>OX463781.1:42323504-42923504 GCA_949825025.1 Siphlonurus alternatus
GAGAGAGAGAGAGAGAGAGAGAGAGAGAGAGAGAGAGAGAGAGAGAGAAAGAGAGTTTGGTGCTACTGCTCTGCTCTGTTTTTTTTTTTTTTGTTTTTTTTTTTTTCCTTCTCATTCGCGCTACAGATGTTATTTTTCCAGATACATATCTCCTCCTCTCCCCCATTCTGTACGTTTATATTAACTATTAGTATTGCTGAAACGGCATTCAACTGAAATCTCGCAACTATACAGAAGTTGAGCTATACATAAAGTTAAGCCAGCAAAAATCTATTTACAGATATACAGGTAGAAATATTGAAGCTCACCCCCTTTCCTTTCCCCATATTTACAATTTGGCCTTTGTATACACGAGATGGTATATAAGCTCCAGGGATTGTATAAATTTCCCCATAGGTATATTTTCTGATCGATCAAACCAATGTCAATACAATATCTATGCAAACTCTGGGTCAAAAGTTCAAAACTTTTCAACCAAAGTATAGAATTTGAAATTATATCAGTCTATACGAAATATTGAATCTTTTTCATATATTTAACTAATTGTAACTTTTTAAAAAATTATAATTATCTACATAAATTTTATAATGTGTAATCTCATTAATTAATGAATAACATGCTTGAAAATTTTAATTGCATATTTAGATAGACCATTAGAGATCAATATTAATCAAATTCCTAGCAATAAAACATGGAGTTTAGATCAAGGATTTTGTATGTATGGATAGGTGATGGTACTGCCGTCGGTGAGGCACAGTCGTGAGGAGGAATTGGGTGGCGGTTACAACAGTAACCAATGGGATGTCCGCCATCTTACGTTGGGGAACTTCCATACAGTTTACAATGCAGATGGTTGCGCTAAGTCGCCATCTTACGTTGGAGATTTGCCTCAGTAGCTCTAATGCTATTGGTATAGAGATAAAACCTATCCATATACATACAAAATCCTTGGTTTAGATAGAGATCTCGATTGATTTAGCTACTGTTAATTTTTTTTTTTTTTTTTTTACCTTCTTTTGTTATTGTTAACCCTCTAACACATTTAAAATCATGCTTCATAAACGTTGTGACGTCATAGCCATGCAAAAATTTAACACGCAAGGTTATGGAAGGACATTATATGACTAAGATGTCATTGCAGCAAGAATTTAAGGATTGTTCTAAGAGGGTTTGAAAAAATCCTTCAATAAATTGACAATACTAGTGAGGCCTTTTATCCAAATTGCAATAAAATCTTCATATAGGTTGTTCATCAACACTTATTGTTGTTCAATTTCTATATTATAATACTAACAACTAACAAGGTAGCGGAAATACGTTAGATTGCAATGATTTAATTATTTTGGGATGAAAGGGGGTTGATATATAGTTTTTTTTTATATAAAATCTAATTAATTCCAAACGTACTGTCTCCTGATTTTAAGAAGTTTTATCAATGGACAACATATAATACATGAAAATTTTTTATTGCAGAAATGAATAGAGGGTACCAAATTATGCTACTCTGAATTTTTTCAGATTCTTTTTTTGAGTCTCGGAACTATTTTTAAATAATTATTGAAAGTTTTGTGATTTCAGTTGGCACCCCTGAATCCTTAATGTAAAGGATAGAGGCTGGATGACCTGGACGTCTATTGACGCCCTCCAGGGGGCGTGGCCGCACTTTCAATAATTATTTAAAAATAGTTCTGGGTCTCAAAAAAATCTGAAAAAAATCCAGAATAGCATAATTTGGTACCCTCTATTCATTTCTGCAATAAAAATTTTTCATGTATGTTGTCCATTTGCTAATTTTCAGTAATAATGAACCTTATTAAAAATGAGAGAAGGAACTTATAAGTATCTAGGGGTTTGCCTCAAAGTGGGGACGTGGGTATAGGGTGTTAGGTTCTCTCAGTCTTTGCCACCCAAATAGAAGACTTGGAGGTCTTGGGTGATCTTGCCTACGCCACAAAAAGTATTACAAAAAGTAATTAAAGGTATACAGGCCTCAAATTACAAATTAGACAGACATTAAGTGTTGCTCGAGTTTTATAATCAACATTCGTATTATATTTACCTGCGCGCGGTGCTGGGTCTGTGCGAAGTCGCGCTGTAAAGAAAGTCCTGCTGACGTCACAACTCACAGCTAGCACCGATTAGTATTGAGTTGTGACGTCATCAAGGACTAAATTTCTTGCTTTGAACTGCGACTTCGCACAGATGCATCACGCGTGGAAAAAAAATTATGCGAATGTTGATTATATACTCTAAACCCACTTGGTTACTGTCTGACTTGTATTTTTGAGGCCTGTATGCCTTTAACCCTAACATTACCATGGGATCTTTTGTCACACACTGTACCAAAGGGGGGGGATCGAAACAACACGCTATTAAAAATCACATGTTAAGGAATTAAAGTTTTTCTCACTAATTTCGTTTGCGAAAATACATTGCTGAGTGACTAAGTAAGGATTACAAACTTTTTCAGAATTTTTAGAGCAAGTATTTTAAAAAAAAATCCCGCTTTACGTGACTTGCAGGTCGTTTAGTAATACTATTATATATAGGGTTTAAGACTCAATTCATCTTGCATTTTTTCCAGTCAATCTGGAACTATAAACTACATTGATGATTATATTCATTACAAAACTCAGTAGCGAAATAACATTATTTATTTATTTATATAAACAAATTTGTCGAACATTTCATTTTCTAGTTTCAAAATTGTTTTAAGTTTTTACATTATTAATTAATATACATTGCCAGGATTACAAATTATAAAGATATAATAATATATGTTTAAAAAGGTTGATTTTCGTGACTTTTGACTTTGTGTTGTAATTAAACAGCTTAAATTAGAGATAATAATTATATTATGTTTGTTGTTATTGTATATACAGACATAATTAATAATATAGTATGTTTAATGATATCAAACGAACTAATTAACAAAGTCCATACATTGGTAGAATAATTGACGTATATGATAAATATGATAATTATGTTAAAGTCAGACAAAGGAAAGGCATCCTGTTTGAATGTTCTAGTTAAATATCACAAAAGGGGAACATTGCTAAACATTTGTTTAAAAGTCTTCTTTGCTTCCGTTTGCGTCCACTAAAATTACAGTAATTATACAATCAATATCTGAGTGCTCTGTATTAATATATTTTTCCTTCCGATAATATTGAGTATGCTTTTGTAACAGACATTAATAAAAATCAAGGATATCCAATATCACATAACAAGGCCTGCTTTGTAATAAGATATTGGGGCCTGATTCACGAAGCAGTTAGCCAAGTTTCTAACCACGTTTAGCTTAACCACGTGAACCAGGTTAACCCAGGTTACAAACCTGGTTAACTGCTTCGTGAATCGCACCCATTTTTTTTATGAACTTAATTAATGTGGGTATTCACAGCTCGGAGGACTTCTATGCAGTAAAAAAGAGTTTCATGTGAGTCATTTATTATTAAAGCAAAAGTTCCAATATGGAAATAATTTTAATATTTTTATAACAGTAACAGTTTTGAATATTATCGACTTATAAATCTGAAACGTGGAATATTATAAATTGAATGAATGAATTTAAATGATAAATTATACTAGCCACAAATTCCATGTTTTAGACAAGCTTATAATGACGTTGAAATAAAACATGTATGGATCAAATTTTCTTTCAAATAAATGTTAATGTTTCGTGACTCAGTTTATGAATAATTAAATAAAAAGTACTGCATGTTTCAAAGAGGTCATATCATGTACTAAAATATTTACATTCTCTTTTTACTGCAGTGCTCTTTAAATACGTGCAATTATCATAAATAGGATTTGCTCAGCAAAAATAGTCCTTGGTTAAATATATAAAGTGAATACCAGCTGTTTGCTTGCCGTGGGGAGTTCAGATTATGCGGCAGTCTGGGCTCGGGTGAAGTGAGGAAGTGACTCGTATTCTCCATCTACCTGCCTGTTATTAGTACAGTATTATTTTAAGGTAACTTACTTATGACATTTAGTTTATTGATTTAAAAATTTCAAATCACGGATAGTCAACAGATTAACACTAGCATTACCAGCATTAGGGGAGGGGGAGATCACCCGTAACTTTTGTAAAGTAGAAAAAAAAGTGTGAAATACCTCTCAAAAAAATCTAAAAGAAATTGTAATCCTTAGTTAGCCACAAAGCCAACGAGTATCTAATGTATTTCCACAAAAAAAAATAATAAAATAATACAGCTAGTGAGAAAAAAACTTTAAATATTTTTTTAGCATGTGATTTCGTTTTGACCCCTCCTCCCTTTTGGTAAAGCGTGGGACAAAAAAGACCTTGGTAATGGGGTTAAAGGTCCAATCAGGGTCATTGAATGGGTATGGATATCATAAGTCAAGGTAGAAAAAATTAAGAAAAAATAACTTTATTACAATAAATAAATTATTGATTCAATTAAACAAACTGCACGCAAGTCAAACTCGCACTGAACATTTTTATTCAAACTCACTGGCATAAAAAATCCCAGTTTTTTTTTTTTTTTTGTATTATGACTGCTGTAAACTATAATAAAAGTATTATTAATTCAATAAAAATACACTGCAATATAATAACAGGGAACAGTTCATCCCTGATAATAATATACATGTAAAATTAAAAAAGTAATGACAGTAAAACATTAACTTGTTTGAGCTTAAAATAAATTGCTTTGACTTTGTGTCACGTGAAAGTTAGAAATTTTCCCCTCTAATTGAAGTGTACATGCATTAAAGGATTCTACAAATGTCCAATACTATTATACGTGGCTAGTGCGGTCACTTTTCCGTTATACACCACTAGAAGAGGGTTGACGATCAATCGATCGTACCAAGTAAGGTATTACGTGGTTTAGAGGCGGATAACCGCTTTGGACAGGGAACTCTCCTTGTATCGTATCTCTTGTACTTTGTGCACCTCTCTCTCTCTCTCTCTCTCTCTCTCTCTCTCTCTCTCTCTCTCTCTCTCTCTCCTCTCTCTCTCTCTCTCTCTCTCTCTCTCTCTCTCTCCTCTCCTCTCTCTCTTCTCTCTCTCTCTCCTCTCTCTCGCTCTCTCCCTCCCTTCCTCTCTCTCCCTCTCTCTCCTCTCTCTCCTCTCTCTCTCTCTCTCTCTCTCTCTCTCTCTCTCTCTCTCTCTCTCAGATTTAAACCTTTCAGTCCATCTATCTTCATCTTAAAATCAACGATTTCTCTGATGCTCCTTAAACGTGTGACGTCAGCAAGTTTAAAGGATTACCTGTAGGAAAAAAGATTAAGTTTTTTCTTCTTTTGTAAAGAGAAAAATAACTGGAAAATGAGGTGAAAATAATTGTATCAGATTTTCACACTTTATCACCAGCTTTACTTGCATATATAACTTTATATTTATACATTAATATTTTAAAGTAATAGTTACCTTTCTATATTAAAAATTATCAGATCCTATATTCTGTTTACATGTTGTATAGGTGTTATAGTATGTATTATAGCGAGTGAAGTGATAATCTTCTGCTGTGTGTAATGTATATAGAGCTAGGAAATCATTCAGTTGCAATATTGCGATTAAAATAATAAAAAAGTTAATTAAATGCGTTGATTCTATACCTTCTACCTCTTGAAACGAAAACATCACTCAAAAAGTTTTATTATGAATTCATTTATATTATTGTATATTAAGCTTCCACTGTGTAATAATGCATGTATTGTGAGTTCGGTCTATATATACTTTTATATAATACTGACAACACGACAACACTTATAATACCAATATAGTGAATAATTTATAATATTATCTAGGTTAGTAGTTGCTTCATCATTAAGGGTCATTCACAAAGTCTTAAGGCCACATTTAGGGCTCGATAATTTAAGACCAGAAATTTTGTGTCTAAAAAGCATGCTTAAAATCGGGCTTTAAATTATCGAGCCCTAAATGTGGCCTTAGGGTTTTGTGAATGTCCCTTCATATATCTTATAATATGATCGTATTTTCAGTAAATATTAAAAAAACAATCAAAAATACTCAAACAATACTATATTCATTAAAAAAAAGAAATGTGATGTATAATTTAGAAAAAAAAAATCCAAAAGTACAATGTAAATAAATTGTTTCCTAATATTATAGTATTTTTAATAATAACGAATTTATTTCATTCAGGTATGTATAATATATAAGGTTGAAAGATGCTAATATAATAATAAGAAATTGAGCTTCAAATTATTCGTAAAAATATGTACATTTTTCTTAATATAAATGTTAATATCACTGCAGGTATTTGCATTACAATGGAGCGATGTCTTGGCGGGGCGAGAAAAGCGCACTTGCTTCAATCTCGTATGGTGGCCATGTTGGCAATTAAATCGCTCCTCGCAAGACAAGGAAATCCCGAGCCTCTGATTGCAAGCGATTTTTTCGCTTTTCCCGCTCCATGGAAATGTACCTTAACAAGACTATTGATATTAAAATTTATGCTAAGGAAAGTGTACGTGACAGGGAGAAATTTTAGTGAAGAAATTTTTAATTAAAACTAGTTCCTCGTTTGTTTGTTTTTCTTTGTATTCTGAGGCAGTGTTTTGGAGTACCTCCCCACTAATATTCCCAGCAACATTATCTTACCTCTCCTCCTGATCCATCAAGTCAGCCACAGAACAGGCGTTATATCAGGGGGGAAGTCCCTGCAGGCAGTTAGGATTATAAGTCGATATATTATATATAAGCAATCTCAACCAAAACTCCCTGGAGATTTACGAATATGTTTATAATTTTCTATTAACATTTTCACACCATTTTTCATAACGTTAAATTTTAAGTTTGAATATACAAGTCCTTGTGTAGTGCACATGTACGGGAAATAAAATGTAAAAATTATAAGCATGTGAACACCTTTTTATTAAAAGTTTTTTTTTTCTTTTTGAACTTTTTTACACAGCAGTTTTTTATATAGTAAGATTTTTCATGTACTTTGATTTTTTTTTTTCATACGCCATATACCAAAACAACGTTAATAGTATTATAAAGCTGGTTTTTTTTTTAGCATACTTAAGGCTGCTGTTTGTAGAATACTGTATATACATGTATAAATATTATATTCTACAATAATGTAAATATTATTGTGTATATTGTTGAATATTTTAAAGTTTACATTAAAATATGTCATGAGAAAAAATTCTTGCCTCTAGGTACAGTATGAAGCATATATAATACTCATATACGAACAACTTTCATGTATATGTTACAAAAAAAATGTTTTTTGTTTATACTTTGAATATTTTTAAATGTAAAATATTTCTTTCAAACTCCATGCATGCTATATGAAAAGAAAGAAACTCGTTTTTTAACTTTTAGTATACTTTTAAAATTGTGTTTTCAATTCTTATTGTACATAGAAAAAAAATTAACGTTGCATTTAAAAAGTTATTGTAAGTAAAAAGAAACAGTGTTTCTTATCATATTATTTTGTTTTGTTTTTTATATTGATATCATTAGTATAGATCACCGAAATCAAGCAACGCCGAGCGTGGTTAGTAGTTGGTTGGGTGATCATTTTCAACAAAAACCATGTTTCCCACCCACGGGGTAAATCGCTGCGCTTTTCCACCATGTGTGGTTCCTCTGGCCTTGGACCACTGCACTTCCGGTTCATTGACAAAAGCTGTAGCGTTCATCCTGGCTGAGATTTCCACGTTTCCCTCAGTCACAGGCAAATGTTGGGATGGATTGCAAGGCCGTGGCTGCCCCCGTTCTGGATGAGCCCGTGAAACGCTCAAGTTAAGGTTTCCAATAGTTAATGTAATATTTTACTTCAAAAGTCAGTAAATTTTAACTACTTTTGAGTATACAAAATTTAGCAAACTCGAAAATTAAGTTTTTACACAGCTACTCTCTTGGTGCGCTACAATGTGACTTTTGTTTGTAAAATTTTACAAAGTGTTTGCTAAATTTTTTGTCCGTGTAAGTAATTAGTAACTAGAAGTACCCAATTGTGGTTTAATTAAAAAAAAATAGTATATATTTATATAACATTGTATCTGATTGTAATATGATGTAAGTTGTGTCCATCAGACACATCAGAATGCGGTCTGGCTAGATGACATCTCAGCAATTTATAGTACAATCAACTATAACATACCGATGTGACGTTATGTGATTGCGTTAATTACGTAACAATTTATTAATTAGTTGTGTCAGAGAGCCACACGTGTATTGAGGCTGATCTGGCATTCTTATGTGTTATATAAAAAAGATTGTTTGGAGTATATAGGGGAGATCATCAGAATTCAATGTAACTCTTGTATACCACTGAATTATGTATTGTTGCATGTTAGAGTAAATCAATAAACACTATCCGTTGCTTATAATTTCTATTATATGCAAGTATTAAATAGATACTTACAACATGTATATATACGCTATAATAGAGTATATTGACCTCAAAAATTTTTATTGCAGAAATTAATAGAGGGTGCAAAGTTAAGCTACTCTGATTTTTTTCATATATTTTTTAGAATACGGGAACTATTTTTAAAAAAATTATTGAAAATACAGAGAGAATGACGCCTTTACGTCTCTCTTAATAAAAAGATAGGGACTAAAAGGAGTGTGGATTCAAACCCGTCCTCGTCAAAATTGTTAGCAATATATTTCCCGCGACCTCTTAAAAAAACCTAAAAAAAAAATAAAAATAGAGTAGCATAACTCTATCCATAACTGCAATTAACTAAAAATTTTGAGGTCGATACTCTCTAGAATAGCCAAAACAATTGAATAAATCTTAAATCTACATCATTATAGCTCCATAATTTAAATTTTAGTATTACATAGAACATAAAAGTACGTTAAAATGAACATTTTTGTATAAATGTAAAAGAAAATTTACTCGAGAATTTTGATTAAAATGTGTACAAAAGTAAGGACGGCTGAAGAGAGAAAAGTCTGACTGCTATTGAGCAGCAGTCTGTACGTAATCAAAGCGGTCTCAATATATATAGAAGCTAAAAACCCCGAGGGACATGCACTGTGTCTTCTCTCAAAGATTCTTCTTTCAAATACAGCCTTGTGTAATTAGAATGCTGTGAAGAAAAGAAGAATTTTTTTCATATATATTGGAAAATATGTAGGGGGGAAATAATATACTATATATTTCAACTCTGTTTAAAATGTCTGGTATTCGGAGATGTGGCAACAATGTCCTGCATAGTGAGCTCTTTGATTTTGTTATCAGTATTCATTGTGATAAACAATAAAAAACAGTGTTGTTGATGTCAAGGTTAACTGTTTTATGTAAGATCTCATTGGTACATGAGTTGCCTAGTTTCAAAAACGTCAATTTGCAGTTTCAAGCAATATAAGATCATAATCCTATCTTTTTACCAAGAAAATGACCCTTACTGAAAATGCAAATTGCCGGTTTTGAAGATAGAGATATCACATTGCAGTGGCACTGCAAATATTATGGTATTACACTAATTAAAGATTATTAATTTAGTATTATACATCAAAGTACATGTTGTATAAACGTATTTTAAAGGGTAAGCGGAAAAAAACCCTTGAAAAAAAACCCTAGGAAAAAAAAACCCTTGGGGATAAAAAAAACCCACGGAAAAAAAACCCTTCGCTGAAGGAGCAGCCCCAAGGAGCATTCGTGGCGTAGTAGCGCGGTAGCGAGGTTTCACGTTTTTTTTTTTTTTTTTTTCCTATTTTGACAGATTATAATTATAATGTTCCAATAATATATATATTACATAAGATATCATATATCTGATTAGTCTCATTAGTCATGTTAATAATAATTATTGAATCACTTAAGGTAGAGATAATATGGATCAGCTGGCCCAATGCTAAAAAAATCCCATTCATAAATAAATTATGAATTTTTTTTTAAATGTTCTCCTCAACATCCCCTATCAGTAGGTAAAATATCAGGTATACAAAAACGAGCTAGTTTTCGAGTTATTAATTTTGAAAGTTGACTAATTTAACATGGAAGGTCCATTTTTCCATGTTAAATTAGAGAACTTTAAAAATTAATTACTCGAAAACTAGCTCGTTTTTGTATGCCTGATTTTTTACCTACTGATAGGGGATGTAGAGGAGAACATCATTTTAAATTTTTTTCATAATTTTTATGAATGGGAATTTTTAGCATTGGTCCAGCTGATCCGTATTATCTCTACCTTAACCTATAAGATATTATAATTTTCAAATGTTCATTTTATGTCTATATGTTATATAATAATAATACGAGTAGGACGACGACTTTTTTGTTTTATTACTTTTTTATTTTAATTATTTTATATCCAATATATCGAAGTTAGAGAAAATATGTTTTTAAAATAATTTTTAACTAAAAACACAGTTGGAATTACTATACAGATAATAGTTAACTTCCACAACATCGCCGCGTAGACTTAATTCTACATTTTGATGAGCTCCCCACACCGTGAAACCTCGCTACGTACCGCGCTACTATGCCACGAATGCTCCTTGGGGCTGCTCCTTCAGCGAAGGGTTTTTTTTCCGTGTTTTTTTTTTATCCCCGAGGGTTTTTTTTCCTAGGGTTTTTTTTCAAGGGTTTTTTAATACAAGGGTTTTTTTTCCGAGGGTTTTTTTTTCCGCGATTCATTTTAAAGTTGTTATAATGATCACCTAATACTATAATCATGCCAAATTAAATAAGTTGTGACAGTAACAGCTTTAAAATTTAACAATCATGATTAAATGATCAGTTTATAAATAAATTATATGAAAATAGGTTTTACTACGAAAATGTTTTAGTTTTGAATTAAGTGATCACATATAATGATAAATAAAACATTTTAAAAGTGTAAACAAACAATATAATGTTGTCATTTTGCAGGATTTGTATATACGTTATATATTAATTAGTATATACAAATCTTGTTCATTTTGTACCATTCGCGGTTGGAAGAGCGATCATGCAAACTTATGTGAACTTGGCTAGGCTTGAACAAATGTTTACTCTCGGCCAATGTTCAGGTTCTCTTTGTTCGACCCTTTAAAAGCACCATAGGAAATTACAAAGCATGCACCAAAGCATGCACCAATTCATTACCATATTATACAAAGCTTCTACTTGAGATATATTAAAGTTAGAAATCACTTTGGAAAGTTGTTGCTGTGCTAATAGTAAAATAAAGATTTTTTTTTTTCAATAAATCGAACGACGCTATTCATTTTTTTATAATTTGTTTACTGTCAGAAGTATTTACCAAAAAAAAAATTTCTCTTCCAAATTGTTTGCTTTAAAAACAAAAGAAAAGCTTATGACGTCAACGTATTTCATTGTTAAAATGATAAAGAAAATAATTAAAATGCTTTGTTTATAAATTGTCTTAAAATGCTTAATTACTAATTTCACTTACAATTATAATGAAGCTTTTATAAATAAATAACGTTTACTTTGTAAAAATACAATTATGTTATAATGTCATGTCTGCCTCTCTTATATCAATAAAAGAGCTAAAAAGGTTTTATATGAAAGAGATGTAATCAGTATATACCTGTGTTATCAGAGGTCGCTATATTGTTACAAAACCAACTGCCTCTAGGAGACGTATTGTTTTCTTCTTCTAATTACAACTACTATCTCGTTTTATTTGGGTTTATTTTATAATTATAATACTTGCTTCATGGAACAGTATATATGCTTTTGTTTACCCCCCAAAAAATAAAAGCTGAATACACAAGTTTCTATATAATGTAAAAAAAAAAAAAATTATAAGCTCTGTTCTAATTAAGCTTCTTTTTTTTTATAATATAAAAGCTTTCAAAGGATAAACCGCAAATCTCATATAGTAAAGTTATATTTTTTGTCCTAAATTTTACTTCATAATATTTTTTTTTTAAATATTTGATAAAATGTATTCATTGCAAAAAAAGTACTGTTACAAAACTCAATTGAACCTGATCTAATAAATTATTTAAAACAAATCCATTAAAATCTCTAATAATATATAAAAAGTATTCATTAAAAATAGAAAAACGTGTTAAAATGTAAACGTCAGAGTATCAAGTGAAGTGTCAAGAGTTGCAGAGAATACAGGGGTAGTTTATCAGGAAAAAAGCGCTAAAATCGGCGAAATGGGGTGATGAGTGAGAGACTCTTATTTCATGAGAGAGAGAGAGAGAGAGAGAGAGAGAGAGAGAGAGAGAGAGAGAGAGAGAGAGAGAGAGAGAGAGAGAGAGAGAGAGAGAGAGAGAGAGAGAGAGAGAGAGAGAGAGTTGGGGGAGAGGTGATCAACTCGCACACATCGATTGGCCTGCCCCCCGCTGGGTCTCCTGTAATTAACGTTTGTCCTCACTCAGACCGTGTTGAGGACCACGCTTGCTCGCTTGCTCCCAGTGTGGCCTTTAAATAACAAGAAAAATATTATAGAGTAGAAAACTCACATTGAAATAAGTAGATTAAAATGCCTTTCATCATCATGTTGATTTGCTACCAACTTAATCAATCAAAACACGAAAAGTTCAAAAAAAAAAAAATATTTACTTTGACTGAAAAGGATGAAATTTAAAATTAATTTTATTTACAAAAAATATAAACTATCTAAATTTTATCTTGGCATTCTGTATGATCAGAATATGAAAGTTAAATTATTTTCATATTTTCAAAGGAAAAGGTAATATAGCATCCGTAAATTGATTGAGCAGTTTCGATGTAATATAATCATTTAGTGTATTGTCTGAATTCTAAAATCTCTTACATTGATGATATCATTAATATGAAAATAAGCAAATGGGGTTTAAAAAAATGAGTCAACGTGACAATTAACCGCTTCATGTAACTACAACTTTACACGCAACACCTTTATATATATAATATATATATATTTTTTTTTTAATATTCCCTTTGGTCTCGATCAATCCCTACGTCATTAATGTCGAAATCTTAGAATTTAATTTACGTGTTAGCTGGCTCAAAACTTTTAGAGTCACAAAAAGAGTAAAAAATAATCAAGCCATGTTTTTTCTAGCTGACTTAATAATAATAATGTGTAACGTGGTTGATTAAATTAATAAACTTTTGATTATGACCCAGAACACATCAAAAAATGAAATTTTAAATATAATTAAGCTATTTTGTAAATTCCTGTAAAACATTTTCATTGTGTATAATATTTATATTTTTATCCTTTTAGCTCATAATCACAATATATATAAGATTGTAATAAAATTAAATCTCAATTTATAACCCTTATGTTTTCTCAAAACAATCTGAAAGAAAATTATAATTTGTTTAATACAATGAAAACAATATGCTTCTTGAAATATTACTCCTTTGCCCCTTTTCTCCTCCTTCTCCCTGTAATAAAAGATGCGAGTATAACCATTAGCGTAGCCTAGATGAACCTTATGAAACCAAGTTTAAGATTTTATGCTTTGAGATTGATTGGCAGAACAAAAATTTGGGCAGTGAAGCAGGGAATACGATCTTTTTGTCTTGCGCCGAAACACAAATCGCAACTTTTTAACCATGGCAAAATATAGAAATTAGGGGCGGTTGCGGCTCAACTGACTGGCCAATAAGAGCAAATTTTAAGCCTAGACAAAAAGCTCGTATTTACCCTTTGAATTTTCTAAACATTTAACTATCAAAAAGGGGCATTCACAAAGCCCTAAGGCCACATTTAGGGCTTGATAATTTAAAGCCCGATTTTAGGCATGCTTTTTAGACCCAAAATTTCTGGTCTTAATTTATCGAGCCCTAAATGTGGCCTTAAGACTTTGTGAATGCCCCTTAGAGAGTTTTTAGCAGCTATATTTTAAAAATCTAGATTATATTATACACATGTATACTTCAGCAGTTGAGACATAAATTTCTTGAAGTCACGTATAAATAATTTGTGTATTTATGCTATTTTCCCAGATTTAAATACAGTCTATAGGACTGATGTGAGACAGCAATAATTTTTTTACTTTTTCTTGATAAGATCTGATGATCAGATTTGAAGCAAAGAAACTATTACGTGTGCTTAAAAAGTTTTTAACATAATGTAGATTTTGTAAAAATTGAAAGTGGTTTTTACCAAAGTTGTCGATTGTTTTATTGAGTAACGTAAGTAGTTATCCAAACTAAACTTTCCTGTGAGGAAAACGAAGAGAAGTAAAACTTTTCATAACTTTAATGGAGAGAACCTTCGATCGTTTACAAGTTGAACATCATATATATGTCGTGATCCATCTTAATTATTGTCTTTCTTCATATATAAGTTGTAACACCAATATACCTCATGTAATTATTATTAAATTTTTCTTGTCCGTGCCTCTCTTGCGATTTTGATTTACTGCAATGGTGAAATTAGTAAGACATTTGTAAAATAAAATTCATTGTTTGTACGAGTTTGATGCAAGGAAGCTCTAAAATAATGCACACAGTGAAATTAATTTCTTATTCCCTAATATTTTTGTGAAATTTGTGACTCTTCTGTTTGAATTTCTGGAACTCTACAGAGAACTTTTAAATCATGTAAAAAACTACAATGCTAAATTAGAAACCTTACACTTCCAACTACTAGCTTCCGAAGCAAATTTCATTTAAACTTGTCTCTATAATTTTCAGACTTGATGTTATTGAAATTAACTGGGCCACAAATGACACGTGCAACATATTTATTATATATGCAGTGCATGTATCGTTATACAATGAGTAATATGCACGTGATATGGACATTAATATGATACCTAAATTAATATTACTATTGATATTACATGAACATACATTATACGTTTGCTTGTCTATAATAAATCATTAATATTGTAGTCACTGTTACATGTCATTGTAATCATGATTACATGAGAAAAAATAAGAAAGACAATAAAAAATATGATTTTTTTTTATTTAATTTAATATATTATATATTGTTTATAATAAACAAATATACATTTGAAAATTTGTTATAACAGTTTTGGTGGATTTCCATGGAACATGGAGCAATGTCAAGCTGGGATTGACAAGCGAGAAAGACCTAAGCTGTGACATATTTTAACCTTAAAATAATTCAACTCATTTTGCATAATAATAATTGTATATATATTCAAAAGAGTTTGTTTTCATTTAACAGTAATAATAATGCTACATGTAGATATAATCAGCTTACTATCTATAATTATGCCTTTGTTTTTAAGCAGATTATTGAATAATGGTTGAAAAGAGCAAGCATATTATATAAGCTTTAATATATAGGTTTAAAACTTTATTATGTGAACCAAGTATCATCCGATTAAACTAAATATATGGATCAATAATTGATCTTTTAAAAAGTTAAAAAGGTTGCAAGGAAGTTGTTTAGATATTTTATATCTAGATTATTTTTTTATTATTTTTGTACAATATATTGCTATGTTTGCTCAAAAAAAAATTATTATTAAATATTTTGTACATATTTTTAGCATTCTTTCTACAGAAAATTTAAAGTTGAAATCTTTTTACAATAATATGCATAAGTTTTTATGATTTATTTGTTTGATAATACTGCAGATAAAATTAATTATTATATATTTACAACTGGATAAAAATTCCAAATTTTTCAGGTCATCAGTACTCCTCCTTTTTTTAAAACTGCTTTAACACCCAGAATAATCTGCAAATCTTTTAATTAACCAACAAGTCATAACTAATTTAAAACTAACCAAATTCATCAATAATAATTATTAATAAATATATTAATAGATGATTATTCGAATAATAAAAAGTAAAATCAGTTTACTATCAGTTAAATTTAACATATTCGTGAAAGATAAAATACTTTTTTTTAACTCGTTCTTAATAACTAAACCACATATTTCCTAGTAAATAATTATATTTAAATTAACGAATTAATTTGATTTTAAAATTAGGTCAATCAGAAGAGAATTAGCAATCTACATTTTATAAATATCACGTAGAATATAAAATATATTTATACAACATTTTGCTATTACCTTTACAATTAGGCTTGTAGGTGCTGGAGTGAGTATTTGTGTAAAACCGAATGGTTGGAATTGATTCTCTCTGATGGGAGAACAAAATCGTAGGCAATACTATTATATAGAAGCACTGTAATCCAGTGCTATGAAGGGAGAGAGAGAGAGAGAGAAAGAGAGAGAGAGAGAGAGAGAGAGAGAGAGAGAGAGAGAGAGAGAGAGAGAGAGAGAGAGAGAGAGAGAGAGAGAGATTACATTGGATGAAAGCAAAATCTGTTCACTAACATCATTCGACTTTGGATTAGTGTAGATAAACATATAGAAAGGCATATAAGCGTAAGTTTACCAATAATAAAATTTATTTTTAATTCAGTTTTATATATATATATATATATATGTATGTATGTATGTATGTATGTATGTATGTATGTATGTATGTATGTATGTATGTATGTATGTATGTATGTATGTATGTATGTATGTATGTATGTATGTATGTATGTATGTATGTATGTATGTATGTATGTATGTATGTATGTATGTATGTATGTATGTATGTATGTATGTATGTATGTATGTATGTATGTATGTATGTATGTATGTATGTATGTATGTATGTATGTATGTATGTATGTATGTATGTATGTATGTATGTATGTATGTATGTATGTATGTATGTATGTATGTATGTATGTATGTATGTATGTATGTATGTATGTATGTATGTATGTATGTATGTATGTATGTATGTATGTATGTATGTATGTATGTATGTATGTATGTATGTATGTATGTATGTATGTATGTATGTATGTATGTATGTATGTATGTATGTATGTATGTATGTATGTATGTATGTATGTATGTATGTATGTATGTATGTATGTATGTATGTATGTATGTATGTATGTATAGATGAATCTAATAATATTTATTTTTATAACTGCACTACATATGAATTTAAAACAATCAAAATAATTATTATAATTGACTAGGCGTCGCCTCAGAATATAAGTGTCGTATAAACTGTATATGTATATATACAGTATATATATACATATATATATATATATATATATATATATATATATATATATAAATCTTTTCATTGCTTTTATATAGAATAATGTAGTAGATTGATAGATACAAATTCATGAGAATATAATTCATATAAGCAAGCTAACCTTTTAAAATCACTGTAATAAAAGTGCTGTATTCGATGTATTGGTAGGTGTATACAATTTATCAATTATATTAGTGTATTTCTAGCAATATTGGGTGCGATTCACGAAGCAGTTAGACAGGTTTCTAACCACGTTTAGCTTAACCACGTTTAACTATAGGTGGTTTAACACGTGAAATAGGTATAGTTAAACGTCGTTAAGCTAAACGTGGTTAAAAACCTGGCTAAATGCTTCGTGAATCGCACCCATTGTTTAAACATTAATCAACTAAACACATAGTACCGTTCAGAATAAATAAAAATATAATTTTAATTAAATATCATTTTCAGAGTAAGTATATATACGTTTCACACTCAATAAATATTGGTTTTGTAGAAAATTTCAATTTTCAGTGAGAGAATGATTTAAAAAGTGGCAAAAATTTAGCAATTAACAGATGGGTTTTAATTTCAAATGTCAAATATACGTAATATAACAATAATTATTCTTGTGTCAAAATGGTTGTGTGTTTATTTAGTTTTTTTTACAACAAAGTCACAAAAATTCTTTAATGACTTTTTGTTCTCTTTAAATTGTTTTTTTGCCCTCTTGAAATGAATTTTATTCTGACCAGTTTTATTAAAAATTTAGGTAAAAGTACGTATAGAGCCTATATAAGATGAAAATTTTAGAAATGGAGCTGTTGTGAAAAAAAAACACTATTATCTTGAATTTTGATTCAGTTTAAGAAATAAAACATTTGAAAAATTTATAATTTCAACTATTATCTATCACAGAAATATAACTCCGAAGTACCTCCGATCAATCGTTATTGATATTTAATTTTAGCTACATATAATTTATATATATAAAACAATAAATCATGTATGCAACAAAGTTACAAGTAATGGGAGGAATGCCAAGGTTATATAATAATATATAACTTTTGGACGTCTGACACACATTGCAAACGGACATATTTTTTTTCACCACTGTCGTATCCTTTGTCATTTTCATAAGTCTGTTTTGCCAAGTAATGTGACATTAGCAGGGCTATACTCTCCGATTTAAAAAAGTATGTCCTCCTCATGGGATTTATGTTTTTTAAGGAAATATCTTTTTTTAATACAATATTTTCTTTTGTTCATTTGTTTGTGTTATATTGTTTAGTTCTTGAAGTGTTGTTTGTTCAACCAGTGTTTGAATAAAAATTTTATTATTATTATTATTTTATTTATAATACAATAGTTTCCAGCCAGGATAAATCCCATTGGCCGGTTAGCAATATACATCATTACATAGAAAAAATAAAGATAAAACATCAGATCTTGCATGTACTTCAAGTACTTGACAGTACTAGTCAATTTTTTATGCTGTTTGTTCACAGTTTATATATATTATTTATATATATATAATAATAATAATAATAATAATAATAATAAAGGGCATCCGGCCATGGCTTGAGCGTAGGCTCTTGTCCTGGCTCGCGGTACGCGTCCCCCCGCGCCCAGGAAGGACATGCGGGTTGGGGGTTGCCTTGCGAGTGTGACCTCTGGCCCGTAGCCTGTGGTTCTTGTACCACAGGGCGGCTAGGGCATTGGTTTGGGAAACCCAAGATGCATCCCCACCTCTAAGCGCCTTGGTTAAAGGCATCCAGCACCCCGAGTGCTCGCGGAAATGTGTCCCACCGCGCCTAGGAGAGGACCTGCCCGAAAGGCTGTGTGATGGGCTATTTGCGGGTGTACCCGGGAAGCCCTCATTGCCCGCAGCTGAGTAGGAGACGCTGGATCGTAACATCACCAACAGGATCAGCGGGCGCCTTCACCTTGGCCCAATTGGGCCCGGTGCTGGCGCTAAACCACCCCAACTTGGTTGGGAGTTAAACACAAAAATAATAATAATAATAATAATAATAATAATAATTATTATTATTATTGTGGGTCGGGGGAGAGGGTGCAAAGCTCGGTCACGGTGGGGCTGATGGTCACTGCGGTGACACTATTCGTACGTCATGCTCGGGGTAATAGACCCGGGTCCTACGGGTGTGATTCCGTGGAGGCTGGGTCTCACCGTGGCCGAAAGTCTGGCACTCCAAAGGGGCATTGTTGGGGAAAAAACGAGGCACTGCTGGGTCTGCCCTATGACCAGGGCAATCCAGTAGTGTCTCACAAAAAAAAAAAAAAAAAAAAAAAAAAAAAAATAATAATAATAATAATAATAATAATAATAATAATAATAAACCACCCCAACTTGGTTGGGAGTTAAACACAAAAAAAATAATAATAATAATAATAATAATTTTATTTCGATTACTGGTTGTACAAGTCAACATTGATCACGTCATATACATTAATATTTACAATAAGTCAATAAAAAACATTTACACATAAAAACACACTTCAATTTTCTGCATAAAATTACAATCAAATAGTACATACTAACAATTAAGTTTCACTGAGGCAAAGTTCAGAGAGTTTATTAGAAAAAAACATTTTAATGGAGTAAAATTCTTTCTTTATGAGTACACATTTAAGCTTGGCTTTAAACATACTGTCACTCTCTATATTTCTAATACATGCTGGCAAATAATCATAAATTTTCCCTGATTGATACAGTGGGCTTTTTTCTAAAAGAGCCGACTTATGGTTTATTATAACAGTTTTCTCCTTATTTCTTGTTTTATAAGCATGTTTTTTATACTCATACAATTCAGGATGTTGTCTTTTAAATAATGCACAACTTAATATATACATACAGGGTAATGTAAGCATGTTATTTTTTTTAAAATGTGACACACATGATTCTCCTTTTTTGAACCTTAACATTGTTCTAAGAGCACGTTTCTGGGCCACAAATAATCTGTTAATAGCTTGCCCATTTGAACCGTAAAATATTAAGCCGTATGATAGGTGTGAATACACATACGCATAATAGATTGAAAACAATGCTTCTAGAGACACATGGTCCCTTATTGAATATAAAACAAAATTCCCTGAGTTTATTTTTTTTACTATAGCTTCAACATGAGTTTTCCAATCCAAACTTTCATGCAAATTAAAACCTAAAAATTTTGTGTGCTCTACTCTTTTTATAGTTTTATTTTTAATTTTAATATGATAACTATGATCTGGAATATTTCTGTTTGTATGAAACTGCATGAAAACTGTTTTCTTATCATTTAATATTAACTCGTTATTTGAGCACCATTTTTCCATATCTAACAAGGTTTGGTTTGCTTTTCTTATTAGTTCACTCTCTGTATCAGCTATGATAATAGCGGTTGTATCAAGTAATATATATATATATATATATATATATATTACTTGCAAGAAAACTATTTATATAGAGGATTATTATTTATAACAATATAAAATAAAGAATCAAATAAATCAATAGTTATTTTTAGGGGCCGGATTTCCAGTTTTTGAAAATGTGATTTCGAGCACTGGATCCAGTCCAATTTTTTCCTAAAGACAGTTTTCAAGTTTCCTGAAAACAGTTCACTTCCAGTTCAGTCACGTAAAAACAGTTTTTTCCAGTTTTTAAAACATTTTACCTTTTTAAACCCTCAAAATATAATTTAGTGTTTTTTTTTTGTTTTTTTTTTAAAGAAAAATAATTTTGGACTCATAAGAAAACATTTTTATTAATAATTTTGAGACGCATCACATTTTCACATATATCTTGATAAAGTACCATTGCATTGAAGAAAAATCGTGAAACACCATCATTGTGGTGTCAAGATGGAGGAGGAAAAAAAAATAATAATGCAAATAATTAATAACAATTTTTATCATGAAAAACATGCTTTTGCAAGACAAAACTGCATTTCCAGATATCATAAACTGGAAAAAGTTTACAAAACTTGAGAAAACTTGAAAAAACTGAAACATTTCTCACTTTTCAAGCTTTTTCGCATATTTGGCAATGAAACTTCATGATTCGTGAACATTTGAAGTCAGAATCAATGTAGCATACATATTTGTATAACTGGAAAAACCGGAGATACGGCCCCTAGTTATTTTCCTTCATCTCGTGCCATTTTCTATAAAATTATAAATTATTTCTGAAATTATTATTTCTGGAAACTCATTGACAATTATTATTAATGAGATTTTCAATTCAGTAAATAAATAATTACATATTTAAGACAAAAGTAAATAATTAATTAAATTTCGCCTTAATAAATTTAATGTGTTCACTCTTGTAAAGTCAAGAGCATATTAAAGATTTTTTTTTTAAATTAATCACTTAAGTAACATGCTTATATGAAAAGGAATAGTTCAATTTGATTAGTTCAGATGAGATATTTTTTTAAGTAAATTCGTTTTAGTGTCAATGAATGAAAGACAGAATTTTCAACACATTTCTCTCGTGTTCAATTCATCTCATGCGTCATACTTTATAATAATAACCTTCTAGAAGAGAATTTTCAAATCCTCTATTTACAAAGTAGGCTACTAAATATTTCAACGTGGACTTTGAGATATTATACAGCGACATATTACTGGCTGACAGATTTAGAGAAATTCTCGCGCAATAAGACACCAGATTGTTAGTTCTTAGTCGTGACGTATACCAAGACAACCAGAATGTTACCTCTCTAGCGGCGTTATATAACATTCTACATAACGGCAGATTCAGATGGCGACAACAGCGATGTGACGTGATTTTGACGTTAAAGCTGCATGTGAAATCCTATGCGGTGGCAAATTCGCCGGGAATCGCGTTAATTACGATGCTCTTTTTCTTTCAATCACCAAATATGGCCGCCAATGGATGTTATAGCAAGTGCGTATTATTTAATTGCGTCGCATGATAAAAATCACCATTTGAATCCACCTTTAAGGTGGATTTTGATGAGCGACAACGGCGATGCGGCGCGATTTGACGTAAAAGCTGCGAAATCCTATGCGGCTGCGAATTCGCCGGTTATCGCGTTAAGGTGGATTCACATGGCGATTTCCAGGCTGCGACGCGGCGCGAATAATGCGCACTTGCTGTAAAATCCATCGGCGGCCATATTTGGTGATTTAAAGAAAAAGAGCATCGTAATTAACGCGATTCCCAGCGAATTCGTCGCCGCATAGGGTTTCACAGCTTTTACGTCAAAATCCCGTCGCATCGCCGTTATCGCCATCTGAATCCGCCTTTAATTACGATTATTTTTTTCTTTTAATCGCCCAATATGGCCGCCAATGGGTGTTACAGCAAGTGCGCTTCATTCGCGTCGCGTCGCAGGCCGGAAACCGCCCATGAAAATCCTCCTTTTAACACGTCATTTTCATTTAGGTTTTCATAGTGTATATTTGGGAGTACTTTCAGCTCGTGTTCGGCCAATGAGGTTCTTCGTTACAAATTATTTACCAATGATTAAAGAGATTACAAAAACCAAGTTTTATTACGGACAGTATAGTGAGTTGCAATGAGAGGGACACTGGCTGTTATATTCATTTTACAAAAAGTTACAAATATTTTTTATAACGATAATGTTCAATTTAATTAGGTTTTTGTCAATTGTAACGTCATTTACACCAGGGAACAGTTCATCTAGAAGGCTCAGGCCCGTGTTAACTTTATTATGGTATTCCCTGTTTACACACACGTTACTTCACTTATTGACACATGATTTTCTTATTCGCAAAACCCGAACATTTTTTATCTCTTGAAGAAATTCTGATTAATTTTGAAGTATTTTTACTTGAATTTGCTATACTACCACCAAGATCTGCACCGACGGCGGCTCCAGGCAAGCTCACGCCCAGACCCTTCAGCGCTCACCGTCGCGACCCTCCTACTCACCGGGGCTTCGCAGCGAGCGGCCGAAGCCACTCGCCTTCATAAAAATTATTGAAAAAAATATTTTTTTTTTATTTTTTTTTTGTGTTAAAAAATCGTGAAAGTCAGAGAGGTTACATTTTCCGTAGTATTTTTTAAATTTCAGGAAACTTCTGATTGGTCAGATCGTCTATTCTGGTTAATTCGCATTTATTAACTTTGTTTTTGTCGGGTTTGTAACGTCTTCTTTCGTTGGTGCGTTGTTTATAACGAAGAATTTCACTGGACGAGCCGAGCCGAAGGACACCCGAGCGTTTCCGACGAAACCTAAGTTAAATATAAACCTTAAAAGGACATGAGACAATGCAATCATAAATGCTTAGGGAGTTTCAGTAAGATATGTTATTGCGAGAAATGAGTAAATTTCCGTTTTCGGAACATCCCCCAAATTTATAAAAATTAATTAAATGTAGAGAGCCGCAGGTCAATTGCACAGGCAACATCGCACTGAGTACGGCTGGGCGGGAGGAAGAGGGAGTGAGTTACATTGAGAAGGGCCAGCAGTGTTGCCAGGCGATGAACGTGACGTCAAGTTCCTCCGGTCGCGCTATTTATAGGGCGCTTACCCTAAGGCACTCGCCACCGTGCGGCATGTATTCATACTCAGTTGATGGGTAACGTTTGATTAAGAAATACTTTTTTTTAGGGTCCCCTGTCCCTTTAATATATCACTTTAGTCTGGCATTACAATACCAGTTTATTTTGTCCCCTGTAATATATACAACCCCCATTGTTTTATGCTGAACAAGTTGCCTAGTTTCAAGGCGAGATGATATTTTTAAAAATTTAGAAATTTCCCCTTTTTATTTACAAAGCTCTCTTCGTAAATTCACAATCAGATGAAATCATGTATTAAATTTTTATATATAAATTTTCCCTCTACATAAGGTTCAACTAATTATTGATTCTGATTGTGCATTTACATACATACCTAAAGCTACAATAGTCAGGATTTAGGTCTGAATCTTGGTTTTTATTTTCAATTGTAGGGAAATGTAAGAGGTAGACTGAATTTAACAATACCATGGTTCATATTTAACTTGATTTTCATCGTGTTTGTAACGTCTTCTATCTTTGGTATGTTGTTTTTAATGAAGAATTTCATTGACCGAGCCGAGCCGAAAGACACCCGAAAGTTTCCGATGAAAAACCAAAAAATATGAACCCTTAGTACATAAGAATTTAATCTACCTGTCAAGAAAAATCAAAACATAACGATAAAAAGCATGAATTTTAGCTTAAGATATTTCTAGAATTTGATATTGGTACATTACCTTTAAATTTATTTCAAGATTCAGACCTCAAAATACAGTCTAATTTTCCCTCCAAAATATTGAGATCCAGTTGTGTGACGGTTGTTGATTTGAACCAGCCTGGGGCAGCCCACCCGTACCACATGAATGGGCGCCTTGGTTCCGCCCCGATATTCAGATGGTAATAGTGGGCTCCCCCAAACGTGGTTACTTCTTCATTGCTGTGGAATTCACTCACCTGTTACCATGCACAACGTAACAAATGATTATAATGGTGCATTGTGAATGAGTCTCATTAGTTGCATGGCTGCTTTATTGTCATGTGTTGCGCATGATTATGAAAGTACAGAATGTATATAACATGTATATGTATGTAAAAATGAAATAAAAGTATAAAATTGTTATTTTATACAACATATTATTTTTTCTAATATAATGAAGTACTGACCTCAAAATATTTTATTGCAGAAATGGATAGAGGGTGCAAAGTTATGTTACTCTGATTTTTTTCAGATTTTTTAGGGACAGGGAAGTATTGCTAAAAAGTTTTGGCGAGGTCGGGTTTGAATCCACGTCCCTTTTGGGTCCTATCTTTTATTAAGAGAGGCGGCAAGAGGCGGCACTTTTTCTGTACTTTCAATAATTTTTAAAAAATAGTTGCCGGGCTCTAAAAAATTAGAGTAGCATAACTTTGCACCCTCTATCCATTCCTGCAATAAAAAATTTTGAGGTCGGTACTCCATTTAAACGTGAATAACTGGAACATAAAAAATATTAAATATAATCTCATAAACTAGAAAATTAAAACAAATATGTAACTAAATTAACAAATAATAATAATATATTAATAACTGAAAATTATATATTGGAAAATGTTATAAATAAAATAATATAATTTTTTTTTTTAAATGAAAACACATTACTTAAGCAAATGGAATCTTGTTAGTATAATACAAAGTAGATTTAAATTTGAATATATATTTTTTTTTGCAAATGTTAGGTATATATAGAAAAGAGCAGAATACAGCCTTTTAATAGAATTTTTCTACAGGTCAGAGATTACTTAGATTACAAATTAATCTACTCGGGGAGTATGACGTCATTAGATCGTGAATCAAAGTAACAAAAGTAGCTTTGCTCGACGTCGAGAGAGAGAGAGAGAGGTAAAAAGGTCGCGAGCTCACATTGGTGCGATGTCGCGCGTCACTCAAGTTGCCACTTAGTTCGGAGAGACGAAGCAAGCTCTATATGCATGAGATCAGCAGTCTCCACCTTATGGTACATTTCCTCGAACAGAGAAACAAAATATGATGTGAATCTCTCTGTTAGATTTACCCTCTTTTGTTTCACGTATATAAGCCGAGAAATAAAGATATCAAATGTAAAATAATAATATTAGATTATATAGGCAATTCAAACAATGTCGAAACGAAAATTCATATTATAGAAAGAAACACAAACTTTTCTCTTTGTATTCAACAAATTTTACCTTTTTTTATTCTCTTCTTTTTTTTTATTTCTACACTCAATCTCCTTTACAGTCACCAGCAACATTGACATCATCTCTCTTTCTCTTTTTTGTTGGTTTGTTTGAATTTATTTTCCTTTTTTTTTTTACTTGTATAGTTGGACAATAGGATACATTTTCTTCGATCATTTTCTAATCTCTTTTATGTTTGAATGTATATTATTTATTCTCGTTCAAGTTTTAATTTCTCACAAATCCCAACAGCTGTAGCGACTTGATTCCAGTGATGTTTCATTTATCTGACAGATCATCTCTTTGTCTGCTTCTCTTAAGCTTACTACTGCTATATCTTCTGTATAACGTCAATCCAGACATAAAACACAGTCTATAAACACTGTATAGACTAAGGAGTATTTGGGTGAAAAATTCAGTGTTTCAGATTAGCATATTAGTGTTGTTAGTTCAGATACAGTTTTCTCTAATAAGTAGTTGAAGGATTAATCTTTCATATAAATTATTTTTTATATCTTTCTTAATGCTTGATTACAAAATGCATTGAATTAAATATGATGCATGTTTGGGTGAGATATATATGTATGTATATTTGTATGTGTATGTATATATGTATATATGTATATATGTATGTATATATATATTTTTTTTGTATTATATGGATGTTATGTAAGTTGTATTCTTGTTGTATTGTATTCCAGGTCTTTAATACCGGATAGTGTGTTTATATTTGCTCATAATATTCTTGGTGTGACAATGCTTTTATAAATATATAACGATTAAGAATTATATACTGATATCATCTCAAGTGTATATATATATATATATATGTCATTGTATGGAAATTGCCAAATTAGTTGCATATTAGCTGGAACATTATTTATGACAATGCAGGGCAATTTTTTTCCTTTTTTTTTTTTGTACCAATGTTATGTTTTTTTTTTTTTTATGTGATAGTGAATTGACGATCTTTAACTTTTACTGTGATTATGTATCTGACGTGCTTATATTGTTGTACAATCGAAAAGCAATAAATAATTATGAATTATGAATTATGTATGTTAAAGCAAACAAATCGATATAATAGTAACTAATATCAACAGTCTACGTTTCATATTGGACAACATTTCTATAACTAATACACAACATTTACAGTGCCTTAATATTAATACTGAATATACTTCAATATATAATCCAAAGATATATTAATATTTTTAATATATTAAAGTCTCGTAAATCGAGAGTGTTATACTACTCGTAATTAAGTGGGATTGCATATTGAAATGTATATTTAATTAAAATAAATGTATTTGAATGTTAAAAAATATTTGTAGTACTTGAATATATTATATAAGCTATCTATTAATTACTAGAGCAAAAATATTAAGTTAAAAAGAATCGCAATAAATTATTTTAACCAAGAATACTTCATTTTAATTCAGATACGCAGATATGTACTTAAAATAAATAAACAGACATGGAAATATGTTTTTTTTTTAAACAAATGGATACTTTTGTTTTTTACTTATTTTTTTTTAATTAAAAAATATGAAAGTATAAATATATTATATTGCTGTATGAAAGATTAAAAAAAATGTATCATATAATAATATATAAAATTATTATGCAAGGTAAGAATGGTTTAAAAATTTAAAATTAAAGTAAAAACATTCTTATTTCGAAGATTTTTAATTTTTTTAAACAAATTAAGCAATTGCAGAATGAGAGAGATTAAATATATAATTTGTCAATGAATTAACATTATAAGTTTCTTTAATTTAGCTACATAATAAGATTTAAAACGTTGTAGAAAAAATGCAGTCACCTTACTAAGATTATTAGAACACCTTTTGTATTTGGAAGAACACAACCTTTTCTTAGCATGCGTAATCTACAAAATTAGAGTTTCTTACTTAAATATTAATAATCATTTTAGCTTGCTTGCTGTAATAATAACATTGTTAAAATATGTTTTACTTAATATCAACTGTCATTATTATTTTTAACAAAATTTTTGGTGATTGATCAAATTGAAAAATGAGTAAAATTGTCTTTTTCAATCTACCATTTGGGTTATTTAGTCTATTTGTTTAGTTCCTTCTATATGATGTATAATTTTACCCAATAAACAATCATTATTCTAATAAATTAACAATTTCAATTTATTTACTTCATCATGGCACCTTCTTGCAATTGAATTTTTAAATATCATGGAAATAATTTTATATTTTTATTTTTTACATGTATGACAGAATATAAAATTTCATTATTGTCATTTATTTAAAAATAATTTCATTTATATTTAAATTATTAAGATAAAATATTGTATGTGCATAAAAGCATTTTTGTGTCACATCTTATTATGAATGTATAATAAAATAATGCGTCGGGAAAGAAAGAGAGAGAGAGAGAGAGAGAGAGAGAGAGAGAGAGAGAGAGAGAGAGAGAGAGAGAGAGAGAGAGAGAGAGAGAGAGAGAGAGAGAGAGAGAGGAGATGCTCTATTGTTTCGTCAAGCAGCAAGGTGGCTGAGCGAAGCGTCAAGATGTGGTCCACACAATTGATTCCCAACCCCCCGCTGGCGCCAGAAACAAGAAGAAGCGCCTCCTTTTTGTCTCCCACATGATGACAAAATCCAAGATAGAAAGTGAGAGGTGTGATGGAGTAGGTAAGTCAATGACTGTGTTTTCAATTTTATCAATTTTCTCGACTAATTTTTTAATAATAATTTATTTGTTTATTGATGATTGTATAACAATGCAATATAAATCACGTCATTCTTGAAACTTATAATTAGAAATGCAAACATTGAGCACTAAAAACAAATATAATATATATTTTTATATACATACATATATATATTATATATACATTATCATCACTATATATACTTAATAAAGCATCTTCCTAATTTAATTTACTCTGCACGATATTTTTCAGGTAATTAGCATAAAAAATTTTTCCAACATCAGGATATAATTATATATAATATGATATACAAATCTATTGTGTTTTAATAAACGTTAAAAAGTTACAAATTTTTACCAACAATTATTCCATTTGAGCGAATTTTAAACAAAGGAAATGATAGTCAGGATTCTCTGAGGTGTGAAATTTTAATATTTTAATAATGTGTGACTTGGAACAAAGAAAAACTAGGAATAAATAAGAAAATTTTAAGTTAAGAATATTTTATATTAAATTTAAACCAAATTTGAATTTAATTTACAAATTAACATTTTATTTAAATTTTTTATAAAATATATTCAAATTGTTTTTCAGTTATAACTATTAACATAAAACTAAAACTGGTATGATAAAAAAACATTAATAAAGAAATGAAATTTATACTTGATGTATTTTTATACGTTTTCAATAAATTGTTTTTCTGTTTCTATTAAATTTCCTCAGATTTTATTTATTTCCTTGTCCCTACAAAAAGGAAGATCTACAGGAGATGGAAGCAATGTAGTAACGATGAGATTGCTACAAACTTATTTTCAAATCACTATTCAAATATTCATAAGCATGTTCCAATATATTTCATTGTTTTCTGAAAAAAGAAATTATATTAAATAATAAAAATTGCTTTTATATAACAATCAGAGTATCTCTGTTTTGGAATAGACTAATAGAGACTTCAAGTGAGTGCGCCCGCGATGCGCAACTGTTGTCACTAACAGTAAGGTCTATCTTGCACTTGAAAATGAAGGAAAGTGTTTTTTTTTTTAACTATTAACGGTTGTAAATCAAGTAAAAAAAAAAAATCTAAATCTTGAATTATCTACTGTATTTCTCAGTTTAGACCAAAATTCCGTTAAGAAATGTTCCCTAAAAAATCTTATTCTTGTAGTGAAAAAACGATTTCACGTTTTTTTTTACATATGTTTAGATAGGATGGTGGGAGCATCGAAAAATCAGCTGAATTGAAGCCTCTATTGAATTTACTTGCAGTACATACGTTTATACCTGTGGGTTGAAATAATATTAATCTTTTATTCACTTTAAACGACTGTCCTCTTTTTTTTTTCCTATTTTTGCACCATTTTTGAGGAAAAAAGATGAATAAAGACAAAATTACGTCTTCTTTCCTCTTGTTGAGCATAAAACGTTAGAAAAATCGCCTCTTTTTCATCCTCACTTTGAGCGAGGAAGAAATAAAACGTGCAGTTTTTGCCGTAATAATATTTGTTTAAAGCCGGTATTACACGATACAATTTTTCTAACTATTGCATACAATTTTTTCTTTCAAGAAAACTTGAACTCCATTTGTTTGTATGGAGATGAAATTTTCTTGAAAGGAAAAATTGCATGCATAATTGTATCGTGTAATACCGGCTTAAGACGTGTAAAAGAATGAGTTGAAGATGTATTTTTTTCAACTAGGGATGTTTTATACTTAGAGATTTAACTAATTACATTATAATGTTTGATTTAAAAGAAATATTTCATTTATATTGTTTTATCATTATAGAACAATATTTAATACTTGGCAATAAAACAGTCTCATCAATTTCAATACCTGTCATTATCATTAAAGAGAAGATTAGAAAATAAAATTTACTTGCAATGGTTTCAAAAACTTAATGTTTTCAACATAGTATTTCTGTATTGCGTCCAATAAAACAAATCAGACAACTTTCCTTGAATCTTGACGTGCCATTATAAATGATTTCTATTTGAGTTAGTTACAGGTCCCGATGGAGTGTGTGTCCCTTGACACGAGTTTTAAAAAAATATCCTGGGCCTGCCGAGATACTTCAGGATTTAAGGTGAGCAATTTACTGAAAACAGAGAAGAATAATACACTGTATGGTAAATTATAATATTATAAAATCAATATTTTTTTTAAATGTAATTTCTTCGTATCAATTCAGAGTGTTATAAAGCATTCACGTTTTCAGAGATAATGTGCTAACAATGATCTTTATATTCTCAATTATAGTCGATTTAAAACTTTTATTGGACTGGGTAAAAGACTGCTTGCTGTCAGATAATGCCACCTTTTTTCTTACCTTCATCCATTTCCAGAAGAAAACGCTTCAAATATTCCAATTTTCTTTAATGAAGAAGAAAACCAATCGTTATTTTCTTTTTCTAATTACGAATTAATCTTTAGAAGAGAAATTTCTTTGTAAAAATATACTTTTTTTATACTGAATGGAAATTTACTTAGAGCAATTGTATTTTTTTTTTAAATAAATCGAGCAAAGTCTTATTTTAAAATTTAGATTTTACATTTATAACAAAACTGAAAGACAATTTTACCTTAAATTATTCAGTCACCCAGTTACATTTTATTAATTAATATCGATTTAAATTGTTGGACAAAAATTTCAATTAGGTAATGATTTTTTTATATTTTATATCATATTTTATATCATATTTTATATCATATTTTATATCATATTTTATATCAATCTAAAATTTTATTAACAATTACTTCAGGTTTTTCTGACATTTTCATTAAATAATATCCATAGTGTCAATATTTTATTTAATCAATTTATGAAAATATAAATATAAAAACAACAACACAAGTTATGAAGTTTATATGCCAACATAGAAAAGAGAGTATATTTTATTTCACTTCAACCATCGCATCATGCATTAAAGTATAAAAATAATGAGGTGCGATTCGCGAAGCAATTAGCCAGGTTTCTAACCACGTTTAGCTTAAACACGTTTAACTATACCTGATTTACGTGTTAAACCACCTTAGTTAAACTTGGTTAAGCTAAACGTAGTTAGAAATCTGGCTAACTGCTTCGTGAATCGCGCCCAATATGTTTTATTTAAAACATAAAAATTAGGGAAACCTGATATTAATCAAACAGTTGCATACCCATACAATTAGTATTTGTCCACATTGCATGATCATCAAACCTGAATTTAAATTACCCCTGCTACTTATGCAACCAGCTCTACTTGTAGCCTGAGAAAGTTGCCTGACCTAACGGTATACGATTCCCATGGTATTTACGAAAGAAATAGCCACCCCTTTAATTTTAAACCTCTCTGTTGCTTCATTATTTAATTATTTTAATCTTTAAATTTATTCCATGGTGACCTCAGTGTCAGTTTTCTACCAACGTATTTCTTTCTTTCTTTTCCTTTTTGTTAAAAGGCTTATGTGAGAGCAACAACAATATGTAGCAGAGAGAATGAGTTGGGGTAACAACGTTTTGTCCTTCTTCGTATTCATCTGCTGGTTGTTGTGAGGTCTGGGGGGTTTCTTGTAGCATGCACTGCTGCTTGCAGGCTGCTCCAGAGGGGGATGCTGGTGACTCAAGTGTCTCGAGCTAGGTTTGCACGGTCTCAAGAGCATGACCAACATGCTTGGAGCCATCAGACCCCATCTCGTTTTAAAAAATGTAAGAGATGTAAGAAATAAGGAAACATTTTTATTTACCTTATTTTTCCTACAAATTATTATATAAAAAATTGTAAAATATAAGTTTTTAATGAAAGAAAACTTGCCAAGATATTTTTTTAAATTTTTTTCTTTATAAATATTATGTGCCCTTGACGATTTTTACATTTTTGTAAATAGTAAAAATTATAATAAATTATAATCATAAGCATTGCTTCTATTGTTTTCAGTGATTTTATTGGTGTAAATATCTATAGTTTAGCCACAGATAATAAATATTTATACTCTGTATACCTGGTGCAATAATGGTCTCTCTTCTCTCTCTCTCTCTCTCTCTCTCTCTCTCTCTCTCTCTCTCTCTCTCTCTCTCTCTCTCTCTCTCTCTCTCTCTCTCTCTCTATTCCCTATTTTATTTTCATTCTTTGTGTATGATAAGTTAAAAATAACCATCAAACAAAATATAATCCCGAATTAAAGTTTAGCCATAAATAATAAATATTTAAAATGTATTTTTTTCTTTATGTATATATATATATATATATACACACTACACTAGAATCAAAGTCGCTATAAATAAGATCATTTTTATCGAAAAACCTATAGAGTTACGCTTAACTATAAATAAAAAAGAGGTTTTTAAATTTACGTAAAAACGTATGTTAAATATAGTTACGTAAGTGAGGATTAACTCTCTAGTTTACGATTAAGTCGGAAAGAAACAAAATAAAAGAAACGGTAATGCTTTTTATATTTCCCTTGAAATATATGACACGTCAAAAAAAATATAAAGAATATAATACTGTTGAAAGAATATTAGTTATATTTCGTCGAGTTATAAATCATTTGGCCTGCCATGAACATTGAAAAGCACCACAACCATATGGGGTGAAAAAAAAAATCACTGTTTATACTCTTTGAACTCACAGTCAGAGAGTTAAAAATGAAAAACATATATATATTTTTTTTTACTTAAAAACACAAAAAAGCAATCAGTTGGATTATTTCATATTATGTAATCCATAATAAATCCCCTTTATTTTTAGTTTGCCATGATTTTGATGAAGTGAATTTAAAGAGTAAAAAACTTCTGTAAAATACAAACAAATAAAAGCTTATCCTTATAAACATAAACACTCATAATAAGAAATAAGAAGAAAAAATGCAATTAGGAAAGATTCCTTTAATATAAAATTTCAACTGGTAATTATAAATTTTGAATAAAACATACTGGCGTATAATTTTAATAATTTAAAACAAAAATTCCTAGTTTGCCTACATTATATTATATTTAATTTTAATGCAAATATAATATTTCCGCTGTTAAAAACGACGGATATGAAACACAACTTTGGTAAATGTAATGTTGAGTAGAGGTAGGAAATGTCAGACTATCTCATGCATTATTAAAATAATTGTCCAGTATAATTACGGTTCGTCTGTACTATCTGATGACATTTCAAAAACATTTCCGTATCGACTTACACACAACGGGACAGTACGAATGTTACTCCTATATGGCCACTTGTTACGCAGTAAGTAACACGCCCAATGTTAAAATAAAATCATGAAACACAATACATGATCTCTGCTACATCCACTATCAGTATAGCTAAAATATCAGGTAAACAAATTCGATGTAGTTTTCAAATTATTAATTTTTAAAGTTAATTAATTTAACATGGAAGTTCCATTTATCCATGTGAAATAAGTTAACTTTAAAAATTCATAAAACTAGATCGAATTTGTGTACCAGATATTTCAGGTTCTAATAGGATATGTAGAGGAGAATATTTTAAGGGTTTTATAATTTTCATGTGTGTAAATATTTTTAACATTGGCCTTGTTACCTTAAGGCGGATTCAGATGGCGACAATGGCGATGCGACGCGATTTTGACATAAAAGCTATGAAATCCTATGCGGCGGCGAATTTGCCAAGAATTGCGTTAATTACGATGCTCTTTTTCTTTTAATCGCCAAATATGGCCGCCAATGGATGTTACAGCAAGTGCGCATTATTCGCGTAGCGTCTCATGATAAAAATTGCCATGTGAATCCACCTTAATTAATACTCTTAACGACAATAAGACAATTAAGAGCAGAAAGCAGGGGGTGGGGGTGCAGGGGGGGGGGGTCCTGTGAGTTCTTCTTCCCTCTCCTGAAATTAAAAATCTGGGGGGTCTTCAAATAACACAAATTACAACAATCCTAAAATTAAGACAGTCCTAGTGTATTCTTTATTGTTGCGCTAAGACAGTCTTAGGCCAAGTTTAGGTTAATTGGTGTTATTTGAAGACCCCCCTGCATATTTTTTAGTTACATTTCCAACAAATCAAGAAGCAACAATGTTCATACTGCTCCGAGATGTACAGTACACTCATCGCAGTGGAATATTTTCCATTTGCAGCCTTGTTAATCACCCATAAATATACTTACTGAGCATGGAGATTAACAAGGCTGCAAATCGAAAATTTCAGAGGTGACGACTGTACACAGTATGAACTTTATCCACACCCCCATTGCCATATTACTTTGACATCTGGTTAATTAATAGAGAAGGAGAGTATATGGTTTTATTGAGGATTGTTACAAAAAAATAAATTTAATATTAATAACAATACAAAATAATTGTTGGAACTAACTAGAAATAGCCAATGAAAAAGAACAAAAGATCATATAATATTTAAACAATGTAGGGTTATGTTTGCTATTGACAAAGTTTTAATAAAAATGTTGGCATTGTTAGACTGTGCGATAGTAAATATGATAACAATGCAATAGATTGTAATTGATTGGCCGCAAAACGTAACTGTTCAACCAATAAGACAAAGCAAACAAAATTACGTGAAATTGATATAAAAATCAATATTAGAAATATAAAATAATAATAATAATAATAAACGTGCTTTGGAACGAGCTCAAGTTGAAATAAATTTAATTTTTCTCGCTTCGTTTCATTGATGATGAAATTCGTACTCATTATTTCGGGTAAAAAAAAATACATACACGATTATACGTCTTATTAAATTTGAAATATAAAAAATTGAAGCGTTTTAGCAAGCGATTTAAGAAGCGTTTTTGTTTTTTTGCCTGTTACCTGCAGCTGATCTGGTATAAAACGCTTTTTTTTATTTCATTTTAAGAAAACGCCTCCTAAAAATTGCTCTCATATGTCTTCATTATAATATTTTTATTTTTAGCGAATTTTATGTTTTTGGTTAAAAGTAAGTAAAAAGTAAAAAAATTTAAAATAAATATAACGTAAATAATAGCGTTTCAGTTCAGCTAGAATTTATTTTAATAATATTTTTGTAAATGTTTTATTATTTTCTATTATATATCCATTTATTTTACGGTAATTTGATTAACATGAACTCTATATCGTGTTTAATTAAGGATATAAATTTCATTTTATCTCTTAAGTTAATATTATACATTTTTATATATAAAAGTTTATTATTAATTAAATTCTTTCTTGTGTTTAATCATTGGAGTTCTTCGTTCCTTTCCTTAAGTTAATTGCCCGAAGAGACGGAGGACGGACTAAAATTACGCTATAGAGACTGATTACTGTTTCCAAGATTTCAGTCAAGCGAACAAAAAATACACGTAATACCTTGTGAAATGAGATCTTTTTTCACTATTTTTTATTATCAGGTTGGTGAAATTTAATAAAGAGGTTTTAATGATTTTTTTTATTATTTTTTTTTTTTTTATTTGGATCATCACGTTCTTATTATTTTTTAAATGTAAAACAATGAATATAAATAACACGGAATAAAATTTATAGTTGTAGATAAAATATACCTCTCTCTCTCTCTCTCTTTCTCTCTTTCCCCATATATAAAATTATATATAATGTAAACATGTATATACATGAAAATATAAACAAATGAATATAACACTTATATGAATGAATATAATACGTATGAACACCAATTATTTATTTACCATTCGAGTACTATATAGGCCCATAAAAAATATTTGTATATAATATTTTTAAATAAGTACTGAAACTGCTATAGTGAATGTGGCAATATAATTACAACAAAATAAATAAAAATCGCTTTGTATATGGATCAATTTTTTTTAAGTTATGCAATATGATAATAATTACCTTTTTTCTAATATGGGAAAATTTTCTCTATCTAAATATTGATAATATTGATTCTACTGAAAAATTTAAAAAAACGTCAAACTCATGTGAATTGTTTTGTTTGATAAAGAAATCTTAAAAGAGTAAAAATTTAATGCGAATTAAATCCGGTTTATTTATTATTATATATATACTGGTAATATTTTTTAAACAAACTTTTTTTCTGTTTATGCTTTGGCTGCTTATACTCATAAGCTTTTAACTTCAGTGGATATCCCTCTTCCCTCTCTCTCTCTCTCTCTTTCTCTCTCTCTCTCTCTCTCTCTCTCTCTCTCTCTCTCTCTCTCTCTCTCTCTCTCTCTCTCTCTCTCTCTCTCTCTCTCTCTCTCTCTCTCTCTCTCTCTCTCCTAAAGTTACAGTTCTGATTGCGTAGTGGCCACACAAAAGAGTAAAAAAGAGTAAAAAGAGAGCATGCATCTATCTCAACTGCATGTATTATTTGTAGAGTATTACCATCGAAGAAAGAAAAAACAAATAAACACAAAGTTTCAGTTTATGCCAATCTTTATCATCACAAAACTGTTTTAAAAAAGATAACTTCCACTATTCAGTGTAATTGTGACTGTAAGTACACAATGTATTGTATGAGATTAATTGTTTAATTATACTAATGTAGTAAAATGGAGGAACGATTTCTGACCATATGAGAGTCTTTTTCTACTATAGTGTTGCCTCACTAGTTTTTTTTTATATTTTTTTGTTCCTACAAAGTACATTACTAGTCTAATTAGCCAAATAGTGCAATTATTTTGAAACAGAGAAGAGAAGAAGTTTGAGAACAATAATTTACTAACAATCTCAAAGATAATAATTTTGTGTAGAATCTATATCATGTAATCAATATCAAATTGTGTTATCAGAGAATCATAAGAACAATTGGTGATTTTTTATTTGAATAATCATTACACAGTTTTATTAAAAAAAGTGTAAAAACATGTAAACAAGCAACATGTAATAATAAAAAGATAACATTTTAATGAAATATAGTAAATTTATACGACGGTAACTATTTTTTTTAGTGCAAATTGCTGTACGGAGTGTTAATTTTTTATGCATTATCCCAAACTTAAGCCCGTATTATACGATACAATTTTTCTAATTATTGTATACAATTTTTTCTTTAATTAAAGAAAACTTCAATTCCATTTTTTTGTATGGAGATGAAATTTTCTTGCAAGGAAAAATTGTATGCAAAATTGTATCGTGTAATATCGGCTTTAGACTTTTTGTGAGGCCAGCAAATAATGGTTATAAAATCAAGAGGATGCAATCCCTATCCCATAATTCTGAGGACGTCAAGGCTGTAACATCACCTTGATGCATTTCGAAATTATTTCAAAGGAGGGTGTCTCTTCTGCGTCCTTTCTCATGTAAAAACGATCAAAAGAAGGAAGATAGCATTTGCTTGGGAGCAGATAAGATGAGAAGTGGTTTCTGTATAATTATAATGAAGGGTATTTGCAGTCTATATTATTTTCACTGTTCCCCCATAATGAGGTGAAATAAAGTTAAGATTAATATTTAAACTCATTTATTCCATCATATCTATACTGGGAAACATAAAATTAAGTGAATCGTTTCTATTAGGGAAAAAAAAAACAATGTTGATGAGGGTGATAGGGTTAGATTCTCATATTCAAAAGTGCACGTTTGCAATTTAATAGTGATAAGTCTCTAAGTATTATATCAAGTTTATTAGAAATACATTTGTCTAGGTACTTAACATAATATTTTCTATATCATAATATATTTTCATACCTTCCTCACGATTATTCTATTTTCAATAGCATTTGCGATCACGAATGTGATTAATAATTATATTGATTAATATATCTAAATATAATTAAGTATTAATCAATACTTCTACTTCAAACTACTCTGTATATAATTTCAACACTGAATTACAAACAAGAGAGCTGTTAATTTCACACTTCCGGCTACTTCCGGCAGGAATATTACATAAATTTGACTGTATTATGCTTTTTGCGATGATAATCATTGTAGTGTCATATCAACTGACAATTTACTGTCGTGTGGGTGCATTTTATGTATGATTAATTTATTCGAAAAATTGCATGTTTTAAGGCAGTAAATATTTCAAACTCAGTTCTCTATCGTCCGTGTACATGAACTAAAAAAAATCCATAACAATGTAACAGATATAATATCATCAACTTAATTGTCATCGCCAAGGTGTAATGACAATATTTACCACATATTATTTCTGTGTTAAAACAATTTGCTTTACATCATGATATTGTTAACTGTGTGCTGACAAGAGTAAACAAAATTCAATTATTTACTTTATTTATACAGTATGTACATAGGCTACTGATTGGATAGATCGTTTACAAAGGATACAGGTCAAATAAATACATGAATATTTAAATACATATACATAAACGACTAAAAGTAACAAAATTACTCGACATTACATTTATTCCATTATACTTCCAAAATTAAACACAAACATTAAACTAATCTAAACATTCTAAACACATTAGTTACATAATACAAATATATTTATTATTTACTTACAGTTTTTTTTTTTATATTAAGTGTGAAATTGTAACGCTGAAATACGAATAAAAAAAAAACAAGAAACCTTACATTTCTGGCTATACTTCTGGAGGGCATGTCATGTAGATTTGACATGTTGTTTTGTATTTTTTAATTTCAAAGTCATAAATTTATTATATATATTTTTTTTTCCTGTTAAAAATATATCTCAATATTATTCGTTTTTTTTTTACATATTATATAATATTCAACATGTTAATGTTATGGTTCCTTGCAAATTTGCAGAGTATGTAAACTGCATATTATGAATTGTATTAATTTTCAGGGTATCTAATCCAAATATGAATTGTATTTTAGTATGTAAGAACTAATATAATAATCTTCAAATTTATATTTTAGTTACTTTTTTATGTAATAAATTATAATATGTAATTTTGTATGAATTGAATGTAATACAAATACTCATGAAACTTATTAGCGTAAGCTATCAATCAAGTTTCGTTTCATTTCAACAGTGGTTAACATTAAGTTATTAAATTACGTTTTATTTTAAATTTTAGTTAAAAATGTACATTGTTATCAAAAGGTATATATGTTGTGAGTCTACAGTATGCAGCTAATGCTGGATTTTTTTTAACTCTGTGTGTGGCCGGATATAAACATTCTGAATAAAATATATTTAATTTGTTAGGGGAAATATTGAAAAAAATAATTCGCCCCGCTTTAACCCAAATTTTTACCCTGAATTAAATTTAACATTAAAAATGGTACTAAATTTGAATTAAAACTTATTTTAAGTTACTATAAATCTGTGCCAAGTTCTTACACTTGTTAGAAACGAATTTATCCCTAATTTTTAGTACCATATAAGATTAAGTTAATATATATAAACCCGTGTTAAAAATCAATGTTAATGTAATTTCTTTGTGAAAGTCCTCCTCTGTAATTTTTATATAAATATAATAATTGATGAGACTTGCATGGTAATTTTATTTTTCCAACTTATTTTTGTATTAAGTATTTGCAACTCATTCTATACGGTATCATATCACTTTATATATAACTGTCATAAGTGTAATAATAAAAAAGAGAACTCCCCATTATATACTCTGAAAAAGGCTGCAGGCATTGTTCTTATTGATGTTTTAGTTCCATGGAGCTGAGAATTCTTCCTTAAGATTCATCCAAAAGAGTTAATATATTATATATATATATATTTATATAATAATAATTTTATTTCGATCGTTGGCTTTACAGCATAGATCACGTCAGAGTTGTTACATAAATCATACATAACAGGTACTTAAATCTAATTAACATTACCTAAAATTAACATATACATAGGTTTAAACAAATGATTTTAAATGAATTTACACTAATGACATATATTATTTATTATTGGCCGTAAGTTGCAGCCACCTATCCGAGGATTATCCGTAGATTATTTACTAATTAACATTAAAATTCTCGGATAATTGTCGGATTTTTCTAAGATAGGTTGGCTGCAACTTACGGCCATATTATCAGGTTCTTTAATCTTGATGTTTTTTTTTAAATATTTTAAAAATAGATAAGTTTTCAAAATCACTTTCACTCTTCTTAATAATATAATATTTTAGGTTACTCTTTGAAAGTTTTAAAGTTGTTATGACTCTCACTAATTAACACTTCATATTTTTTACGAGGAAAATGTTTTTAAAAAACAAAAAGTAGAATTTGTCATAAAATAATTAAGTTAAGAGTCTGAAAGAAAATGCAAATTAAAATTCTGCTTCTTTTTAATTTGTAATAATTTAAAAAAAGAATGTAAAATTAAATACATATTTATTTCATATTATACTAAATTATTTATTTTTGAGGACAATAACTTTTAAAACTATCCATTTTCCTTTATCTTTATTGTCAATAATATCAGCTGTGTGTCACATTTGACCCTTACTTATTTTCCAGCTGATAATATTACAAGCAGAACACTGCTTGACGGGACGTGCGACTGTAAAACAGAAAAACGGAGGTAATTTGTTATTTCACTGTTGGTATAAAAAATATACTTCGTTGACTTTCATGTACAGTACATACACTACAATACTGGAAGTGATTGAGAATTTCCTGCTATTTGTATTACATTTTTTTTTTAATTTATGAAAAAGTTATATAAGTTTTAGAATATGAACGGTTATATAAAATACATTTCCATTTCCAGGACTGTTCTTTTTTTTTTTATTAAATCAATATAAGAGATATGGAATAATTCGACAATAACAGAATAATTTAATACGATATCCAATGTGCTAATAAACATAACAAGTCATGTGTAATATAATATATAATTTTACTAACTATAAGTTTATTTAAATCGTATCTGTTGAAAATTGTTTTATGTTGTAGGCTGGAGATGCAATACTTATGGAAATGCTGTATTATATTCTGTATTGAATTCAATAAACAAATACAAATTTAATATTGTTGTTCTATTTATTTTATTAATTTGACATTTTTAGATTGATTTAAATAGTTTTAGATATTATATTTTTTAAATCAATACAAAATAAATCATGATATTCAAATGTTTTTATGATTATAATTATTTTATAGTTGTGAGTTCGATCCCAGCCATGCACAGCTAAACTTTTCACAAGTGACGGTTGCTAAAAAAACACCCACTCGTGCATCCAGGAGGTGATTGATGGCATCCTTCATCAATTACCGACCACCCTGACTGAGGTTTACATGGTTTTCACAGTCACAACCAGGCGAATGCTGGGATGGATTGTTTAGGCCATGGCCGCCCTGGTTTGGAATAAGGGACCTACAAAAGTAGGGTCTACGATAAGAGACGGGAGGTTAAATTCAGTCATCATGCACTTAATTGTGGCCAGTACCCTACAACAGGGCTCAATTGAAGCAAAATAATAATAATAATTATAATAAACTGCAAATCAAAATATGAAGTGCATTTAATTTAATTACAAAGGTAAATAATTTAGTTATAATTTTGTAAATTTAATGTATTTTTTAAACATATTTTGTCCTTGAAAAATGTAAAATTTGTGCATATAAAATTATGTAGTATTCAGAAATGAGTTCTGCAACATTCTCAGAATTCCTTGCAATCTTGGGAATATTCGCATTCTCTCTCTCTCCTCATATATTTCACCACATATGCTAGACTGGATGTCTTGCATTCCTCCCAACAATAAATTCCACAGCTCTTACTGCATATTAGAATATCACTTCAGCAAAACCTCTCGCACTTACTGGATTATTCACACGCTGTGTGTAGCTAGAAAAGCATTATATTATATTAATTATTCCAGGAATGTTTTATAAGCGCAAATTATAATGCAACACAATTTCATTGACATTGTACATTGACCGTCACATTCATGATTTAGGTTATGATCGGAGATGCTTGGAAGTATATTCGGCTCATATTGGACCAATTAGATCTCTCGTTACAAACTGCCAACCAATCACCGAATACATTACAAACATGACGAGAACCTAATTAAAAATTTGAAGGTTTCTTCCGATTTCAAAATTAGTTTCAAAATTATGTATACATCAAATAACTTAAATATAACATGCAATCACATAATAAACTCAGAAAATAAAGGTGTTAATATTAGTTTCATATATTGTTATCATCATATATATATATGGTTTTTATACTTTTTATATTACAAAAATGTAAAACACTATTTCAGCTTCAACCTTTACATAATCCTATCTGTAAAAAGATGAAAGTAGAAATAAGAAGCAAAAATCTCTTCTTCATGGAAAGAGTCAATCCAACAACTCGGTTTAGTGAGAGTTTTTATTAGGACAAAGACGCCTTAGACGAAGTACACGAGAGGGGATGTAAGATAAAAGCTTTGCAACATCGCTCTGAGTTCCCACGAGCTTAAGAAGATGTATTTCTTCTCGTGACTCTTTTTTTTTTTTTTTTTTTTCACTTCATTGAATATGTCTTCCCTATATCTTGCTGTAGTTTTACAGCATAATAAAAAATACTACTAAGTGACCATGCAGTTTACGAGCTACGAATACTTCTGGATTTTATATAAGATCTCTTTAAAGTAATAATATTCAATGAGCAAATCAATTCTTCTAATAATTCTAGCTGTATCAGTGGCTGATAAATTTTCGATTTAATATAGTCTAAATAAAATTTTCTTATTTTCTTTTATTACATTATAGGTGGAGTATTAGGTATTAATGAAAGGATGGAGGTCATGGATAGTTACAGCTTTGCTGAGGGGAGATTGAGGGAACCGTAGAAAAACCTATTCAGGTCAGGACTATTATATTTAAAATGATTGGATCAATAAAAAAACTAGAAATAATGTATGTATTACAAGATATTGGAGATTTTTAATAAAAAATCTAAGAAAATAGATTATTTATAAATAATTTATAAATGGGTGTGATTCACCAATGAGTTATCTAGAGGATGTATTCCACGTTTCTCACTAACCGCCAGCTTAATTAAATGACACTATACGTTAATTGAAAGTGAGAAATCAGGCAACAATTACTCTCTTCGTGAATACCGCCCATGATATTAATATAAACTTGAATTTTATATATATATATATATATATATATAATATATATATATATATTATCACTTTGAAAATTATTGTTTATTTTTTTCAGAAACATTATAGGTTTTGGTATAAATTAATTCATGGAATGTAATTTACGAGTAACATTGTTAATTCTTACACAGTATAACAGGCAGAACACTAATGGAGTATTGACCTCAAATTTTTTTTATTGCAGAAATGGATAGCGGGTGCAAAGTTATGCTACCCTGATTTTTTTTCAGATTTTTTAGAGCCCGGGAACTATTTTTAAAAAATTATTGAAAGTTCTTTTTGTGAGTCACGAGACGCCGCTCCTTGAGGAAAAAATAGGACTTGACGCCTCGTGACGTCACAAAAAGAACATACAATAATTTTTTTTAAAAATAGTTCCCGGGCTCTAAAAAAAATCAGGGTAGCATAACTTTGCACCCTCTATCCATTTCTGCAATAAAAAAATTGAGGTCGATACGCCATTGTTAAAATAATTGAAAAATCAGAATATTAATTTTTCTTTTTAATATTATATTTTATTAATGCAGCATGAATGGCAAATTTAATTTATAATGTTATGCGCCAAATTGAATTTATATCAAGTATAAGCACTTACGTAACGTATTGACCTGATTGCATTATATTGTTTATCGTTGTCTCACGTCATTATATTTATAACATGTGACCTGAAATCAGTTCACCTTCCACCACGCGAAGACATGACGTTATCTCGACAGAATGTCATTCAATTTATCGTTTACAACGAAATTAAAAAAACTTTACTCAAGCAAGCAAGTCAATGTTTTAACATTTTCTTCAAAAAATTACAAGGCGTATTATATTTATTAATACATTTAAATAAATGGAATTTAAATATTTTCAAACGTTATATTATAAGCTTTAATTTTACTTTCATTTTGAAACATGGAAATGATCTCAAGTCAAAAGATTAAAAGCGATGTAATAATATTTCATTTTTATATTTCCTAACCCTCAGAAATCTCTATTTTCACTCTCTCACATGTTACAATATTTTGGAGAGGTGTGTCGCTTTTCCATTTCCCAGAGGGTGTGGAGATGAAAAATTAACTCAGTTTGGAAACGAGGACGTTCTTTGCCAATCTTCACACTTCTCGCTGTTAAATTTTACATCATATATTCAGTGAGGACGAAGCTCCTTTTTGTTGATTTTATCTCACACGTAGAAAACGTAGAGCAATATTAGTTTTTGTTATATTAAAAGTTTATGTAACTATTGCTGGATTGGCAAGCTCTGTTAGCATTACTAGGGTGGGGAGGGGGTTCGAAAGACCTCCTAACCTTTTAAACTGCATGAATAACGTGTAAAGGACTGCTACGAAAAATCGGAATAAAAAGCAATTATAAGCCATCAAGTGACGTATTAAAAAAAAATATTGAAGAAATAGACATTTAAATTTTTTTCCTTCCCCCCCCCCCCCCCCCAAAAAAAATAAATCAATCACTTTAAAACTTAATGACAAGCTTCAACTCGTAAATGCTGCAACGCCGCATTCTGACATCGCTCCGTAAGGTTTGTTAGGAGAAAAATATTATTTATTTTTTCATTCAAATTCTATGCTGCACAAAATCTCGAATATTTTTTATGTCGTGTAAAGTGATCTTTCCCGTGGCTCATATGAATTATTAATTTTGCCCTTCATAAGAAACGTCGGAACAAATTAAAAACCAGGTACCGCTGGGTTAAAGGATAGGAAGCTTGATAGAGCATGTCGTCGCGCACAGTTCGCGCTCTGGATTTTCATTGGCTGAGAGAATTGTGTCGTCAATGTTGAAGCTTCTCATTGTGCGACGAAAAATGATGTCTCACTTGAAAATTTTTAATTGTGACTTAAAAAAATTAATAAATTTTCACCAGCTTCACCTTGCAACTTGTTCAATATCTATAAATTTAGCGTTTATCAAGGATTTTATACACACAGGATAACACACGCACGCATTTCGTGCGTCAATTTTTTTAGGCCTCATTGAACCATCTAATTTCAAAAATAGCATTGCATGATGGGCGCATTCAAAGTTTTGCAGTATGATGGGGCCTGAAATACTTGAACGTGATAGGCAAATCGGTGTATAAAGCCAATCTTAGCGTGTATCATAAATAATATCTATAATGATTTAAGGTGTTCAAGCGTTGATCGAGGTTCCGTATTAACGACAGTCAATTTGTTCAACTTATTCTCTTCGTGATGCTTTTGGCAATTTATTGTCAGGAAAGGCACCAGTTTTGTCTTTTGATCTTTCTGTTTTCTTGCCTTTTTTTAAAAAAAAAAATAATGAGAAAAGTTTGATAAATAATAAAAAATATATAAAACTTTAATTATAAAAAAATGGTGTTTCAAGCAAAAATCCTCCTTAAAATTTTAAATAATTTTGAATTCTTAAAATTCTTTGCCAGGTTATTGACCTCATTATTTTGCTATCTTACGTTACGAACAAAAGTATTATTTTATGGACTAAGTTGAAAAAAAAAACGTGTTACAGTACTAAAAGTTATCAATGTGAAAGTACTTTATTTTTATTTTTAGCAATGAGTAACATTTTTATATCCATTTAACGGAAACATAAAACAAAATTATCAAAACATTAACCTGTTAGAGTAGACAACGAAAATATAATGAAATTTGCATGGTAAGTGATTAATAATTGCCATGAAATTTTACTAATAAAAAGCTTAATTTAAAATTTACTTTTGAAACGTACGTAAATTTACTGCTCTTAGCTTTTTATATAGAATTAAGGCGCATTTCCATGGAGTGGGGAAAGCGAGAAATCGCATACCGCAGCCAATCAGAGGCTCGGGATTTCCTCGCTTTGCGGAGAGTGATTTTATCGCCAACATGGCCGCGGTACGAAATTGAAGCAAGTGCACTTTTCTCGCCTCGCCAACATTGCTCCATGGAAATGCACCTTTATTAAAAACGGTTGTTGATGTTGGAATAAATTAAAAATTGATATATTAATAAAATTTTATAATCATGTATTTTCCATGCAGACTTGCAGACAATTATAGCAAAACGATTCGATTTTACGTTCTCGATATGGAATATTTCAATATCATTCGAGATTTTCTTATTATAGATACAAGTTTAATTGGGAAAAAGTTGTTCATTTTAAAATTTCTATAACTAGTTTCTTAAAAAAAATATTATAATAATAAAAAAGGACTTACTATCGTAACCAAAAAGGTGTGCTCCTCTGCTTATGGAACTTGTATGCTAATCAGGGGCACACGTTTTTGATTCTGATAGTAAATTATATATAAATTTTTATACAATAACCATAAGGTTACTTATACAAGATAAATCATTTATAAATAACAAAATTTTTAGGTCAATTCTTGAGAATAATGAAAAGAAGCTTGATATAACGAAGTTAGAGTTTAAACTTTATATCTTAAATAATTAATAAACTTAACTTAATATTAAGCATATTTATAATAACATATAAGCTATATAGTAGGGAAATTTTACATGTGGTCCATCCACTCTGTCTTCTACAAACAAGCTACAGTAGCTGCCTTAGAAAGCTGGCAGGCTTGATTAATACTGAGATGAATCTCACCAAAGACTTCTTACGTCAGGAGCAACCCTTGTTAACGTCAGACGATGTAGCCAGACCACACACTCTCTTCGCAGCAGAATTAATGAATACCAAGTTGCTATTAATAGATTTATAACACATTATCCAGGATTAATATAGATATTAATATATTTTATGAATAGAAAATATGGATTTAGGAAAATTTATAAGACTCTTCCAAAATGTGTATTAAATTTTCAGAATATTGTTCACAAAGATATTGAAAATTATGCATAATATAATTAGTTAAAAATATATAAATAAAGAATAGAGTAATATGTATTTTTTATTCTCATCAAAAGCACTTTCAGGTTTTTTTATTCATTTAAGTTTTGAAATTTTACAATCAATATATTCAGTATACTCTTTAAAAAAAAAAAATTACAAAATTTGAAAATACAATTACGAGGTCTCATGTCCGGGATAATATTTACACTTTTTAAACTACAGTTTTTTTTTATTTTTGTTTTAAAAATAATGTATTTTTTATTGTATTATGTTTTGAAGGTTTACCTCAAAATTTTGCATCGTTTCATTTAACGTAACTAGTATTAGTAATTAACTGACGTAAAGGCACAAAAATTACAGTTTTTTTTTATAATTTACATCTAGTAAGAAAATTTTACGCTTTAATGGACAAGATATGAAATTTTTTTTACAGAAATGAACAGAGAATACCAAATTATGTCGCAGCTCTGCTTTCTTTCAGATTTTTTTGCAGGCCGAGAGTTAATTTTAGTAAAGTCATCTCCACTTACAGTTGATATGTCGTTACGTGACCCTTCCATTAGTTTTGAAGTGGAGGACGAAGAAAAAGGTTGACAATGTCAAATCAATGGTAAGTTGAGACGACTTTATACAGGAGAGAGAGAGAGAGAGAGAGAGAGAGAGAGAGAGAGAGAGAGAGAGAGAGAGAGAGAGAGAGAGAGAGAGAGAGAGAGAGAGAGAGAGGGGGGGGGGGGAGAGGGAGAGAGAGAGAGAGTGAAGCGTCACTTGTTTATAAAAGGATGTGACTAAAAGGGGCGTGGGTTCAAACTTCAAACGTAAACTATGAATAACTTTTTAGCAATACTTCCTTTCCTCTAAAAAAAAAGTAGTTCAAAAATTTGCTGCCCTCTATTCATTTCTGAATAAAAAAAAATGTCCATGGAGGTTCTCCAATAAAACAGAAAGTTTTATCAAATCTTCGACGTAGAAAAAGCATTTTCTATCTTAAATAATGGATTCTAAGATTTATAAGATACAAATTAGTTACAATGCATTTCATGATAAGAAACTTAAAATGTCAGAAATAAGTACAAAATTGAAACCTTATAATATATGTAAGTATTTGTAAAAATAAATAAATAAAATTATATGCACAAAATAATTCAATTGATTTGACACTTTTTATTAATTTCGTGTATTTATGATTAAAAGCGCATTTAGTTCTAAATATGCAAAAGTGTAACACTTTTAATAATTTAAGGTAGAGATGACATAGATCAGCTGACCCAAAACTAAAAAAAAAATCCCATTCATGAAAATTATTTAAAAAAATTAAATGTTCTCCTCTACATCCCTTATCAGTATAGCTAAAATATCAGGTATACAAAAACGAGCTAGTTTTCGAGTTATTAATTTTTAAAGTGGACTAATTTAACATGGAAGTTCCATTTCTCTATAAAAATAGTTCTCGGTCTCAAAAAAGTCGGAAAAAAAATCAGGCTAGCATAACTTTGCACCCTCTATCCATTTCTGCAATAAAAAAATTTGAGGTCGATACTCCATTGTTTCAAATAATATGTAAAACGCTTCATTTTTTACTTATTTGATTTTATTTCCTTTTTTAGTTATCTTTGCAGTTACACATTTTTTGGTAGCTCATATCAATCACAAAATTTTTTGGTACCACATTTCAATTTTTTTATAAGGCTGTGATAAGGCGGGAATGCATGAAATATTTGGGGTATATTTCATTCATTGCACGAACGCCAATTTATATAAAAGGTTTGTGAGGTGACACGTTTCTGGTCACTCCTGATTTAGCAACAATGGCGAAGATTGTTTTGTTGGTAATTCTAAGTTCGGTCTGGATCCTCTCTGTGAATGGTAAGTAAAATTTAAGAACAGCTGTGTTTAATTTTATCTGGATTCTATTTAGTTAATTTTCTTATTTTAGTACTAAGACTCGAAAATAGAAAGGTAAAGGTGTGGCTAAAATCCTTTTTGTTCAATGTAAAATCAAATTGATATTACAAAAAATTTAAAGTTTAAATGAAGAGTGCTTCTCGTAATTAAGAACTATCGTAAAGTTTTGAAGTTTTAATAATAATATTTTCTATTAATAAACGAGAACGGGATTGTTACTGTTATGGTCTTTGAATTTTGCTTGCAATCCTATAAAATAAATGACAAAGCCTCTGACATCATCAATTAGATACATTTTGTTTAAGTTTAAAAGTTGGTTAGTTAACAATTTTTTATTATATAAATTTTTTAAATGGTAATTGAATCTTACCGGACTGTTTTCACTCGTCGATTTTGTTGTAGTACGTCGAGAAACTTGAGCACTGAATTATAATGTTAATGTTTTTATTAATTATCACTACACTTCAGGTGCACCTGTTTTCTTTATTAGCTTTCGGGAATCATCTGTTCTCATTCTCGGATAAATTGATTTATCCGAGGATGGGAACAGATGATTCCCGAAAGCTAATAAAGAAAACAGGTGCACCTGAAGTGTAGTGATAATTAATAAAAACATTAACATTATAATTCAGTGCTCAAGTTTCTCGACGTACTACAACAAAATCGACGAGTGAAAACAGTACGGTAAGATTCAATTACCATTTATTATAATGAACCCTCGTCAGAAAACCTTCTTTAATATTAACTTTTTTTAATTTAGGGGTTCTATTATAATTGTCAAGCAATACACATAAATAAACTTATATTACTGATATAATTATAAATGAATTAGATTGTGTATATATATACAATAAATTGTGTTGCTCTATGATTCGTGTAATAAGAATAGAAACTATTGTTTTGTCATTAAGTAAAGAAACAAAAATTTCTATATTGGTTTAATAAATAGCCTGCTTGGAAATGTTATTTAATGTTATTGTCTAATGTTATTCTTATGAGGCTATATCAATTCCGAAAATTTCATAAGAGCGCATTGATGGTAATAATTTAATTTCATCCGCACAAAACATTTATTTACCTTCACAATTTATATATAGCATCATAAAGATAGGTATGGACCTCTGGTGGATTTTACCTGAGTGATGCTAAGAGTGGCATTGTTTACTTAACGGAGCTTTGCTATTGGCTAAAGTACACGTGTACCTGAGTCATTCTGCATCTATCGAGGCTGTTTTCAATGCCATCTATTGGTACTTTATGACGTCAGATTTTTTTGCTAAATATCAACCTGCACTTAATTCCAATTTTATAATTTCAGACGTTTGTGCTCGATCTATGTCAAAACTGGAACATGGGAAAAAGTCAAAACTGCAAACAGCAAATGACAAGGAAATGAAGGATTTCGTAAGTATCCGTGTATTATAAAGTAAACTTATACATTATTGATACAGTCTTTTTCCGTAGATTGCAAACCTAGAAAATTTGGTGGAAGAGAATAAATTTCTATCTGGAACCGGCAACAAAGAAGCCGGAGAAAAAACAGCTGTAAGTCACTACTGCCTCATATAAATTATGAATTTATATAGTATCAACTAAATCCTGTATAGATTACGTCACTTCTCCAATATCCAAAATGCATGTAGCCTGCTACCTCAAACAGTTATATCTGTCTCACTTTTTTTTTTCCATCACCAACTGCGATGTAAAGAAAATTGTTCAATAACAAAATCAGACATTATCGTAATTTCTTGCATGCATATTTTACAATCAAAATTCAGTTGACTAGGAAGTTGTCTAAATCAAGACGAAATCGTATGAGAAGGAAAACACTTATTCAAATTTTTGTGTTATTTTATAATAATTTTCAATTACTGAATGTTTCAGGTGGATGACAATAAAGGAAACGTTGACGAAAATAACGAAACGGATAACAGACTTGCCTTCGCTCAGTTGGGTCAATTCATTAGCAACCTTGGAGGTTTTTTTAATAATTTATTTGGAGGTAACAACAATCCTGCACCCGCCCCTGCAACAGTTCCTGCAATACAGACTGCTGCTGCTACTACAGGAGCGTCTACTGTTACAACGGCTGCCGCAACTACAGGAGCGTCCACTGGTACAACCGCTGGTGCAACTACAGGAGCGTCCACTGGTACAACCGCTGGTGCAACTACAGGAGCGTCTACTGACACGACGGCAGCTGCAACTACAGGAGCGTCTACTGACACAACGGCAGCCGTTACTACAGGAGTGTCCACTGGTACAACGGTAGCTGCAACTACAGGAGTGTCTACTGACACGACGGCAGCCGCAACTACAGGAGCGTCTACTGACACAACGGCAGCTGCAACTACAGGAGCGTCTACTGGTACGACTGCAGCCGCAACTACAGGAGCGTCCACTGGTACAACGGTAGCTGCAACTACAGGAGTGTCTACTGACACGACGGCAGCCGCAACTACAGGAGCATCTACTGACACAACGGCAGCTGCAACTACAGGAGCGTCTACTGGTACGACTGCAGCCGCAACTACAGGAGCGTCCACTGGTACAACGGTAGCTGCAACTACAGGAGTGTCTACTGACACGACGGCAGCCGCAACTACAGGAGCGTCCACTGGTACGACTGCAGCCGCAACTACAGGAGCGTCCACTGGTACAACGGTAGCTGCAACTACAGGAGTGTCTACTGACACGACGGCAGCCGCAACTACAGGAGCGTCTACTGACACAACGGCAGCTGCAACTACAGGAGTGTCTACTGAGACGACGGCAGCCGCAACTACAGGAGCGTCCACTGGTACAACGGCAGCTGCAACTACAGGAGTGTCTACTGACACGACGGCAGCCGCAACTACAGGAGCGTCTACTGACACAACGGCAGCCGCAACTACAGTAGCGTCTACTGACACGACTGCAGCCGCAACTACAGGAGCGTCTACTGACACAACGGCAGCTGCAACTACAGGAGCGTCTACTGACACAACGGCAGCCGCAACTACAGGAGTGTCTACTGACACGACGGCAGCCGCAACTACAGGAGCGTCCACTGGTACGACCGCTGGTGCAACTACAGGAGTGTCTACTGACACGACGGCAGCCGCAACTACAGGAGCGTCCACTGGTACGACCGCTGGTGCAACTACAGGAGCGTCTACTGACACAACGGCAGCTGCAACTACAGGAGCGTCTACTGGTACAACGGCAGCCGCAACTACAGGAGCGTCTACTGACACAACGGCAGCTGCAACTACAGGAGCGTCTACTACTGCTGCTTCTCTAACCACATAAGCCATTTTAGCAACAGCAACTAGATTGCTTGAACTGCTGTAACCTCTTCTGCCTAAACTAATTGAAAATATTTATACGTATGTCATGTCTATATATTATTTGTACTGGTTCAATATTTTATTGGGCCTTAAAACAATATCAATCATGAGTTTAATAAAAATATTTAAAAAAATATTTATTAATTTTTAAAAACTTTCAATTATTTGTTTTCATTTTCTGAAATTTAGTTTATTCCTCCTTAGGCTAATTCTTATTTACTCTATAAGGTTCTTACTGAAGAATGTCAAAAGTGGTTTTTGAAACTAAAGTGGACGAAAATATTTAACACTTTTACAGTTAACGTTTACTCATAATTATAAAAATGTTTTGTGAATTCAGAAATAAACTTGAACATATTTTTTTTTCTAGTGATATTTTTAGTCCTCCTTATTTACTCTTCCAGATATTATGGTCATTGTGATATCTTTTAACATGCACTCATTCGCTAACTATGGTTAGTTTATTATTAGTCCCTTTATTACATATTGGAGGGCATTCACTAAGGTCTATAGCCTCGATTTTTATCCCGGGTTCATTCTAGTATTATATTCACTAAAAAAAAAAAAAAAAAAAAAAAAAAATGGAGGTTCTCCACTAAAACAGAAAATTATATCAAATCTTCGGAGTGGCAATAGCATTTTCTATCTTAAATAATGGATTCTAAGATTTATAAGATACAAATTAGTTATATTGCATTTCATGATAAGAAAAACTTAAAATGTCAGAAATAAGTACAAAATTGAAACCTTAATATATGTATTGATTGTTTGTAAAAAAAATAAATAAAAAATATATATGCACAAAATAGTTGATACTTTTTATCAATTTCGTGTATTTATGATTCAAAGCGCATTTAGTTCTAAATATGCAAAAGTGTAACATTTTTACTAACTAAAACTCAAATTAAATTGATATTATCTTGTGTTATAACAACCGTTGTTCCTTGTTTTAGTTTTATTGTGGGAATTTGCTGTTCATGCATAATTCATGGACGTCACGAAAACTTACAACCCGAGATAACCAGGAGGCACCGGGGAAAACAATATTTTACTTACAACAAACTACACATAAATACAAATTGACACAGGTTTGAAATTGCTGCCTCTTCGTATCTCCTTATAATTTTAATTAATAATTTTTTTAATAATTATAATAAATAATATTATACAGTATCTCCGAGTTTGAGAAATTTGTTTGAAATTTTTTGTACGATTGTTTGGGAAAAGAAATCAGTAGTTATCATATCGAAATCCTAGGATAATCCTAGGATATAAAAATATTATATAATCCTAGAAAAATATAAGCATTTTCCATACTTTTTATGTGTGGAAAAGATGTTGTTTTACAACATGACTCAAAATTAATAAATAGCAATCTTAATTATTAAATGCTAAGAAGAGCTAAAACAGGAGCAAAATTGCTTGTGCTCAAATTAATGTCCATAAAAATTATTTTTACAAAGGAATTTCTTGCCTTAAATTTTGAATTAATAATTCTTTCTATACAAATGACATATAAAAATAAGAAATAAATATTAGTCCAGGAAAGTTATGAAAATTATTTAAGGGAGGTGGAAAAAAATAGTTACCAACTGAAACTTTGTATACAGGTAACTGACACCTATATAAACCCACTGTAAAAAGTCCCCTCGATTTTTCCCGGGACGATCGCCGGAATCCGGGTTTGTCCCGGAGAAATGAAGGGTTTCAAAATTATTTTTTTTCTCAAAAACTATCCAACAGATTTTAATAAATAAGATGTCAAATTGAAGTTGACATAACACAGGATACGGAAAAAAATATTTTGAGTATAAAAAATTATTCCAACCTAGCAAAAAACAATAAATAATTAAATTATGCATAAATTATGTACTTTTAATTAGAGATTGCACTGAAAGTATTACACATATCGATTTTGAGTTTATTTTCAATCATTTGCACAATTATACCAAGAATTTATTACTTTTTACACGAAGAGTCTATCTTCAATAACAAATAAGTTACAAGCGATATTGTAAAAAAAAGCGGGTGAAGTTTTAGAGGGAGAGACGGGACGGCGGCTATATAAGCGTGCGAAACACATTGAAAAGCCTCGTTGTAGCGGCTGTTTTGATGCAACAAAGGAACAAATAGTGATTATATCTGTATACGGTCACATTCTTAAAAATATTATTTGCATTTTATTACCCGTAATATTTTCAGTTTTCACCTTCATTTATTGTAACCCATAAAAATAATATTCTGTGGGTAAGTTTGTGGGTTAATGTTTAATAAATATCATGCTTACATACCAATATCACATGTATAATTTTTAAAGTTGATCTGCAGTTTTTGTGTTTTATAATTGCAAAGCATGTTAGCATAATATACCTATGTGATATAAGTATATAATATATAATTTAATGTTAACTGCAGTTGATGTAAGATGTACAGTACTGTATCAATAATATCATGCACACATATATGATAATTGAAATAAAATTGAGGATGATAATATTAAAGTAATTTATTTCTTTCAAATTAGAAATTCATATAGTAATTTTATTGTGGTCACGTTAAACGCTATCATAATCATATAAGTTAATTGACTAATACATATATTTGTCATATAAGGGTGATTTGCAGCATTCAACTCCTCGGCAGGTATAGTAGCGCACATTGGATTATAGTGGGGTGACCATGATGCACATACATATTTGTTGGATATTATATGCATTACATTTTGTAGCCTCAACTTATCAAATGGATTCGAGAGAGCCCACTAAGGGACTGTGTTCTATATTTTAGTTACTCCTTTGTATTGCATATTCCCAATCTGTTGGTGTGATATTAATGAGATACCAAATAATCCAGGCTTGTACTTATAATGTATGGTACACGTAGTGGTAGAAATATAATTACTGACGCAAAAGGCTAAAGAGAAGACATGCAGCTCATGGCGATTACTGAAGTGACTGAGGGAACCATGGAAAACCTTAGTCAGGATGGAAACCTTTAATTTTTTTCTTTTCATTAATAACAACAATATTTGCAAAAGCAAAAGTACACATAATTAAATGTAGTTGGATAAACAACCGTTTTAAGAAATAATTTCATTGCTCTCTTCATCATTCATCTAACATTCCAATATATATGATGATATTGATGGTACACTTGTGTGAGTTTCCCTAGAATTTGCACATTTCAGTTTTTCTTAATAAAAAGAAAAAAAAGTAAAGGTATCCATCCTGACTAAGGTTTTCCATGGTTCCCTCAGTCACTTCAGTAATCACCATGAGCTGCATGTCTTCTCTTTAGCCTTTTGCGTCAGTAATTATATTTCTACCACCACTTGTACCATACATTATAAGTACACGCCTGGATTATTTGGTATCTCATTAATATCACACCAACAGATTGGGAATATGCAATACAAAGGAGTAACTAAAATATAGAACACAGTTCCTTAGTGGGCTCTCTCGAATCCATTTGATAAGTTGAGGCTACAAAATGTAATGCATATAATATCCAACAAATATGTATGTGCATCATGGTCACCCCACTATAATCCAATATGCGCTACTATACCTGCCGAGGAGTTGAATGCTGCAAATCACCCTTATATGACAAATATATGTATTAGTCAATTAACTTATATGATTATGATAGCGTTTAACGTGACCACAATAAAATTACTATATGAATTTCTAATTTGAAAGAAATAAATTACTTTAATATTATCATCCTCAATTTTATTTCAATTATCATATATGTGTGCATGATATTATTGATACAGTACTGTACATCTTACATCAACTGCAGTTAACATTAAATTATATATTATATACTTATATCACATAGGTATATTATGCTAACATGCTTTGCAATTATAAAACGCAAAAACTGCAGATCAACTTTAAAAATTATACATGTGATATTGGTATGTAAGCATGATATTTATTAAACATTAACCCACAAACTTACCCACAGAATATTATTTTTATGGGTTACAATAAATGAAGGTGAAAACTGAAAATATTACGGGTAATAAAATGCAAATAATATTTTTAAGAATGTGACCGTATACAGATATAATCACTATTTGTTCCTTTGTTGCATCAAAACAGCCGCTACAACGAGGCTTTTCAATGTGTTTCGCACGCTTATATAGCCGCCGTCCCGTCTCTCCCTCTAAAACTTCACCCGCTTTTTTTTACAATATCGCTTGTAACTTATTTGTTATTGAAGATAGACTCTTCGTGTAAAAAGTAATAAATTCTTGGTATAATTGTGCAAATGATTGAAAATAAACTCAAAATCGATATGTGTAATACTTTCAGTGCAATCTCTAATTAAAAGTACATAATTTATGCATAATTTAATTATTTATTGTTTTTTGCTAGGTTGGAATAATTTTTTATACTCAAAATATTTTTTTCCGTATCTTGTGTTATGTCAGCTTCAATTTGACATCTTATTTATTAAAATCTGTTAGATAGTTTTTGAGAAAAAAAATAATTTTGAAACCCTTCATTTCTCCGGGACAAACCCGGATTCCGGCGATCGTCCCGGGAAAAATCGAGGGGACTTTTTACAGTGGGTTTATATAGGTGTCAGTTACCTGTATACAAAGTTTCAGCTGGTAACTAATTTTTTCCACCTATTTTCACAATTTTCCTGGACTATATTTATATTTTTAATAGACAGATTTTTGCTAAAGGCGGATTCACATGGCGATTTCTAGCCTGGGACGCGCAGCGAATAATGCGCACTTGCTGTAACATCCATATTTGGCGTTTAAAAAAAGAGTATCGTAATTTAAAGCAATATTCGCCGCCGCAATGGCGAATTCGCTTCCGTATAGGATTTCAAAGCTTGTGTGACAAAATCGCGTCGCATCGCCGTTGTCGCCATCTGAATCCGAATTAAAGAGGATAATGATAAAAAAAAATGCTATTGAAATGATGTTTTCTCTCATAGGTCTTTCTGGGAATGAATTACAAATGAAATGTTATTATTGTTATTACAATCATAATTTTTTCCCTTTTATGAGCTTGGAGCTCAAGGCGGGGTAAATGGTAAAAGCCACGGTCTGTTACGGTTCCCAGCATTTGCTGAGGTGAGACTGAGGAAGCCGTGGAAAACCTCAGTTAGGATGGACACCAATACTTTTTATCAATGGACCAAAGTGATGTCCAAAGCCTGGGGGATGCAAATGCATCACTGCACTGGGTGGAAAGCGAGACGACCCCAGAGAGAGAGCAAACGTAATTTTTACTTGCTCGACATTCCTTGACTTTGGTGATCTGACGAGAACCGGTCAATGCACTGCGCCACGCTTGACCTCGATATGCAGACCTCACTGCTATATAATTATCCTTAGGAAAAATTGTAAAATTAATTTTTTCAAATTGTATATTAATAATATTAGTTCTTGAAGTCTTAAAAATGTGCCGTCCCCACTACACGCCACTTACTAGTAAGTACGGTACATGGACACGTTATAAAAAACGCCATTACTTTATCTTTATGACTTCAGTCATGCGGCAACTTGTTTTGATAACTGATTTGCATGTTCTTTGATATTAGTACACTAACTCTAAAAAACAAAACAATAAACTCAAATATTTTGTCGTAATAAGACTATTTACCACTGATAAGATGACCTCACAAATATTTATATTTGTTAAAACATGTTTGCTTCAAAATTATTATAAAAATTAAAAAATTTCTTTGTTAAATGAAGCAAAAAAAAAATGTACTACTTTTAACATTATCACTACGTAATTTTTATTTATGTTTTATTCCACGTTTACATTGAAAATTTAACTGGAGGTTTCTCTGCCCTCTACATATAAATACTATTTTATTTCAACTTGCATCATTTATGGTGGCAATGCTGATATGCAGTAAGTTAAAAACCATTTATGTTTTTATAAGCAATTAAAAAAGGAAGATATATAGGGATCTCAGTAACTTTGGCACTAAACATAGTAAAGTAAGTTCCTTCATTAACCACCACTTATCTTCAAAGAAATATTTATCACAAACATTAGCTGTAAAGCCTCAATTCCAAGACCGAATTTGGGCAAAGCCTGAAAAAATATTTACGTTCCTAGATAAGCCTCTAGCGATTTGAGCAAAACCCAAAATTAACAAAAATTTCTGGCTCTGTCATTTCTGTGACGAAATCGAAAAAAAAAAGATCGTAAGTAATTTTTCAGGCTGCACGTGAATAAGATTAGCACTTCTACGATCATGGTGCAGTTATTAAAATACACCTTAATTATAACTACACAGTGAACACTAAAATATGCTTGTTTTTATTTAAAATACTGAATTTTATGTTATTGTTTTTTCTTCATATCATCAGCAGCGTTATCTTTAATTGAAGCTAATTTAAGGATTGTGCTTTGTAACTTCCTAAAGGGTTGTCTATCCAAGACAAGTTTATTCTTATTGATACAAAGATTTCTCGGACTTTTACCTTTGCCGGTGTGCGATGTAATCCTCAATGTTTGTAGTATGTTATAATTTAAAACTAAGTGTTCGTGCATGACACTATCACTTTTTACTACACTTCACGACGTTTCGAGAGTCGAACTGCTCTCTTCCTCAGGTGGTATCTGAGACTGAGAGTCTGAGAGTCACAGATACTGACAGAGACTGACTGTCAGTCTAAGAGACTGACAGTCTCAGATACCACCTGAGGAAGAGAGCAGTTTGACTCTCGAAACGTCGTGAAGTGTAGTATAAAAGTGATAGTGTCATGCACGAACACTTAGTTTTAAATTACAACATACTACAAACAATGAGGATTACATCGCACACCGGCAAAGGTAAAAGTTTGATAAATCTTTTTATCAATAAGAATATCCTTTGCTTGAAAAAGTTACTCGTATTTACAAAAGTTATTTTTTCTATTATTTTTTTCTTTTCAATTTAAAATGCCATGGAAAAAATAAATAAATATAAAATGATGATGAAATCCATAATTAAATTTAATGTGATATACAATTTTTATCTCGTAAAAATGTATTGAATAATTTGATAAATAATTTTTCTTATTAATTGTAGTTTTCTTATTAAAAAAAAATAAGGGTAACATTTATTTCACTTGGGTTCAGATTTTTTATCGTTTTCTTAAAATTAAATGCTGATATAAAAAGTAAATTTTGTGTCCAAAGTTATAATTGCAATATTTTAGACGTGACAAAAAATTGTTCTTTTATCATCCATAATTATGTGTGTTTTCTTATAAGCATAATATATTTTAGTGCGTCACCTGCCTTTGTGCTATAGTCAAATTTACTTGAAATTCCCACCGGAAGTAGCCGGAAGTGAGTGTTTTCTGGTTTTACTGTTCATGTCTGATTTTTGTACTTTTGCAAACAAGTCAGTTCTCTCATTGCAAAGCTCTCTGTAAAATTTCAAACTCCAAATGCAAATAGGAAGAACAGAAACCGCTCACTTCTGGCTACTTCTGAGGAAGGAGGGGGGGAATTAAACTAATTTGACTGTATATGGTGAGCTATAATAATGACGTGATTTACTACCAAGAAACGCTTGGGCGCACGTAAAGGCGGATTCACATGGCGATTTCCAAAATGCGACGCTATATGCAAATAATGCGCACTTGCTGAGACATCTATTGGCGGCCATATTTGGCGATTAAAAAAAAGAGCATCGCAATTATCGCACCATTATTAAGTCCCTAAGTAAATCCTGAATGTTCGCAAGTTTAAAAATGACGTATTGGCACTGAAGTTTTAAGTCAATTAAATTTCGTAGTTTAGTTGAAAGGAGTCTATTAAAATTTCGCAGTATAGAATAGTATTTTTTATTATTATTATTAATATTATTATTTTGGAGTGCAAAAACCTACGCAGATACGTATATAGCGTGCTGGTTGCGCGGTGGTTATAGCACCGCTTATCTTCAGTTAACGAACATCCTTAATTGAGGTTTGAACCAAGGATTTTGTATGTAACCTCGGTTATATATACAAAATCCTTGGTTAGAACAAGGCGACCAAATCAGCAGGTAACAACTTACCATTTTATGCAGTCGCTTTTTGCTCAAATCCCTAGATGCACATCTATAGGTGTGCGCAATGCTTGGGTCTTCGGTGCTAACATTATGTATTTAATAAAATGTTATTAATATATATTTTTTAAAAAATATCCTTACAATTTTGTTTGAAATCACATGGTGGGAGGTTTTTAAAGACATCATTATTTAACAAAAATTATACAATTTGGAGATTTTATTAGCTGGCTAGAAAATATGAAATTATAGTTGACGAATGTATGTAGCACATAGAGTACATAGGCAATATTTATATATTCATTGTATAATATATTCAAGAATAGCAGTGCATAGAGGCTACTTTCAAATTTGAAAGATTTGAATTTGAAATTGTTTCAAATAATGTGTAAAAAGCTTCATTTCTTTACTTATTTGATTTTATTTTATTTTTTAGTTATCTTTGCAGCTACACATTTTTTTGATAGCTCATACCAATTACAACCGTTTTTTGGTACAACATTTCAATTTTTTTTATAAGGCTGTGATAAGGCGGGAATGCATGAAATATTTGGGTTGTATATTTCATGCATTCATTGCACGAACACCATTGTATATAAAAGGTTTGTGAGGTGACACGTTTCTGGTCACTCCTGATTTAGCAACAATGGCGAAGATTGTTTTGTTGGTAATTCTAAGTTCAGTCTGGCTCCTCTCTGTGAATGGTAAGTAAAATTTAACAACAGCTGTGTTTAATTTTACCTGGAGTCTATTTAGTTAACGTTTAAGGGTAAGATAACGCCAATCAGCTGTTTTTTTTTCTAATTCCCATTTGATTATCATGTAGACCTTAGCAAATGCACAAAAATTCTGAAACAATTGGAGAGACAGATGTTAGTATCTAAAAACAGTAAAAACCATTGAAAAAATTTCTACACAATTGTTTGAGCCTATTTATTTATTTTTTTTTTCAGCATCTTATAGGGCTTTCCCATGGAGAGCCAAACAAAAAACTTAATTTAAAAATATCAGCTCGAATAATTGTCTTGAAGTTTTTTCTATGCATGGCTTTCGAGTACTAAAATCTGTATCTCAAATTTTTTTCAGAATTTTTGTGAATTTGCTAAAGTTTACATGTTAATCAAATGGGACTACTAAATCAGCTGTTTCGTGTTATCTTACCCTTAATACAGATTTACAGTCTTTCAAATCTTAGTTTACCCCTATCAATCATCTCCGGCGTAGTAATACAATGTAGATTCCTGTAATTTGTATTCTTCCGAAATATATTGTCAATAAAATACAAAAAAAATAGTTTTTTCACTAGAAAATAAAGTAGCTAAAAATAAATCAAATTCACTCGATGCCTGCTGCATAATAATTGCTAAATTATTGAAACTTCTTTTACAATATTTTATCTATCCCAATTTATGTGAAATTCTTCGTAAAATATGGACATATTTCTGTACACTAGCTGTATGGATAATTTTTCATGTTGGCTGCCATTCTTACAAATGATGTAGATCATTGAAAAGTAATCCATAAACTATTTTTAAATGTTAAACTAAGGCTTAAAAGACTGTAGCTACCTTTTTTTTTAGTACTGTTTAGTTCAAGTTTTAAGGGGGACTCCGCGGGTCCAACAACATATTTTGAATTTCAACTAATCGTGAAGCTGGATGATTATAGAAAAATTAAAATATTTATAAGTTTTTCATAGCCTAGGAACAAAATTTTAGTTACCTTGATAACTATAACGAAATAGTTATAAAACAAATTTGACAACTGTGCATTGTAGTGGACGTATATAGCAGATGCGCACGCACTCTGTTAACTAATACATACAACAGAGTTGCCACATACATACTACTTATCAAGGTAACTTTTTTTTTAGGCTACGAAAAACTTATCAGTAATTTAATTTCCCTATATACAATTATTTAATTCCACGATTAATTTAAATTGAAAATATGTTGTTAAGCCCTCGGAGACTTCCTTTAAGGCTCGATTTAACCCAAGATAAAAAGTTAAAAGTGTGGATACAATCCTTTTTGTTCAATATAAAAACAAATTGACATTACAAGAAATTAAGTGTTTAAATGAAGAATTGCTTTTCGTAATTAAGAACTATCATTAAGTTTTGAAGTTTTAATATTTTTTATTAAATAATATAATAAAACAAGAGCGGAAGTGTTACTGTTTTGATCTTTGAATTTTACTTGCATCTGACATAATCAATTAGGTACATTTTCTTTAATGGAGTATTGTCCTCAATCTTTTTTATTGCAGAAATGGATAGAGGGTGAAAAGTTATGCTACCTTGATTTTTTTTCCGATTTTTTAGAGCCCGGGAAGTAATTTTAAAAAATTATTGAAAGTCCTATTTGTGACGTCACGCGGCGTCAAGTCCCATCTTTTTCTTAAAGAGCGGCGTCTCGTGACGTCACCAAAAGAACTTTCAATAATTTTTTAAAAATAGTTCCCGGGCTCTAAAAAATCAGAAAAAAATCAGGGTAGCATAACTTTGCACCCTCTATCCATTTCTGCAATAAAAAAATTTGAGGTCAATACTCCATTTTAAAAGTTAATTATCCAAATTTTAATAAAAAATGTGTTTGGCTACACAACAAATTAATTTAATAATTATATTTTTGGGTTCCAATTGTTAAATATATAATACACATAAATAAACTTAATTCCTATTTATGTAATTACATTATAATAAATATGTATATTATATATATATTATAATAAATATACACAATAAATTGTGTTGCTCTATGATTCGTGTAATAAGAATCGAAACAATTGATTTGTCATTAAGTAAAGATTTCTATATTGGTTTATTAAATTGCTTTCTTGGAAACATTATTTAATGTTATTGCTTAATGTTATTCTTATGAGGCGTTATTAATTCCGAAACTTTCATAAGAGCGCATTGATGGTAATAATTTAACTTCACTCGTATAAAATATTTATTACTATCCACAATTTTTTGCTAAATATCAGCCTGCACTTAATTGCAATTTTATAATTTCAGACGTTTGTGCTCGATCTACGTCAAAACTGGAACATGGGAAAAAGTCAAAACTGCAAACAGCGAATGACAAGGAAATGAAGGATTTCGTTAGTATCCGTATATTATAAAGTAAACTTATACATTATTGATACAGTCTTTTTCCGTAGATTGCAAAACTAGAAAATTTGGTGGAAGAGAATAAACTTCTATCTGGAACCAGCAACAAAGAAGCCGAAGAAAAAACAGCTGTAAGTCACTACTGTCATATATATTTTATTACTTTAGTATCAACTGGACATAAGTTCCTGTATAGATGACGTGACCGAGACAAGCTAGATACGTCACTTGTCCAATATCTGGCATGCATAGCCTGATACCTCAAGCAGTTATATCTGTCTAACTTTTTTTTTTTTCATCGCCAACTGTGACGTAAAGCAAAATGTTTAAAAACAAAATAAGACAGTGTCGTAATTTCTTGCAAGTATATTCTACAATCTAAATTTAGTTGAGTAGGAAGTTGTCTAATTCAAAACGAAATCGTAAGAACAGGAAAACACTAACTAAATTTTGTAGTGTAATTCTATAATAATCTTCAATAACTGAATGTTTCAGGTGGATAATAATAAAGGAATCATTGATGAAAGTAACGAAATGGATAACAGACTTGCCTTCGCTCAGTTGGGTCAATTCATTAGCAACCTTGGAGGATTTTTTAATAATTTATTTGGAGGTAACAACAATCCTGCACCCGCCCCTGCAACAGTTCCTGCAATACAGACTGCTGCTGCAAATACAGTAGCATCTACTGGTACGACGGCATCCGCAACTACAGGAGCGTCCACTGGTACAACGGCAGCCGCAACTACAGGAGCGTCCACTGGTACGACTGCAGCAGCAACTACAGGAGCGTCTACTGGTACGACGGCAGCCGTTACTACAGGAGCGTCTACTGACACAACGGTGGCCGCAACTACAGGAGCGTCCACTGGTACGACGGTGGCCGCAACTACAGGCGCGTCTACTGACACAACGGCAGCCGCAACTACAGGAGCGTCTACTGACACGACGGCAGCCGCAACTACATTAGCGTCTACTGATACTACGGCAGCTGCAACTACAGGAGCGTCTACTGATACTACGGCAGCTGCAACTACAGGAGCGTCCACTGATTCTACGGCAGCTGCAACTACAGGAGCGTCTACTGGTACGACGGCGGCTGCAACAACAGGAGCGTCTACTGACACAACGGCAGCCGCAACTACAGGAGCGTCTACTGACACAACGGCAGCCGCAACTACAGGAGCATCTACTGACACAACGGCAGCCGCAACTACAGGAGCATCTACTGAGACAACGGCAGCCGCAACTACAGGAGCGTCTACTGACACAACGGCAGCCGCAACTACAGGAGCTTCTACTGACACAACGGCAGCCGCAACTACAGGAGCGTCTACTGACACAACGGCAGCCGCAACTACAGGAGCGTCTACTGACACAACGGCAGCCGCAACTACAGGAGCATCTACTGACACAACGGCAGCCGCAACAACAGGAGCGTCTACTGACACAACGGCAGCCGTAACTACAGGAGCGTCTACTGACACAACGGTGGCCGCAACTACAGGAGCGTCTACTGACACAACGGCAGCCGCAACTACAGGAGCGTCTACTGACACAACGGCAGCCGCAACTACAGGAGTGTCCACTGACACGACGGCAGCCGCTACTACAGGAGCGTCTACTGACACAACGGCAGCTGCAACTACAGGAGCGTCTACTGACACAACGGCAGCCGCAACTACAGGAGCATCTACTGACACAACGGCAGCCGCAACTACAGGAGCGTCTACTGACACAACGGCAGCCGCAACTGCAGGAGCGTCTACTGACACGACGGCAGCCGCAACTACATTAGCATCTACTGATACTACGGCAGCTGCAACTACAGGAGCGTCTACTGATACTACGGCAGCTGCAACTACAGGAGCGTCCACTGATACTACGGCAGCTGCAACTACAGGAGCTTCTACTGACACAACGGCAGCCACAACTTCAGGAACGTCTACTGACACAACGGTTGCCGCAACTACAGGAGCGTCTACTGACACAACAGCAGCTGCAACTACAGGAGCATCTACTGAGACAACGGCAGCCGCAACTACAGGAGCGTCTACTGACACAACGGCAGCCGCAACTACAGGAGCTTCTACTGACACAACGGCAGCCGCAACTGCAGGAGCGTCTACTGACACAACGGCAGCCGCAACTACAGGAGCGTCTACTGACACAACGGCAGCCGCAACTACAGGAGCATCTACTGACACAACGGCAGCCGCAACAACAGGAGCGTCTACTGACACAACGGCAGCCGTAACTACAGGAGCGTCTACTGACACAACGGTGGCCGCAACTACAGGAGCGTCTACTGACACAACGGCAGCCGCAACTACAGGAGCGTCTACTGACACAACGGCAGCCGCAACTACAGGAGTGTCCACTGACACGACGGCAGCCGCAACTACAGGAGTGTCCACTGACACGACGGCGGCCTTTACTACAGGAGCGTCTACTGATACGACGGCAGCCGCAACTACAGGAGCGTCTACTGACACAACGGCAGCCGCAACTACAGGAGCGTCTACTGACACAACGGCAGCCGCAACTACAAGAGTGTCCACTGACACGACGGCAGCCGCTACTACAGGAGCGTCTACTGACACAACGGCAGCCGCAACTACAGGAGCGTCTACTGACACAACGGCAGCCGCAACTACAGGAGTGTCCACTGACACGACGGCAGCCGCAACTACAGGAGTGTCCACTGACACGACGGCGGCCGTTACTACAGGAGCGTCTACTGATACGACGGCAGCCGCAACTACAGGAGCGTCTACTGACACAACGGCAGCCGCAACTACAGGAGCGTCTACTGACACAACGGCAGCCGCAACTACAGGAGCGTCTACTGACACAACGGCAGCCGCAACTACAGGAGTGTCCACTGACACGACGGCAGCCGCTACTACAGGAGCGTCTACTGACACAACGGCAGCTGCAACTACAGGAGCGTCTACTGACACAACGGCAGCCGCAACTACAGGAGCATCTACTGACACAACGGCAGCCGCAACTACAGGAGCGTCTACTGACACAACGGCAGCCGCAACTGCAGGAGCGTCTACTGACACGACGGCAGCCGCAACTACAGGAGTGTCCACTGACACGACGGCAGCCGCAACTACAGGAGCGTCTACTGGCACAACGGCAGCCGCAACTACAGGAGCGTCTACTGACACAACGCAAGCCGCAACTACAGGAGCGTCTACTGACACAACGGCAGCTGCAACTACAGGAGCGTCTACTGACACAACAGCAGCCGCAACTACAGGAGCATCTACTGAGACAACGGCAGCCGCAACTACAGGAGCGTCTACTGACACAACGGCAGCCGCAACTACAGGAGCTTCTACTGACACAACGGCAGCCGCAACTACAGGAGCGTCTACTGACACAACGGCAGCCGCAACTACAGGAGCGTCTACTGACACAACGGCAGCCGCAACTACAGGAGCATCTACTGACACAACGGCAGCCGCAACAACAGGAGCGTCTACTGACACAACGGCAGCCGTAACTACAGGAGCGTCTACTGACACAACGGTGGCCGCAACTTCAGGAGCGTCTACTGACACAACGGCAGCCGCAACTACAGGAGCGTCTACTGACACAACGGCAGCCGCAACTACAGGAGTGTCCACTGACACGACGGCAGCCGCAACTACAGGAGTGTCCACTGACACGATGGCGGCCGTTACTACAGGAGCGTCTACTGATACGACGGCAGCCGCAACTACAGGAGCGTCTACTGATACAACGGCAGCCGCAACTACAGGAGCGTCTACTGACACAATGGCAGCCGCAACTACAGGAGCGTCTACTGACACAACGGCAGCCGCAACTACAGGAGTGTCCACTGACACGACGGCAGCCGCTACTACAGGAGCGTCTACTGACACAACGGCAGCTGCAACTACAGGAGCGTCTACTGACACAACGGCAGCCGCAACTACAGGAGCATCTACTGACACAACGGCAGCCGCAACGGCAGCCGCAACTACAGGAGCGTCTACTGACACAACGGCAGCCGCAACTGCAGGAGCGTCTACTGACACGACGGCAGCCGCAACTACATTAGCATCTACTGATACTACGGCAGCTGCAACTACAGGAGCGTCTACTGATACTACGGCAGCTGCAACTACAGGAGCGTCCACTGATACTACGGCAGCCGCAACTACAGGAGTGTCCACTGACACGACGGCGGCCGTAACTACAGGAGCGTCTACTGATACGACGGCAGCTGCAACTACAGGAGCGTCTACTGACACAACGGCAGCCGCAACTACAGGAGCGTCTACTGACACAACGGCAGCCGCAACTACAGGAGCGTCTACTGACACAACGGCAGCCGCAACTACAGGAGTGTCCACTGACACGACGGCGGCCGTAACTACAGGAGCGTCTACTGATACGACGGCAGCCGCAACTACAGGAGCGTCTACTGATACTACGGCAGCCGCAACTACAGGAGCGTCTACTGACACAACGGCAGCCGCAACTACAGGAGCGTCTACTGATACGACGGCAGCCGCAACTACAGGAGCGTCTACTGACACAACGGCAGCCGCAACTACAGGAGCGTCTACTGACACAACGGCAGCCGCAACTACAGGAGTGTCCACTGACACGACGGCAGCCGCAACTACAGGAGTGTCCACTGACACGACGGCGGCCGTTACTACAGGAGCGTCTACTGATACGACGGCAGCCGCAACTACAGGAGCGTCTACTGACACAACGGCAGCCGCAACTACAGGAGCGTCTACTGACACAACGGCAGCCGCAACTACAGGAGCGTCTACTGACACAACGGCAGCCGCAACTACAGGAGTGTCCACTGACACGACGGCAGCCGCTACTACAGGAGCGTCTACTGACACAACGGCAGCCGCAACTACAGGAGCATCTACTGACACAACGGCAGCCGCAACTACAGGAGCGTCTACTGACACAACGGCAGCCGCAACTGCAGGAGCGTCTACTGACACGACGGCAGCCGCAACTACATTAGCATCTACTGATACTACGGCAGCTGCAACTACAGGAGCGTCTACTGATACTACGGCAGCTGCAACTACAGGAGCGTCCACTGATACTACGGCAGCCGCAACTACAGGAGTGTCCACTGACACGACGGCGGCCGTAACTACAGGAGCGTCTACTGATACGACGGCAGCTGCAACTACAGGAGCGTCTACTGACACAACGGCAGCCGCAACTACAGGAGCGTCTACTGACACAACGGCAGCCGCAACTACAGGAGCGTCTACTGACACAACGGCAGCCGCAACTACAGGAGTGTCCACTGACACGACGGCGGCCGTAACTACAGGAGCGTCTACTGATACGACGGCAGCCGCAACTACAGGAGCGTCTACTGATACTACGGCAGCCGCAACTACAGGAGCGTCTACTGACACAACGGCAGCCGCAACTACAGGAGCGTCTACTGATACGACGGCAGCCGCAACTACAGGAGCGTCTACTGACACAACGGCAGCCGCAACTACAGGAGCGTCTACTGACACAACGGCAGCCGCAACTACTGCCTCTGCTTCTCTAACTACATAAGCCATTTTAGCAACAGCAACTGGAATGCTTGAACTGCTGTAATTTCTTTTGCCTAAACTAAATGAAAAGATTTATACGTATGTCATACCTAAATTTGTATTTGTTTGTTATTTTAATAGGCTTTAAAACAATATCAGTCATTAGTTCAATGAATTATTTAAAACTATTTATTAATTTTTCAAACCTTATTTATTTATTTATTTATTTATTTATTTATTTATTTATTTATTTATTTATTTATTTATTTATTTATTTATTTATTTATTTATTTTGCTTTTCTGGAATTTAGTGTATATCTCCCGAGACTCATTATCCAGCAATTAAGGGTTCATTCTTATTTGCTGAAGAGTCCTTACTGTAGAATGTCAAGAGTGTTTTTTGAACCCTGGTGGACAATAATATTGAGCACTTTTATCATACAGATAATATTTACTCATAATTATAAAAATGTAATGTTAATGAAGAAAAAATAAACTTGACCATCTATTTCCTCTAGTGATATTTATAATTCTCCTTATTTACTCTTCTAGATATGAACTCATTTATGCACACATTCGTTGTTGTGAAACTATATGGTTATAATAGTTTGTATGTTGCACTGTCACTTTGTTAAATATTAAAGGTGATTCACAAAACTTTTTAATCTTTATTTTAATCCCGGTTTAAGTCCAGTATTATATAAACATACATGGTACTAAAACAGGATCTAAAAATTTTAGTTAAAAATGCAATGTGGGCTAAAACGGTGCTAAGCAAAGTTAAACAAATACGTTATCAATGCTTTGGCCCATGTTTCCAATTACTATTTTAGCATTATGTTTAACACTCATTTTAACCTGGGATTAAAATATAGAGACTAAAGTGCTTTGTGAATGCCTCTCACTGTTGCACGCAGTAGGATTCAGCTAGGTCTCTCACTAACTAACGTTTACAGTTATTGAATTGGACTTTATTTGATTATAAACACTTTTTAATTCTTTTTTGTGACATCAAAATACATTTCATTATGTATTTATAATTTAATTATATTAAACGTATTATATAGTGACTCTACTCTGGTTCACATTTAACTTGGTTTTCGTAGTGTTTGTAACGTCTTCAGTCATTGGTGCGTTATTTGTAACGAAAAACTTCACTGACCGAGTCGAGCCGAGAGACAATCCAAGTTATTCCGACGAAAACCAAGTTACAGTCAAATTTATTGAAAATTCCCGCCGGAAGTAGCCGAAAATGAGTTCTTATCTTCCCGTTCACGTCCGATTTTTTGAACTTTTGCAAACAATGAGGAATTTGTATGCGTGAATCTGATTGGCTTAATCGAAAGAGGGGGCTGAGAAATACATGTGTGAATTTTATGCGAATTTTTTGAGCACTGCAAGTATGCTCAAATGCATATTTAAAAGATGCACTTTACCTGGAGGCGATGGCGCATCGCCAGTGACGTCATCGCTATGTCAGGTTCGGTTCACTATAGATATGCATACCTGTACGCACCTGCATAACAGGTAGCCAATCAAAAACAATCTAGCCAAAATTCAAAATTTCAAATGCCTAGCTTATGAGTTTTAAAACTTAAAAAATGCACATTATTCCATATACGCGTACTGTAAAAACACACTGGGAGATAAGTAATATTACAAACGTACCTTTCATCATATTTAAATAATAGAAATTGTTTCGCAAATAGTTTCATTTAATTGAAGAGAAGATGCAATCGATGCAATATCAAGTCCTGCCACCAACTTTTCTGTTTAAATTATTGGCGCGTCATGCATCAATCAGCCAAAATGTGTAAATTTATCATACTGGACTCCTTCCGTATCTGCTGATTATCTATTGAATTATTTTATTAAACCTAAAACTGAGCCTCTTTTCTTATCTACGAAGATAGTAGGATGCCGTAGGATTCAATATTTAAATTTATTAAGACCCTTGAATCATAATTTATCAATGTCTTTTCAACCCCCTGTTTGCTGCTGCTGAAACCAGAAACGGAAGGATTGAAAAATAAATACAGTTTTAATTTCAACATTTCTATATCGCCTGTACGAGGCTGTACGTGGTCGAGTGGAAAAGCACTCGCCTTCCATGCAGGAGGTGAAGAATTCAAATCTCCTCTGGTTCAATTTACATTTTTAGTAGCACGAAGAATTAATTCAAACGTACGGGGTAAAATAATCTTATTTTTTCTTACAATATAATCATGTTATTTTTTTTTTTTTTTTTTTTTAGTTTTTAATCAAACCCTATTGGGTACTTCTATTTACTATTTACATACTACTTTGAAACCCCGAACCTTCCGAAACCCTAACTTGAGCGTTTCGCGGGCTCTTCTGGAACGAGGGCGGCCACGGCCTTGCAAATCCATCCCGGCATTTGCCTGCGGCTGAGGGAAACGTGGAAACCTCAGCCAGGATGGACGCTACAGCTTTTGTCAATGAACCGGAAGTGCAATGGTCCAAAGCCAGGGGAACCACATAGTGGAAAAGCGCAACGTTTTACCCCTGGGTGGGAAACGTGTTTTTTGTTGAAAATGGTCACCCATCCAACTACTAACCACGCGCGGCGTTGCTTGACTTCGGTGATCTGACGAGACCCGGTCAAGCGCACTGCGCCACACCTCCCATATAATCATGTTATACTATTATAAGTCACACTTTTTCATATAAATACGCACTTACAAAAACTTTGCAAAAAAAAAAAAAAAAAAAAGCAAAAACCAAACAAAAAAAGCGTTTCATTCAATGATAGAAAAATTAATAAGAAATTATAAACAAAACTATTTTACCCCGTTTGAGTTAAAAATATGAAATAAACTTCTTCGTGCTATTAAAAATGTAAACTTAACCGGGGGAGATTTGAACCCTTCACCTCTTACATGGAAGGCGAGTGCTTTTCCACTCGACCACATATAGGCGTGTTGGAAAAGTTGAAATTAAAACTGTATTTATTTTTCAATCCTTCCGTTACTGGTTTCAGCAGCAGCAAACAGGGGGTTGAAAAGACATTGATAAATTATGATTCAAGGGTCTTAATAAATTTAAATATTGAATCCTACGGCATCCTACTATCTTCGTAGATAAGAAAAGAGGCTCAGTTTTAGGTTTAATAAAATAATTCAATAGATAATCAGCAGATACGAAAGAAGTCCAGTATGATAAATTTACACATTTTTATTGGCTGATTGATGCATGACGCGCCAATAATTTAAACAGAAAAGTTGGTGGCAGGACTTGATATTGCATCGATTGCATCTTCTCTTCAATTAAATGAAACTATTTGCGAAACAATTTCTATTATTTAAATATGATGAAAGGTACGTTTGTAATATTACTTATCTCCCAGTGTGTTTTTACAGTACGCGTATATGGAATAATGTGCCTTTTTTAAGTTTTAAAACTAATAGGCTAGGCATTTGAAATTTTGAATTTTGGCTAGATTGTTTTTGATTGGCTACCTGTTATGCAGGTGCGTACAGGTATGCATATCTATAGTGAACCGAACCTGACATAGCGATGACGTCACTGGCGATGCGCCATCGCCTCCAGGTAAAGTGCATCTTTTAAATATGCATTTGAGCATACTTGCAGTGCTCAAAAAATTCGCATAAAATTCACACATGTATTTCTCAGCCCCCTCTTTCGATTAAGCCAATCAGATTCACGCATGCAAATTCCTCATTAAGTTAGTCCTCTTATAGTAAAAGTTCTTTGTAAATTTCCAAATACAAACAGGAAGGACAGAAACCTCTCACTTCCGGCTACTTCCGGCGGGAATATTAAATTAATTTGACTGTAAATTTATATGAACATTTGTATATGCAAACGCGTGTGGCATATACACGCATATATATATATATATATATATATATATATATATATATATAATATATGTTAATTGTTTCGTATACATTATTTAAAAAAAAAATTTAAGAATTTAAGTAAAATTGCTGACATGTTTGACGGAAACATATTAACTCACTTGTATTACTTTATCAGCAGTGCGCATGCAATGTTGAGAGTAACATTAACCCCTAATGTTAATGTTAATGACCCCTTCACTATGCGTGACAGTACACCTATCAATAATAACTTAATTTTTAATTACAGAAAATGAAAGCCCTTTCATTTTTAAAGTACTAATTTAATGCTTTAGAAATATGAAATAGTAATCTAAATAAAATGGTTTGAGGTGGTATATATGACAAATTTGTAATATTAAATTACGAAAAGTAATTTATTTTTTACTTTCGTGTTTTTGTTTTTTTTTAATAGTTTTATTAGTGAAAAATAAGAATACAGTCCTACCAAGGCCGGAAGTTTTATGGGTATATAGGTGCTGGTGTACAAATTATCTTACATTACAGTGAGCTTTGCAGAAAATTAAATATAAGCAGAAAATGTATAAAACATATGTTTATGTTTTATGGTTTAATGTATAAAACAAATGTTTATGTAAAAATTAATACATAAATTACTAAAATGAAAACTACAAATTTGTTCCATTTTATTAATATATGCTCTATTACCTTCCACACACTTTGAATGCAAAAAAAAAAAAAAAAAAAAAAAAAAAAAAAAAAAAAATACAGAAGGAGGATAAAACTAAATTTATTCAATTTTTTTTTTTTTTTTTCTATTATATCATTTAAAAGTTGATTTCAATGGTGGGTATCCAATATTATATGTATGCTGGCAGCTTTGAGAACCTAAAAGTTAGTGCATGTATAGCAATTTAAATCTATGAAACATTATTGCTAAAATATTAAAAACAAAAAAAAAACAAAAAAAAAAAGATACGCTATATCAAGCCAAAATATTGAAGATTTTTTTTATAACTTTCTTACAATTTTTTGTACATTGTATGTAGATATTAAAATTTAATTCTACGTTATCAGAGCTAGAAGCATATTAAGAAATTCCACCATTAATAATAATTTTAATTGGATTAATATTATACGCATTAATATTACCAAAAGGCAAAGGCCTATATACACAAAATGCATAATATATTCCATTGATTTGTGATTTTGCGATATATATTTATTAGAATTGCAGTATCAATTTAAAGTGACTTAATTAATATTATAATTTGGCAATAGAAGTACACAATAAACTACATTTAAAATTTGTTCCTCCCAACACTTATATTGTTAGCAGCCCAGAGAGACAAGGAGCACATTATCTTCAACGACAGAAAGTGCTTGAGTTTCTTGGCAGAGATTGATGGAAGTTTGTCGTCTTCGCTGCCCACGTTGTGGGGGGATGTAAACATTCAAGTCTGGGTTGTTAATTTCGATACCCACAATTTACGTTACCGCTAATTAAATAGCAAGCTATAAATAAAGACCTTCTACTTTACATGTGAGTTATGTTGACATTTTTTATCTTAATTTTGGTTATAAACAAAAATTACACATTTTTTATTTACCTAAATTTTAACCAATAAAAGACTGCATTACATTAATTTTTTAACTGTATATTATATTTATTGTGGATACAGATCTTCAAATTCTGCAATTTGAATTTGAACAAGTAGATTTTTTTCTAAGCTTTATAACAGCATCAAAAATCGAGATGCTGTGAAGTCATATTCATGTGCCTTTAACTTTATAATTATGCTTGCGTGTAAAAAATTTGCATATATTTTCACAAAATTTTTCAGTACGATTCTGAGACTTTTAGAGGCTTAAAAAAATATAAAAAATTACAATATTTTAACTCGAGGTATTCTATGCAATTAAACAACACAAAAAATATATATATCAAGATTCAAATCTCAAATCAGCAAACAATATACAAATATTTGAATTACATGTATTGATTAAATAAAAATTCAATTTACCTTGACGCGTTTGCTAGCTCATTTTTCAACTTTTGTGGCTTTTCTTTAAATTGCTGGCATTGAAGAGACACGCAGTTTTAATAAAGTGATGATAAAAAGTAAAATCTATAAAATTGTATTTTTGCCCAAGATTAATAAAAACTTTTTGTTACATAAATTTCACGTGCAGCTAGAATATTGACTACGGCCGTCTAAAGTTTCAAATTTAATATGGGAAATTGTTGTTCATGAATATTTATCGAGTGACACAATCTTCGTATACACATCGTACATAAAACATATACACGGTAAAAAGAAAATATAAAAATGTAGTGTTAATATTACACACACAAAAAAGAACTCATTTAAGGTAAAGATAACGCCGGTCAGCTGTTCGACGAAGGTCCCTTTGATTAACATGTAAACCTTAGCAAATTCACAAAAATTCTGATTTTTTTTAGAGGCCAGATATTAGTGCCCAAAAGCCATACAAAAAATTTCAAAACAATTTAACGAGCCGATTTTTTTTTTAAATTAATTTTTTTAATTTTCAGCATAGGGCTTTCCCATGGAGAGGCAAACTAAAAAATAATTTTAAAAAAATCGGCTCGTTAAATTGTTTTGAAATTTTTTCTATTGCTTTTGGGCACTAATATCTGCATCTAAAAAAATTTCAGAATTTTTGTGAATTTGCCAAGGTTTACATGTTAATCAAAAGGATCTACGTCGAACAGCTGACCGGCGTTATCTCTACCTTAATGTAAATATTTACATATTTCTAAATAAAATTTTATCAACATACTAACATATCTGTTATACATCTAAGAAATGTATACAGTTTACTTATAAATTATCAATTTTATTTCTTTGAAAGAAACTAAAATTTTATAATTAGTCAATTCTGATTGCAATTTGGATTTACAACTTTGTAAATTTTAATTTGATATTGACCTATAAGAAGTAACCGGAATTGAGAGAATCAATTCAAAATATATTTTATTTAATCATTAACCATTGTTTGAACTGGTTGATTATATTTGAAATTTTGAAATGAAAAGAAACTTTATTGATAGATTTCGCTAATTACATCATGAAAATGTATATTACAATCAGATCATACAAAATTACATACCAATATTACATAAAAAATTACTTATATAAAATAGAAGATCACTATATTAGTTCTTGAAAAAAACATTTAAAAAAATAATTTTGACAATATTTCAAAAGAAGGTGTTAACTGGAAGGCTGGAAACTTCTTACTTCTTCTAATTCTGGTTTAAGGATGAATCTCAGTAGATTGATATCTCGCAATCGGCGCGCCTGAATTAATTAATGCAACAAGACTTGCAGGGCACTTATCGTTAGAACTCACCATCAATAGGTGGCATACAAATTTTGAAGCGAATCTGTCTTATCAGTTTTGTGAAAACTGAGGTAGAAGTTTAACATTGGCCTTATGGACGAAAACCAGAAATGGAGCTGTTGTAAGAAAAAAAAACTGTAAGACTGAATTGGCTCAAACCATAAGCGATTAAGTTTTAGAACATTCTCGATTTTTTAAAATTTATTTCATTCGATTCGTTTGCAGGGAAATATTCTTTGACTCAGAAGTAACTGAGATTAATCGTTAAATATTATTTATTGTAACGATTTATTTAATTTATTTAATAAATAAATTTGACTAGTTTGGTGATCAAGGTAAAATGAAGGTAGATAAACATTGCAAGATCTTACTATGCGGAGACGACAAGGCGCCGAGGAAATGATTCTTCACTAGACCCAAACGTAAACATCAATAAAATTCGCAAAGCTATCAACCAGCTCACGAACGATAAAGTTTTTCACCGGATGTGACCCAATTAAACTTCCGGTTTTCCTGCAGAGACTTGCAATTTGTTAATTCAAAGATAGCCAGGAAATATTTCCAATATAGTTTTAGATTTTTTTTATTGACAATTTTTTACTAGCAACTTTTTTAGACAATGATTTATTTATTATGAAATTGTATCGCTAATTTCTATAAATAAAAGAGTTCTATTATTTATCTTGAATCTTGATAAAATAAATAGTAATTATTGTTGTGTGTTTTTATTATCTAAGTTTTCCTTACATTTTTTAATAGTTTATTAAGCCTATTTTAATTCAACAGTTGTATAAATATATATGTTAATTTTTTTTTTCATGTCTCTTTATACTTCATATTATTTTATGGTAATTCATGCATACTTTAAAATTAAATCATGCAGCATTATACTATTACATTATTTTTATATCAAATACTGACAAAGTAACTTATATATTCTATATAAATATATGTATATATATACAATGCCTCATGTATTATAATATTTAAATTTGTAAAATAAAATTATTATATTTTATTTTACTACACTATTATTAAATAAAAACTTTTTATAATACTGCAATGAAGTTAACGTATAAAATATACAGTAATATTAAAATATATTTTTATAAAAAATCTCTCAGACTCTTGAATATATTGACATTTTGCTTGTTACTGCAGCTCCTAGTGAGTTTTGCACATGCAGAGCACTTAGCAAGGGGACTTTCGTATAATGAGCTCCCGAGTCGCATGCAAAATTTACAATTGAAGTGCCTCAAAAAAAATAAATAAATAAAATGGAAGCAAAATCCCATGTTGGAGTGTCTGAATACGCATGTATTGTCAGAATAGAATATGTTTTTTTTTTTTAGCAAGTCTCAAGTAAATCTGTGCTACAGAGAGAGAGAGAGAGAGAGATAGAGAGAGACCGCATCATAAGGGAAGATATATTGATTGAAACAGAGGTCAACAGGTGGCCTAAAACACCACCCTAGCAGCCACTATTCTTCTCTATATACTTGAATATTTTCCTCTCTAAATCTTATTAACAGTATCTGAAGCATAATATTAAATGTAACTTTTGTAGTAGAAATATAATAATATATATAATTTTATTACTCTCATACGTACTACAGTTTGTAACAGAACTTGAGTAAATTTAATTAAATGTGTTGTTTTTATTCATTCTCTAGAGTAGAATAAATATTTTTATTAAAAAAAAAAACTTTGAAACTTTGAAACGTATATTGTGGAGAGAAAAAGAGAAAGAGAGGTTCGAGTGTGTTTGACAGCCTACGTCAACAAGTAAGTTTACTGCCTCTCGGTGGTCTCTTTGCAATGATTCAACTATAAATGATAACAGGTTTGACTAACGAAGACGTACAATCAACCCCGCCCCCTTTCTACCCCAATTTCTAGCTTGGAATTAGAATCATATGGCGCCAGCAGAGACTTAATTGTAATAACTATATTAAGCATAGCTGCTTTTATTGACATAAATTTCAGCAAATTTCATAACTTCATCAAATATAGAAACATTATACAGTATATTTTAAATTTGTATTATGGAATAATTTATTTTTCTATTTTTTGTGTTTTGTTCAAATTCATACTAAAAATTAATATATTAGTTAGGTAATTAATACTTGATGTTAGCAACTTTTAAATAATTTGAAATCGTTTACTCATGGACCAGAAGAGCTTTGGCTAAAATTGATACATGAACATGCATGAACATAATTGTCAATTCTAATAGCAAAATGTAGGTACAAAAATGCTTTTCAAAAAATTAATTTGTTATTCATCCAATTCCAAAGATATTAATATACAAATATAATTATTAAATCAATAACAAGTAGAAACTGGAGTATTATGTTGTAAAGATAAGGCACGTAAAAAGTGCTGAAAAAATATATTGATTAATAATTTTACCTTAAAAACACAAAATAATTAAGAAATATATATTAATAATTAGAAATATTCTAATTATTAATTACATTTTTAGGGATACTGGTAATTTGTTCAATTTTTATTAAATAGGGGCTTTATGTCAACTGATTTTGCAGTTAAATAAAAAAAAAAATACAAGAAAATAAGCTCTTGATTCATTATCAGAAGACCCCTAAATGGGGGGGTAGGAGATGTTTTCAAATTAATAGCTTTAATAATTAATGCATGAGAAAAAATTCAAATTTTGCAACATGGTGGCTTATGGAGAAAATTTTCTCTCCGGGGAACATTTGAAGCCTCCATTGGATCCATTGATATTATTTTCAAAGCGATTTTGTAAACTAAAAAACAATTTCAGGTCTAAAATGTAAAATACAATCGCCGTGAAGGTAGGCAGCCCGCATTGGCCATTTTGTGAGGAGAAAATGGCTTTGATCATAACCATGCAGGCTAGTTTTCTCAATAACTGTGGTTTCCAACGCAATGCTATACGACCAACCGTGGATATAGCAGAGAGCTTATATTATTGTTAAGCTCTTTGGATATTATTCATATTATAGTGAGAAAATATTCCTGAACTTCGTGCATTGCTATGATTCTATCTATTTCATGTTTTAACTAATTTGTTGCGTTTTTTCTGAATATATAAGACTATGTTAGTATCACCTGCCAACTGTTATATAAAATAAGGAAAATATGATAAATAAATTTTAATGCTATTGAAGTGTAATGACAAATTTAAATTATTATTTATCTCAAATAATATTTTCTAATCTTAATCCTTATTATAAAAATATATAAATTATTTATTTCAATTACTAAAACATAATGTAAATTATATAAAAATATAGATTTTTATTTGTTATTTTTATAAAATAATACCAACTATTAAAAATCAAGATAATATATTAATTTTAATGATGTTAGCAGATATTTTTTCTTGCTGATTATAATTTTTTTAATGGCCTCATTATTTTATAAGTCTGCACTCGTACAATGTTTTAATCTTTCAATGGAGCACTTAGATATAAAAGAGAGGAGTCATCGAGAACTTATACAAGTATTGACTTGTTTTTGTACTTTTTTTTATTTAAAAAGAGTTTTTTTAGGTCAAAATTATGAGGATTATGTAACTTATTAATTTCGCACTAGAAAATATTACTTTGCAATTTTAGCAATCGATTTTTCCGACCTTAGTCGTATATTAGTAATGAAATTCGTGTCCTAGTAATTTTTTTATTACCTAATAACTTTTGATGTTTTCGGGGTTAAAATTTTATTCAGAAAGTTATAGAAAAAAAAAATAGATGTCTCGGCGATATAAAAAGTATTATAGCAAACAAATTTTATAACAAGCTATAATATTCATGATATTTTTTATTCTTATAAAGAAATAATGGTGGACTTGTATAATAAAATAAAATTAAAATTTTTGAATTATTAATAATATAATAATCAATGAGTTTATATTACATAAAAAATTTGATTGAAAAAAACTTATTAATTAAATTAATATAAACTAGGAAATAAGTAATTAAATTTGCACGCTCCATGCGAGAGTAAAGGTAGTGTACTCACATCACTCGAAAGAGGTCTATATGTAGAGGCAACTTGAGCACCTCCCGTGCACTCGCTTGGTGGCTCGACTGCTCCGGCGCCTCTCTGTGGCTCACTGAAGCTAGTAGCGCCGGACGAGGCGCCACCCTCGTACTGCAGATAACTCGGGTTATTCCGTTTTCATTCGGCCCTTCCGTACCTCAAGCCTCGAGCAATCGTCACTACCATTAAATCACAGAAATTGCCCATTTAGCCCGGCTCGACAGAGGCATTATTGTATATATGGAGAAAGTAAACCAACATGCCCTCTAAGCTGAAATTTAAAATATTGTACGTAAATATTGTTATCATTTTTTTTATTATTATTTTACGGTTTTTAGTAAATTATATCATTTTGTTGTTATTTTAGTTTATTATTTAATGAAACAAAAATTATTTCATTATTTTGGTATACAATAGTATTGAACAATGCGCATTGTATAATTAAATATACAAACTGGTATTGTTACAATTATTATATTTTAATAGTTAAGTGCTGATTGATTTCTATTATACTCTAAACTCATAAATGCAATCATGCTCTTTATCCCTATTTAAATTACAATATGTACAATTATTTTGAAATCATTAAAATATAAAAAACTCCTTATAATTTTACATTTACTTAACCTCACCCTTGCATACACTCGTTATGTTGGTAAACTCGTTAGCTCAAATCATGATGTAAAAAGAAAGGTGGCCAAACAAGCCTTAATTAACATGCAATTAAAGTGAGATAATAATGTTAATAAGTTCCCACTAAAATACCACTGGCGCCAACTATCGGCAACTGCCGCTAGAAATCCTATCGCGAGTAACTCGCGAGTTTGTTAACAACATTACCTCTACATCGCGAGCTCAATTAACATTTCATATTACTACGAAATAACTATTTAAGACATAAAAAAATAAATAAAACGTTCAATTTCCTTATAAAATTTTATTTTCCTTCAAGACAATGTGTATATATACACGTACGTATTTAAGCACCTAGCAACACGAAAAAAGTACATTACCCAACGTTGCTTTTCATTCGGAAGAACATTTTTATTTCATTTATTGCAAATAAATCACGCTTTTCACACACATTATAAACACTCTGCACAAATCTAAATATATTTAGGATACACCTCCTTTGCTACAGAAGGCTCTATTGTATTTTTTTTCACACGAAAATAATGTAAATGAAAATCATCACATACGGCGAGTGACTTGGCGGCAAGCAGCTGGTTGTGACCACTGAGATAGGATAAGTACAACTATAATATATCACAAATAAATGTGATAGTTATTATTTATTATCTTAATTTTATTTAGATAAATTTAATGCATTTGTGAGCATCACCATAATTTAGCTTACAGTTTAATCAAGGAAAATATTATGGTATTCCCTGGTTTAATACTCTCTATTCATCAGGATTCATATTAATTTAATATTGATATGTAAAATTTAAGATTAAATCTTTTCTGGTTTATTACTTTAATTGCACCAAATTTTCTCAATATACTGTAATAGTTGTAATACTAAATAAGATATATTTTTATAAAGACATGACTTACAGAAAAACTTAAAATATTTCAATGGGGACATACGCATTGCAGATCATTAACAATGCATGACAGTCTACCTTTTCAAAAATCTAAAATCTTTGTAGAACAAAAGCTGTGGAAGTTTAAAATATGACCGTGCATTTTCCAACCTGTTTTAAAAAAATCATTTCAAGTCATATTTATTTCAGCTTGTTCTTTTTTTTTTAAATATTTAAAAAAAAATGAGCAACAACAACTATAAAACAAAACACAGATATTGATTGACAACAATTTTAAAAGAGTGAAATTTAAAAAAGAAGTTCTTGTTTTCATCTTATGACGTCACAACTCGGTCTCTGGAGAGAACCTGCGACTTTCCTGCTGCGATATTTGAGCTTCACTTGTTTTCTCAGCGGCTTGCATGCATGGAGTAGCGCTTACAGCCGCAAGCTGCTTGGGGACTTTAGGGGAAAACGAGAGGAAGAGAGAAAATCACAAAATAGGAAGGGATGCTGCACTGGAGCCAAGAAGTCACGTGACCTTCTCAGTCAGAAATACAGTCAATCAGCTGATCCCACATACAGGTAGTCGCTCCTACATAATTTAATGTCAACTTACATAACGTTATTGGAAATAAACATTGAAGCCATATCGTGTAACTATTAAAGTTCTTCAATTACTATTTTAATTGAAAATATAATATGAAATAACTGCAATATATTATATACAAGTGAACTAAATTAAAAAATATAGTATAACTTTTATGCGTTGTATATTTTAATAGAAAAATAACATTAAATTTGATATTTTAATTAAAAATCAACAGAAATAAAATATATGGATGTTCTTGTTAAGGTAAAAAAACACCCATAGACTCAATTATAAATAACTATACATTTTACTTTAGACTATACATGTCATATTTCACAGACAATAGAATTTTTTTAATTATATTAACAATAATTTTAATTATTAATTAAATTAAATTTAAGTATAGAAAAGATTGATTATATTTTTCTAACGTTTTCATGTGATTTACAATTAATTGCAATACCTGATATAAAATATTTTTTCTTCTAATTAAATTCTAAGTAATTAATTTAGCTGTTGGTCTGTTGATATCGATTTTAATTTTAAATATAATACTTTATTAAATTTATATTTAATTAAATACTTTTTAGTTGAAGAGTTAAAAAAAGGGTTAAAAAGATTACAGTGTAATTTTTTATTCATTTATGTATTCACCTTTTTTTAATCAAATTAAAACATTCATCAAACACAGGAAATTAAGTTTTAATGAGTTTGCCTGATGATTGAACGCCTGTGCAAAATGTGTTTATACAATTTTTTGTGCTTGCAGGTTAAAAGGGTTGCCTGTATTTACGGCGCTTAAAGAGAGCTTATGTTACGTTCACATCTGAATTAAATGGACAATCTACAATTATGTTTGTCATAAATTGATTGAATCCCATTGAATTTGTAATTTTATCCCATTTTTCAGTGTGGAGGAAATGTTGAAAAGTGTCATTGTAAATATGCGTGTTCTATGATTTTTTTAAAACAAATAATTTCCCTGAAACAAATCGAATAATCATATTTATATTGTTGAATTTTTAAAATTAGCTAGTGAACAAAATCGTTTTAAAAGACATAAGTATCAAGACCAATACTTGTATTCTAATATTTGTATACATTTTCATTTAATTAATGTTATAAAAATATTAATTAAATGAAGAATAAAACTCTGGTCATGAAACAACGATCATGTTACTAATTCATTTTTTGTAATTTGGTTTTTAGCATTTTTGGGTTTTGGGTTTGTAACACATGCGTTGGTTGGATTTAATACTAAAACATAATTATACATAGAGATTCAATTACATTAACAATAAAAGAAATTGATATATAATAATTATATACGTATATTATATATGGGTATTTATTTTATTTTTGGAGGAAACACAATTTGTAAGTGTGTAATTTGACCGGGTCTCGTCAGATCACTGAAATGAATTAAGCAACAATGAGCCATTATTATTATTTATATTTATTTATTATATGGTTGAGCGTTGTTAGTATATATAAGTTGGATGGGTGACCATTTTTAACAAAAATCACATTTCTCACCAGAAGTAAATCGTTGCGCTTTTCAACCAATGTGGTTCCTCTGGCATTAAGACATTGCACTTCCGGTCCGTTAACAAAAGCTGTACTTTCCATCCTGGCTGAGGTTTCCACGTTTCCCTCAGTCGCAGGCAAATGTCGAGATGTTCCGGGGGAAACCGCAAAACTTTTAAGTTAGGATTTCGGAATGTTCAGGTTTTCAAATTTAATGAGTAATCAGTTTAAGTAGAAATATCCAATTAGGGTTTAAAAAAAAATACGTGCCCGTTTGATTTTTTTAAGACTTTGACATAAGAGGAGCATACGACTGTAGCATAAAATATAATTTTAATTTTTCAGTTGGGAAATCAGTACAATATATTTGTCTCTCAAAGAAGATTTTAACAACTTGACATCATTCCATTATTAATTTTGTTCAACAACAACAAAAAAGTTCTTCAGTTTCTTTGAAGTGTTACCATTTTGTATGCGTACTCTTTGTGTTCTGTTCAAATTCAATTAAGTTGTAAAGTAATATCATTACATGACATTAAAATTTTCTGAAGAACTGGAATTGATATATGCTTTATAAATTTATTTACTTAAATTAAACTACTTAATGTGAAGTTTAAATCAGAAAAAGAAATTGGTACAATCATACTCTGGAAAAGAGAGGGAGGGAGAGAGAGAGAGAGAGAGAGAGAGAGAGACAGAGAGAGAGAGAGAGAGAGAGAGAGAGAGAGAGAGAGAGAGAGAGAGAGAGAGAGAGAGAGACTGAAAGCTTCTTATTCTCAGAATTATTATTATTATCATTTTTTTATTAGCACTTTAATTGTTATATTTTTAAAGTAGATGGAACGTTACAAATTCTTTCGATAACTACACCTGAATTTTTTACCACTTATCCCCCTTGGGCCAATGGAGTATTGACCTCAATTTTTTTATTGCAGAAATGGATAGAGGGTGAAAAGTTATGCTACCCTGATTGTTTTCAGATTTTTTAGAGCCCGGGAAGTATTTTTAAAAAATTATTGAAAGTTCTTTTTGTGACGTCACGAGACGCCGCTCCTTAAGAAAAAGATAGGACTTAACGCCGCGTGACGTCACAAAAAGGACTTTCAATAATTTTTTGAAAATACTTCCCGGGCTCTAAAAAATCTGAAAAAAATCAGGGTAGCATAACTTTGCACCCTCTATCTATTTCTGCAATAAAAAAAATGAGGTCAATACTCCATTAGAGTTATCAAATAAAATTCATGGGGGGTAACGCAATAATATTTTGAGATAATGAAGCTTTTGCTCCCCATTTGATTACATGTAAAACTGATATTTTTCGTGGAATTCTTGCAGAAAAACACTCATAGCTCGAAATCCTGTTCGAGATTGATATATTTTTCTTTCGGAATGTATTAGTAAAAACTCTAAGCTTTGTATATTGCAAACTACCGCTATATGGCCAACGGAATATTATTTTTTGCTAATCAACTTTGAAGATGACAATCTGAGAGTAGCCCATAATAAACTTGGACTTCACGGCATCCATCTTGAAAATGTACTAATTTTTTTAAAAAATTACTACGCAACGAAAAAAAATTAAATGAGAAAACTGAGGTGACAGTTCTCTTCTAAATTTAATTTTCTTATTTGTCAAATAAAAATCAACATTTTTCAAATAAGTTATAATGCTTGCTTGAAAGGTGAAGTTGAAAAATTTGTCTGCTATGCAGGTTGCATAATTTACAAATTACCCGAACAGCTGATTTGTCATCTACTTTAAAGCAATTCTTTCCCGAAGTCAATACATCAATCAATTCAATTCAATTAAAGCAATTCTCAAGAAAGTTAAAAAGAAAACTCACAAATTTCAAATTATAAGTGACATTAAATAAATATTTAATTGTTGCAGTTTGCTTGCTACAATTAAATGCAAAACTGATCAATGTAAATATATATAATATAGTGTAGCTTACAACATTTGCTTAAAATGTTTACTTCACTTCTATTTTGATAAAAATTATTAATTTTTAAATATCCAATCACCTGAAACACGTCAATATCATCAAACGTATTTATTATCAATTATTCTTTATCAATTTTATCGTATGAAGGACTTTGCACTATATTATAATTACAAAAAATCAATTCGATAACTGATCAAGAACTATATAATACTAGTACAGTACAATTTAATTATAACTGAACTTAACTATAATTCAGAGGAATTATGTCATGGTTAAATTTCTATCAATTTCTATATATACTTTTTACTATTATGTCATATGCACTAATTGAAAGATTACACTCCTATTATTAGATGGTAGAAAATTGTGATCGCTCTCGTATTCTATTTTCCCTTTTTTTACTTTCTTATCTCTCATTTTTTATTCTTCTTACTTTATCTAACATCTAGTTTTTTTTTCCTATATAGAACGATAGAACGATAGGAATTGGCTTCTTCAAGACTCACTGATCCTAGGAATGAATCTCTCTCTCTCTCTCTCTCTCTCTCTCTCTCTCTCTCTCTCTCTCTCTCTCTCTCTCTCTTCTCACTGCTTACGACGCCATCACCACCACAGTACGTAGACATCACCGAGTGTTTGAGACTTCTTCTTGTTGGACCACGACATCGATCATGTTCCCCCCTCCCTCACTTTGACGCTCCTGGCGCTGCAGACGAGATCATTAAAAAGAAGGACCACAGACACGAGCAACTGAGCACCGACGTACAAGACGGTCAACCGATCCTGCATGGTATCTGTGAAGAAAATACAATGGGATAAGTTTATGATCGCCTGAGAAGAATCTGCAAATATGGTAGATTCTCTCTCTCTCTCTCTCTCTCTCTCTCTCTCTCTCTCTCTCTCTCTCTCTCTCTCTCTCTCTCTCCAACTTTTCTCAGCCTTTACAATTAGAAGAGTTTGGGTGTGGCGCATTGACCGGTTCTCGTTAGAGCACCGAAGTCAAGTTACGTCAAGTGTTGCCAGTACTTGGATGGATGACCGTTTGAAGTAAAAATTATGTTGCTTTCTCCCTGGGGTAAATTCATCCCGCTTTACATAGTTTCCACCCACAGTGCAGTGATGCTTTGGACATCACTTTGGTACATTGATAAAAAGTAGAGGTATCCGTCCTGACTAAGGTTTTCCACGGTTCCCTCAGTTCACCTCAGCAAATGCTGGTACGCGCTACCATCCTTTCCCTCCCTTATCCATACCCATTACCCCGCCTCGAACTCCATGCAAATAGGGGTGTAGTCTTGTTAAAAAAATATATAATAATAAATTTCTCCTTGACATTTGTAAATTATTAATAATCAATATTATTTATATAATTGTACAGTTTTAATCAAAATTTATCTCAACAGTATATTAAAGAAATAAAGAAAAAACAATGAAATAAAATTAATTTATATTAATTGACATTATTGTGTATATTATATTATTTAATAATTAATCTGCATAAATTATGTTAAAATTATATATAAAAAAAATAAATCTCTTTTTACAACTAATTTTATTCCATATAATTATGTTTATACTATTATCCAACATCATAGTTCTTTTACCTGTGGAAATTACGATACAAAAAGACTACGTGGTTAAATATTGATTTAATATGGTAGATTTTTTTTTATTCATGATAGCTCTGCAAATAAAGAACAAAATATCCTTTAGACCAAAAACAAACTTTTAACTAAACTTTTTTACTTTTTTTTCCCCCTCTCTGTTTCAAAAAGATTTTGTTGGATGAGAAATTGATTCGTTTATTATTTACAATAAAGTTTCTTGGGTATGTCTTTTATATATATTTATTGTTAAGAATGCTATATGTCTTCGAAAGAAAAGAAGGGAAAAAAGATACTGAACTTTAAAATAAAATATCTATAGATTTAGAAAAAGGGCTTAGCTATAAATTTATAACCTAAATTTGGTGACTATAGTCTATTTTATGAAAATTTCACTTTAAAATCAATGTTAAAATATTGGAATTTCGACCTTATTTTTGAGTGAACTCTGCTTCTGAAGTCGAGTGTACTGATGGCAGTACTTGGTTCACACACGCACCTACAGTAAACGTATATACCTCTCTAAGCTACTGCACTACTAGATACACTATCTAGCGTGAGTTGGCGGCAATCCATTAGCAAACCGGAGATGAAGGGGCACTTATTAGCCCGTTCCACTACTTCGTATCTCCAACTCGCCCTGCAATGCAGCATCAGGAACAGGAGTCCTTCATCAAATTTTCACGGAGATAGAAGATATTATATAGAGTGTAGTAAAATATAAGCTTTGTAAGCTTGCCAAACTAATCTAATATTATATATGACAAATATAATCTGAATTGAACGTTATAAAATATTATATCTAATAATCCAATAACCATCATCATCCATTGAATTTGCAAATTTTAATTTAAAAAATAAAACACTTAAAGCTTAACTTATATACCCTATGCTCTTAGGTGAATGTTTTTTTAGTCTAAATGAGCTTTAATATCATACAAAATGTGTCTTCCTCTAAAGAGCTGATACGCCTGATAAAAGAGACGGTCATCTTTCCAAAACTATACGAATATATACGAATACAGATACTTTTGTAGCTACGCAAGTGTTAAATATTTCTCATCTCTTTTCGCCACTCTCGCCTTCGCAGACATAAAACAGCTGTTGCATGCCGCACCCCCCACCCTCGCTCTTTCTCTCTCTGCTTGATAAAACATGATAATGTCTCTATACGTCTCTTTTCTCTCTCTCTCCCTCTTTTTCTCCATCTCTATCTCTGCACTATGCATGTTACCTGATCAATTCGTTATTTTTGTTTCTATTGAACTACCTTCAAAATCTTTTCCTGCTTATATCAATAACATAAAATGTAATAACAAAAAATACACTTAAAGTAAAGTGCGCGCTAGAAAAAAAAGTTGAGTTAGTATTTTCTAAAAATAGTTCAAGTAGTCCTCCATATCAAACCAAAATTCAAAAAATTCTATCTCAAATAGGTTTGCCAGAAAAAATTTCCAAAATTAGAGTGAACGCGTCGCTTAACATGGGGCCTTACCTGACAAAAACCCTCGAATATCTCGAAAAAATACACCGTTAGGTGGTATGAAAAAAATATAGTGATGTTCTATGACCCAAGCTTTAACCAAAAACCGATTAAAAAAAAATTCTCTCGAATTCAATTTTTCGTAAAAAAATAATAAAAAATCTTATGGGAATTAACATGGTAGATTTTCTTGATTTTTTTACGGAAAAATGGATTCGAGAGAAATTTTTTTTAATCGGTTTTTGGTTAAAACTTGGGTCATAGAACATCACTATATTTTTTTCATACCACCTAACGGTGTATTTTTTCGAGATATTCGAGGGTTTTTGTCAGGTAAGGCCCCATGTTAAGCGACGCGTTCACTCTAACTTTGGAATTTTTTTCTGGCAAACCTATTTGAGATAGAATTTTTTGAATTTTGGTTTGATATGGAGGACTACTTGAACTATTTTTAGAAAATACTAACTCAACTTTTTTTTCTAGCGCGCACTTTACTTTAACATGAACGATATTAGAGGAAATGTAAAAAATATTATAAACAAAAAATGTATTTTTTTAAAAATAAATGCGATTTGTATTTCATACAGTAGTAGGAAGATACATCATAGAAATAGTCACTACTCCATCATTTTTTTCAGAATATACCCCCATATTTATTTGGTAAGCGGACCTAATACCCCCGGACGAAATACCCCCGGACCAAATATCCCCGCCCAGACCGGACGAAATACCCCCGGATGAAATACTCCCGGACGAAATATCCCCGGACGAAATACTCCCGGACGAAATACCCCCGGACGAAATACCCCCTTGTAAGTGCAGAGGGGCGGGCGACCAACACGGGAGGGGAAGTTGACTTTATTTATAAAGTCTGTTTTTCTGTCGTTTGTCTGACGTCACGCGCGTCGTATTAAAGATGGAAGTTATAAGCAACGTTAGGCCAATGCATTATGCATTAATTTATCATATCATTCATATCGAATTAAAATTAATGTGTAATATATTTTAATACGATACATTTTATGCATGTCAATTATTAGTGTTTATTGCATTTTTTTTAGATTTTTTTTTAAACTAAAATTTTTCAAAATCGTCCCTATATAACTTTTTAAATTAAAAAAAAAAATTAAGTAAATTTTTTTAGTGTAATTTTTTAATTCTGATTCGATTGGTATAGGTCTAAAAATGCAATATTTTTTATTGTTTTTGGTCCCCCGGTACTATATTATAGGTGCCGTGAACACTTAACGTAGCATGTGTACCCCTCCTGAAGAAACTTAATTTACTTGTTCTATTTATTTCCTTATTTATTCCTTCCTTTTCTATTTATATATGTTGGCACCAAAGCCCGAATTCAATGCGCACATCTAAGTGTGCCCCTAGCGATTTGAGCATAGCCCGAAATTAACAAATATTTTGGGCTTTGCTCATATAAATTTGAACATTTCTAGAAGTGCTCAAATCGAAAAAAGCAAACCCCGACGAGAAGTTTTATTTCGGGCTTAAATTTACTCATTTAAATTTGACCATTTCTAGAAGTGCTCAAATCGGAAAAAGCAAACCCCGACGAGAAGTTTCATTTCGGGGTTTGCTCATTTAAATTTGCTCATTGCTAGAAGTGCTCAACTCGAAAAATACCAACCCTGTATGACGAGAAGTTTTATTTCGGGCTTTGCTCACTGTTTTGATCATTTATAGAAGTTCTCAACGCAAAGTGAATAATAATAATTGTATAAATTGTGCCGTATCATAGTAATAATTTGTAATAAATAATTAAAACAATAAAATATTGTGAATTTAATAATATTATAATTACATCACTTTTTTAATTAAGTACCAAAAATACAAATTTAGCATTAGCTTGTATATTATTTTTTTATTAAAATATTTCTTTCTGTTTTATTCAATTGATACTGAAAAATATTATTTTGTCACACTTTTTATATTAATATTGTATGTTAGTTAATTTAAATAAATTTTTTACAGCTGATATATTACAAAATCATTTTAACTTTATTTACAGAACTCGCAAAGAAGCAAAGAGCTCCTCAAGATAGTATCAAAAGTACTAACTTAAAATAAATAAATAAATAAATAAATAAATAAATAAATAAATAAATAAATAAATAAATAAATAAATAAATAAATAAATAAATAAATAAATAAATAATAAATAAATAAATAAATAAATAAATAAATAAATAAATAAATAAATAAATAAATAAATAAATAAATAAATAAATAAATAAATAAATAAATAAATAAATAAATAAATAAATAAATAAATAAATAAATAAATAAATAAATAAATAAATAAATAAATAAATAAATAAATAAATATTATAACTGATTATTACCTGATCTTATTATTACCTGAACTTGACTTATTTTTGCAGGGATTACCATGGATACTTTCATGGTATTTTAAATTTCATCTAAATTTTTTCTTTGCACAACATGTTTTAGATTTTGACAACCTTTTTTGTAGTTGCAAAACACAAAACCTTGCTTTGAATTTGCTAATGCTGCTGCTGATCTGAGACACTCTTTTCTTTGTCATGTGTGGTACGTCGTCTGAACTTAGAAATTGTTCATCTGCAACCTGGAATTTATTGCTACATTATATAAATTGTAATCATACCCTTTAATTATAAAAAAATGATAGTAAAAAAATTAAAAGTGTCTCTCAGTGTGAAAAAATCGTATTTTTTCAATATGACTTGAATAATACAGAAAGAAATGTTTTAATAAAAAAAAAAATACTATATACACGCTATTAATATTAAATTTGTATTTTTATCAATAAATTAAAAAGTAATATAGTTAAAATATTATAAAATTTACAATATTTTATTATTTATTGCTATAATACGGCACAATTTCCAACTATTATTTTTCATTTTGCTTTGAGCACTTCTAGAAATGATCAAAACAGTGAGCAAAGCCCGAAATAAAAATTCTTGTCGGGGTTGCTTTTTTTGAGTTGGGCACTTTCAGAAATGAGCAAATTTAAATGAGCAAACTCCGAAATAAAACTTCTCGTCGGGGTTCGCTTTTTTCGATTTGAGCACTTCTAGAAATAATAAAATTTAAGTGAGCAAATCCCGAAATATTTGTTAATTTCGGGCTTTGCTCAAATCGCTAGGGGCACACCTAGGTTTAAAAACCTAAAATCGTTTAAAAACCTTCAAAATCTTGCTGCAAAACGCTGAGACAATTTATAATTGCCGCACAATCAAAGTAAGCATAGCATATACAAAAATCGTGTTTGCGGCACAATTTTGAGTATGTTTTGGTATAAAATTAAAGACGCAATTTGAGATCTTGATACGGCATTAACTATAAATATACTTTGAATATTATATGATATATATTTGTTGTGAAAAATGGCGTTACTAACTTCCTTCTTTAATACGACGCGCGTGACGTCAGACAAACGACAGAAAAACAGACTTTATAAATAAAGTCAACTTCCCCTCCCGTGTTGGTCGCCCGCCCCTCTGCACTTACAAGGGGGTATTTCGTCCGGGGGTATTTCGTCCGGGAGTATTTCGTCCGGGGATATTTCGTCCGGGAGTATTTCGTCCGGGGGTATTTCGTCCGGTCCGGGCGGGGATATTTGGTCCGGGGGTATTTGGTCCGGGGGTATTTGGTCCGTGATTCATTTATGAATTTCTGGGAAAACACAATCATCCTGAAACATATGCAACTGCTTAAGCGCAGTGATGCTATGCGGGTTGCCTCTGCAGCAGGCGCTCTAAAACAGGACATGAATATATTAATTTTATTTTTAAACTTATGGAATAAAAATATAAAGTAACAGTTTATGAAATGTAAATTATTGTATATTATTTTTTGGGCATTTTTCTTCAATGGGGAATTCTCTTACAACTCAAATTTTAATTTTTTGTATTTGTATTTATTTATTGCACATGTACAACCGTAAGGTACAAAATGCATGTTTACAATATTTTAGTATTGCAATACCTGTAAAAGAAACATAAAAATTAAAACATATTATCATCAGTTTTATATTATTATTACAATTAAAGTCATACATAATATAGTATTATCTAGTCAGTCCACAATACCTGAGAAATAAAATTTTTATATAAAAAAAAACATTTTTATTAATAGAAAACAATCTGAAACTAATTCTTTATTATATTACTATATTATTAAATCAATCTATTACAAGGAAAGCATTTACATTATTTAAAGCTGTTCTTTCTCTTGTTATGGCATAAAAATTGTTCTGCAGTAAAAAGTCAATCAGTTTTGACCTAAACTGTTGATTACTAGGTAGATGTTTTAAGGTATCAGGAAGATTATTGTACATCAGCTTTGGGCCTAATAAATATAAGCTTCGCTTTTCTTGTTCAGATTTAGCAACATCTATATAAATTTTTTGAGAGTTTCTGGTCTTATGGCCTGTTACTAGTATATTATAATAGGGTACATATTAACAATAAGTTTGACTTAAGTTTAAACTTTTTTAACTAAACTGAAGGGATTATTAGAATAGGGGCAAAGTATGCAACCCGCGCGCAAACCTGTAAACTGTGACGTAGAAACTCCCTTGTTAACACACAACAACTGCCTGATATCATAGTTTGAGCATCAAGGAGTGATTGGCTATAAATTTTACAAACACGATCGAAATCAGCGTTTTTTTTTTTTTTTTTTTACCCTATATAGTATCAATAGTTTTTTGTCCCTAATATCAGTTTACTTTAAGAGTGATAATCGAAAATATAAATTTATTGCAGGAAAAATTCGCCTGCTAGGCAGTTTCTACGTCACATTTTGGTGCTAATCAAAAGAAGGAAGATTTTTTAAAAAATTCCCATGTCTCCAATTTTGAAACTTGAAACTTTTTTTTTTGGGACATTTAGTTTCAAGGCATAGAGCATCTGAAAAAAATTAAAATAAATGTAAGAGAATTCCCCATATTCCCCATTTATTGTTCATGATGTTTTTGCAGAACTTTGCAGTTAACGTTCTAAAAGTAAATATTATATATATATATATATATATATATATATATATATATATATATATATATATATATATCTGCATGTTGTCTCTGAGAGCGTTATTGACTTTTTTTTTTTTTCAGTGCAACTTTCGTACTTGTTAGATTAATTAGTTTCTTTGCAAAAAGTACTGTAAGTAAGGTTAAATTAGAATAATTATTATGTACTGACAAAGTACTGAAATAACACATTTAGTTTCTAATATTTTAGTGTGCAGAACAAAAGAAAATGACCCGTAAATGATTTAGCTATTATAACTAGATATATATATATATATATATATATATATATATATTGTATTAAACTTTCTTATAATATATATATATATATATCTATATATTATAACGAAGTTTAAGACGCATCATATATTATCGTATTTCCTACGTATATACTGTACATATCTGAGATTCAAGAGATGTCACTCAAAACAAGAATAATTTACACTATGAATAATACATCAAAGTCCTCTTTACAACCCTTTGACTGATATAATACATTGACATAATATATATGACATATTTCTCGACATTACTGCAGGTCTCGCGGGCTCTTAATACCAAGTCTCTGACGTAAAAGTGACATGTAAGTAATCGCAAATGCAACCAGCAGGGGCGGCACTGAGTTATGATAGACGAGTTCGTACTAAGGAACCCTGCTGTTATACTGAAAGCTTATAAGGTTCATAATCAACTTGGTTTCATCGGAAACGCTCGGGTGTCATTCGACTCGGCTCGGCTAGTGCAGTTCTTCGTTACAAACAACGCACCAATGACAGAAGATGTTACAAACACGACGAAAACCAAGTTAAATGTGAAGCAAAGTCTGCAAAGTATAACAAGGCCTGGGCTCTACCTCTTGTGACATGATGTTTGAAAATATCACCGCTCGATCGTCGCCACAACGTGCAGTGCAGAATGAGGGCCAATGAATTAATTTAATCTACAGTAATGTGGTCTCTCTGATATTACTACATCAATTTCCCCCCACCCTCCTCTCTCTCTCTCTCTCTCTCTCTTTCTCTCTCTCTCTCTCCCTCTCTCTCTCTCTGAGCATTGCACTTTTTACCTCTGTAAAAACCAATGATTTGGAACCAATGATTTGTCAGAAAATGTTACTTTTGCTGACATTGTAAAATTTGCGGATGATACGACTGCAATAGTGTCAGCAGATACTGAAGAAGAATTAATTTAATGGTACAGTAAAAAAGGTTGAATCTTGGTGTCTAAATAACAGATTAATTTTAAATACCAATAAAACTTTTTTTATCCAATTTCACTCGCAAAGGAAGGAACTCGATCATAGTTGTCGCATAAAATCAGAATCAGGACTAATTAAAAGGGTCCAGTATATTAAATTTCTTGGGCTAAACATACATGAGTCCATGGATTGGAGTATTCATATTGAAGAAATTTGTAAAAAAATCAATCAGGCTAATTTTGTTCTTTATTTGCTAAGGGATAGTGTATCACAAGATACATTACTTTCATTTTATTATGCTCAAGTTTACTCCCATTTGGCATATGGAATTATTTTTTGGGGTAGTTACCCAAGTCATCTAAATAGACTTTTTGTCTTACAAAAGCGTGCTCTTAGGACAATTTTGCGTTTTAAAAAGCATGATTCATGCGTCAGCCATTTCAAAAAATTTCAAATGTTAACATTGCCTAGTTTATATATATTAAATTGTGCTCTTTTTAAAAAAAAATACCCAGAATTATATACACATAATAATGAATTGCACTCTTATAATACAAGAAATAAAGAAAAAATAGCTTTAGAAGTGCATAACTCAAGTTTTTTGGAAAAAAGTTCTGCTTATCAGACATCTAAAATTTATGACTTTTTACCATCGTGTCTGAGAGAGGTGGAAAATATTAATTTATTTAAAGAAAAATTAAAACAAATACTTATTAACAAAGAGTTTTATTCTGTAAAGATGTTTTTTAGCAATAAGTTGCCTGAAGATATCTTGTCTAGTGTGATTTTCTAAATATTTTTGTATAAATAATTAATATTAATTATATTTGCCAAGGTTATTAGTAACTGTTAGTATTATATTATGTTTGTTGTAAAGTGTTTTAGTGTTTGTTTGTTATATTTTGTAAAATGACGTAATCCATGTTGTACTTGTACATCCAGTGATTAAATAAATGAATTGAATTGAATTGAATTGAATTGAATTGAATTGAATTGAATTGAATTGAATTGAATTGAATTGAATTGAATTGAATTGAATTGAATTGAATTGAATTGAATTGAATTGAATTGAATTGAATTGAATTGAATTGAATTGAATTGAATTGAATTGAATTGAATTGAATTGAATTGAATTGTACAAAAAAAATACATGTTTCATAACTTTTTCCTACATATATATCATATGATTCATAAAATATGACATGTAACTTAATATAAAGACTAAAATATAGTAACTTTTGTTTCTTAAGTGTATTTTATAACAAAAAATGTATAATTAAAAACTATACAACATATAAACTACAAAATGAAATATTGGAATTTTGATAGTTGCATTTTATTTTACCACAGTTTTTAATTAAAATTGTTTACTATATTGTTTGAAAATGCAACTCTATAATGTTTGTAATAATACATTATATATTATATACAATATAGTAGTGAATTGTTATTATTTGCATTTACATACTATATTAAATTTTAGTATCTAATTGCACTACGTAGTATGTAATATATTATACACCTTCATGCAGAAGTTGTTGAATTAATTTGTAGAAATTTGTTTTAAATAGAAATGTTAATTATTGAAGAGTTACGGATATTTTTTATATAATTAAAAAGAAACGTTATTAAAATTTTAAAAAGGTGAAATATATGATAAATTTAAATATTTACAATATTGATAAAAATAATACATAAAGTCTTTTTTACATAACATGATATAATATTATTGATGTTTTATATACATGAATGCAAATAAATAATAATTCTATACAATATAGCACGCATTCTATGATACGAATAAAATAATTAAAAATCAATCATTATATGTGTTATTTCATTATGTTTACAATAGTCGGAAGGTGGGGTCATATCTTGCAACTGGTGGATCAAGAGGGTGTGCGCTGCTACTTCGTCGGTATATATAGAGCTGATTTCTGTTTACGTGAGGCGGGAGAGGGGTTTCCCTATACCAACACATTGCTAAGGGGGCGCAGGAGGGAGGGAAAAGATAATTTTTGGGGGGGAAGGCCAGATTATACAGTGAGCATATAGACATAATGACGAAAAAAATTTATAAAAAATACTTTTAACAGTTTTCTGGCGGTGAATTTTTTTTTTCATGAGTTCTATCGTGTATACTGTTAAAGTATTATTAAAGTATTTAAACTTGATTTATTTTATGAAGTTAAGTAAAAAATTATTGCATACTTTGTTTATATTATGCTAGTCCGTGCATTCTGGCCCTCTTCGCATGACGTCAGCGCAATCCCCTCTTATTGAGCTGGCGTCATGCCCCTGGCTGCACTGAAGTGGTCTAGAAATGCAAGAATGCATAGACCAGCATATAAACACAGAATGGGTGTATATGTTACTTTATAATATATATTATATACAAAATATAGTCAAGTTTAATTAGTTTATAAAATTGTAAGAATATACCAGTACACAAAAAATATAACATAAAAAAATCACAACACCAAAAAAGTATTAAAAGTATTACATGTTTTTTTTATTATTTTTATTTCTTGTTATTTGGGCCACCAATTTAGAGATAGAGCCCCTCCGTATATTATACCTTTGTTGTAACCTCCCCTCCTATATAGGTCTCACGTAAATAAATATAAAAAGTAATTAAATTTTACTTGAGTTTTTTGGTTAACTGTACACTTGGTAAATGGGGTCCCCTTTTTTAGCCATCCATTGAGCACTGCGTAAATGTATTACAAATGTTGGTTTTAATACACCACTGGTGTTTGATGAATAAATATTATTATTATTATTATGTTGGTTTTGCCCAGTAAACATTTATATTATCAATACACCAAGGTAAATAAAGTTACCTTTACCCACCTTGTTAATACACCAATTTTTTTTTTTTTTTTTTTTTTTTTTTTTACTATATGGTAATTACGATCCTAACTTAAAAAACTCGCTATAATATGTGAATCTCGATTTTGAGATGTCAAGGCAAAAATAAATTTGAAAATCATGTTACATTTATGTAAATATGCTGTTTATATTTATATGATTTATGATAAAAACATGTCACAGAATTATTTAATTAACAAAATAAAGTGAATTATATAAAATATATTATCCAGTGTTTGAAAGAAATGCAAAAATATATATTTAAATGAGAGTCTTCGTCATGTAGAAATCCTTCTTTTTTTAATAAAGATAATTTTCTTATCATTTCCATACAGATAATAATTTTATACCTGAATGGTATATATTTATACATGTGCAATTTTTAATGTAAAACCCTCATGCATATTATAATATTACACATTTCGTATTACAAAAGTTAACATCCATAATCTTTGTGAAAGCTATTGATGTTAGCCGTTTTGTTATAAGCAAAGTGTACAGTAAATTATTTATATAGTATACTAAATATTTTAAAGCCATGCATAGCTTTACCAGAGATTTTATAGTGTAGAGATATAGAACGCTTATGGTCAAAATTCTGTTCAAACATCACAGATCTTGAAGGAAATGCGAGTACGAAAAAATATATTATTCCAAAGTTTCAGCGCAGGGACGTTCAGATGGCGTTGCAGCTGCAAGTTATAAGCATTTGGGGGTGTGCCGGTCGCCATCTGGACGCCCAAATAATAAGTTCTCATTTTCACTTCATCTAGACATTTTCTTTGGTTCATATGTTAAATGTTAAATGCCATAAAAAATATTTAACATTGGCATTCGATCTCTTTACAATGTAAGCTCTTTGCATGGCTTTACAAATATGAGAAGAACATCGGAGAGAATCACAAAACATAAAGTATTTTTAAAGTTTTGTAGCTGGGTGATGGTTTTGGGACCCCTTATTATATCCTCTGTCAAGGGTTAAGGTTTCTCGAGTCAGAGCTGCAAAAAAATAATTTGCTGAAAAGACACCATCTTCACATTCAAATTCAAAAGGCTTTCATTCAGAAAACACATAATATACATTGTGTGTTTATTTACAGTTTATAATACACATGTGTTTATATGTTGTGTTTATCAACACAAGTTTCTTCTACATTTACTCCTGTAGTTCCATCAACCCGCGTCACATAAGAGCTAAATAAGTTGCAAACATTAAGGAAATTCTATACTTGTTTGTTTATAATTACTAATTAATTACTATGTCGAGATTTGTCAAACATCAATATGGGTTCCTATTACTGCATATGTGATGTTATAAATGTTAATTTATGTTTTGAAAAATGTTTTTACTATAAAATAATTCAAATTTATATTTCGATCATAGGCTGTACAGCATGGATCACATCAATTATTACATTAAATATGTAACATACTAAATTCTAATTAACATTAGCCTAAATTTAATAAATTTAAACACATATACCCAAACAATATTTAAAATATATATGATCTATAAAATTAATACAATAATTAAAATTGTGTCCTTTTAAACATCACATTAGCACCATAATAATTATATTTAAAACACAACTTTTAAATTAAATTAAAAGTCTATAAATCATGACAAATTAATTGGTTATTTTAACAATTTACTAGTAGTAAATTAGTTATTTAAAAAACACTTTTTCATAAATTAACATATATTCACATAATTTATTTCTTCTTTTCACAGTACAATAAGTTTCTTGATGCACTTACTCTTCTTGTATGAATTATTATGAAAATTATATTTATATTTTTATGAGTTAAAAATAAGATTTTGATATGAAAATTTAACCACAAATTTAAAAATTTAAAATTTAAAATTTGTAAAAAAACAGTAAATAATGTTAAAACCTATCTATGTGTCTGCAAGAAAATTAATCAATTTAAAATTATATTTATGATATTGTATAATTTTAAGTTTTTCAAAATAATTATTTCAATTAATTAAATTTAAATTAATTTACTGATTATCTAATAAAAACGTATTCGCAATATATGTGAGGAAGCTAAGAGGGGCCGACGGGGTTGGATTTGCCATGCATGAATATTATATGTGCAAGTGATGTATTATGAACTGAAAACTCATGTTAACGAAAAGAAGTACATATGGTTAACTAAACGTTTTTAATTAACAACATAATAATATTTATAATATATATTTATAAATATTTAAATTGTATATTATTGATTATATTATATTATATTATATCTTTAATAAATTATATTCTATTATATATATTTATATATATATATATATTATATATATATTATATTGTATTGTATTTCTCTATGACTCGTTTTTTAGGAAGATTAATAAATTATTTAATTTGTTTGTATAAATATTACATAATTATCACTCAGTTTTATCTAAATAATTTATTCTATAAGTAATAAATTTGATTCTCCTTTCAATTTCAACGAGATTGAAGTCGTACGTTTTCCTTGAAGTCGTTTAAAAGTTAGCCACTAGAGTACAGCACCATCTAGTTTGAAGCGCACTGCCTCTGGGCATTTAAAATGTGAGGATTTTAGACCGTACTCCAGCCAGCCTGGTAATCAGGCAGGTCTGACAGGTAGCATGATGGGAAGAGGAGAGGTCGCACCTTGCTAAAAATAAACCTGGGACACTCCCCTCCATCAATCGAATAAAAAGTTAAAATTACAGTAAATTTTCTCTCTCTTTAATTTAAATCGCTAGCTCTTCATATATATATATATATATATCATTCATTTTAAATAAACATGATACATTTCATTTATACAAAAAGACATTTATACCTCAATGAGCTAAAGCTCGAGAAGAGGAATGAAAATTTTGTTTCATCTGGAAAAAAACATGATGACAGAAATATTTCACTATAACATAATTAACAATAACAATTTAGTTAAGAAAAAAGTTGATGTAGCTTATTCATATAAATATTAACTAAAAACTAATTGTTATCTCTTAATATTACTGTACAAATAAGACTTAAAAAAATGCATACTTAATTTCGTTTAGTAAATAATGTTAAATGTGTAATTAATGAAGAAGTCTCAATTGCTTGAATATCGCCTGCTCTTCTGCGACATCCAATTGAAGATTTAGATTTCCTTCATTCTAATTGCTTTTAGATACAGAACTTGCTCTGTCGCTGAAGATGTAACTACTAGTAATTAAATCTCGTCTGTATTTCTGTATTTTACTTATTTTCAATCAATTTAATTTTCACATTATAAAAAAATGCTGAAAATGATGCACATACAAGTGAAATTCTGAAAATAATTCAAATAAATTAATATTATTTTTGTTATAAAATATATTGAAAAATTCAACAATAAGAGGAATTATTTAATACGATTTATATTTTTATAATTATATTTAATGCGCTCATAAACTTAAAAATTTATGTGTAATATATATAAAAAAAATGTGTGTATATATGCGGTTATAATTAATTAATTTAATTATATATGTTTAAATCGTATCTGTGAAATTTTTTTTATGTTATAGACAGGAGATGTACTACTGCATCATGTATCCAAATTTATAATACTGTACTATATACTGTATTGGATTCAATAAACAAATAAATGCTTACACGCTAGCTGTTCCATGCACTATAAATATTGACTCGAAATATATAATACTCAAATCATACTAATTAAATATATCAAATGTTAATATTCGTTTAATATAAATTGAACCTTCCTTCATTCTATATATACTCTAAAACATAATATTATACCAAAAATTAAAGTAATTATTTTAAACATATTTTCATTTTTCAAAATAAAATTTTTCTCTTTAAATTTTAATATTTATTACTAGGAGTAAAATTCACTTGAATTGACGTGACTCGTTTAAAGTTACGAATGAATTTTGTGCGGTCTGGTGCACACTTGGTGCACAAACTTGCTTGCTCCTCGAGTATCGTGCGGATTGAATTACTGAACCACCACTTTGATTCAAGGCAGGCGTGGTCTCTTGGGACTCGGGAGTGACACTTCAGCTCTCTCAAACGCTCAGTTCGCACTTACTGCAGTACAAACACGGGGGTGTCAACATATCTCACTCCTTAACGATATCAACATAAATGTAAAAGACGAGAAGAAAAAAAAAAAAAAACGAATGTTTTTAATATAAATAATGTATGGTTGATAAGATATATAAATATCAAACACGTTTATCATGATGTTAGCATGAAGAATTAATATACTCATGTTGATATATAAATGCTTCAGTAAATGGTAAATATTTGAACAATTTATAAATAAAAAAAATATATTTTAACATGCATGTTTGTATGGTTCAATATTGTACTGTATATTCTGCCATATCGATGCTTCTTGAATGAATCTCGTCAGAAACTTTATTATACAATAAATTTTAATTATATGTATGTATGTGTGTTATACAATGTGACTTCCTAAATTTTTAATATTATATGTACGTTCTTAAACCTTACCCAGTCGGACCCAATTCAAGTCCAAGTGCATAAGGTCGATTGAGTGCTGAAATTGTACATTGGGTGCAGGGTTAACGTTCATAAATCTACCTAATAATCTAACAAATATGTTACTAACTTGGATAACATAACATGATTTCACTGACGTCTCTTTTTTTAAGATTTAAATTTAAATTTTATTGATGTAGCATTGTTTACAGTTAAGGTAGAGATAACGCCGATCAGCTGTTCGACGTATTTCCATTTAACTAACATGTACCTTAGCAAATTCACAAAGATTTTAATTTTTAGCATAGGACTTTCCCAGCATGGAGAGACAAACCATTATAATATTATATATTATATGGACAAACTAAAAACTTTATTAAAAAAAATCAGCTCGTATTTAACTTCAAATTCAAATTCAAATTCAAATTTTTATTTCGATCATAGGCTGTACAGCATGGATCACGTCAATTATTACATTAAATATGTAACATACTTAATTCTAATTAAAATTAGCCTAAATTTAATAAATTTAAACACATATACCCAAACAATATTTAAAATATATATGATCTATAAAATTAATACAATAATTAAAATTGTGTCCTTTTAAACATCACATTAGCACCATAATATATTTAACACACAACTTTTAAATTCAATTAAAAATCTATACATCTTGACAAAATAATTAGTTACTTTAACAATTTACTAGTAGTAAATTAGTTATTTAAAAAGCACTTTTGCATAAATTGTCATATATTCACATAATTTATTTCTTCTTTTCACAGTACAATAAGTTTCTTGATGCACTTACTCTTCTTGTATGAATTATTATGAAAATTATAAAATTTTAATATGAAAATTTAACCACAATCACATGTTTGATGTTATTTTTCCCTTTTTTTTTTTTTTTTTTTTTTTTCACTGTATCACATTATCTTGATGATCTTAATGGATGATAATTAAGTTTTACATTAATATATTGGTTTTCTCACTATAGTAATTATTATGCTGTGTCAGCTACGTTCCAGTTTGCTACATCTCCATCTGTTATTTTTGTGTCCTCTGAATAAAATTCTTTAATATTGTAATACTCTTTTTTTATTAAGATAGTTTTCAGTTTATTTTTGAATACATTATCACTACTTTCATCTCGCAATGATTGTGGTATAAAATCGTGAATTTTATGCGTTTGGTAATATGGATTATTTTTATAAAAAGCAGATTGGTGTTTTTTTACTACTACCTTCGATTTATTTCTTGTATTGTATGGAGAAATGTCGGAAACTTGATCGTATGACTCAGCATGTAGTCTTTTATACATTGCACATTTGTAAATATAAATACACGGTAAAGTTAACATGTTCAGTTCCCTAAAATATGTTCTACATGAATCATATTTTTTAAACCCTTTTATTGTTTTAAGAGCCCTTTTTTGAAGAATAAACAGTCTATTTAACATAACATTATCACTACCCCACATTATTATACAGTAGCTTAAATGAGAATATATATTTGCATAATATACAGACAGTAATGTAGGATCTGACACAATTCTTTTTAATGAATACAACAAAAAATTTCCTCTATTTATTTTTTTTGAAATTTCTTTTAAATGTACATCCCAATTTAGTGTATTATTATTATTAATATTCAACCCAAGAAATTTGGTATCACTTGCTTCTTGGATAATATCCCCATCTAGTTTAACTGTAATATTTATTGTTTCTTTACTTGTTGGTAATTGAAATCTGAGGAATGCTGTTTTATCTACATTTAACAATAGTCTGTTGCATTTACACCAATTTACAAGTTGTTGTACAGTATTATTTGCTCTCAGTTCTAAATCTTTTACTGTTTTTGCTGAGATCTTTGCATTTGTATCATCAGCGAATTGTGATATCTCATCAGCATCAATGAGGTGTGATGCCAAATCATTTGTGGTAAAGTTGTATATACGGGGGCCCAATTTGGAACCCTGAGGGACCCCAAGGGTTACAGGTAGAAGGTCGGATTTGTATTCATGATTGACATTTCCATTTAGTTCTGATTTTATTTCAACATATTGATATCTATCACTAAGATAGGATTTAAACAAATTTAAACTGGTCTCATCACAACCCATGGCATTAAGTTTGGTAATAAAAATGTCGTGAGGGAGGCAATCAAACGCTTTTGAAAAGTCAAAAAAGAGTCCAACTGAGTATTTCTTATTTTCTAAATCATCATAAATTGGATTAATAAATTCAAATATAGCAGTTTCAGTTGATTTTTTAATCTGAAAGCCATGTTGTGTGGGGGATATAATTTTATTATTTTGTTCGTAAATAGCAAATTGCATATCCATTGCAGCTTCAAAAATTTTGGCAAATACAGATGACAGACTAACAGGTCTGTAATTTTGTATATTATTTTTACATCCTTTTTTATGAAGGGGGTATACTTTTGAAATTTTTAAACATGATGGAAATATACCTTCTAGAATTGATTGATTAATTACAAAAGAAAGAGGAACAGCAATAAGTTCAGCACAAATTTTTATAACAGTGTAAGGTACATCATCTGGACCAGCTGCATTTTTATTTGGGAGGCTTTTCATAATTTTTAGTACATCAAAATAGTTTATGGTTTCAATTTTAAAAGGTGGAATATTTTTAGAATTTTTTAGAATTAGAATTTTTAGAATTAACGTGTTTTGAAACTATTTCTATGGCTTTTAGGCACTAATATCTTTTTCTCAAATTTTTTTTTATAATTTTTGTGAATTTGCTAAGGTTTATACATGTTCATCAAAGGGGACTACTACATAGAACAGCTGATCGACGTTATTTCTTACGGTCTTAAATTAAAGAACCACCGTGGAGAATATATATATTAATGTACTCAAGTATACGCAACGAGAAAATGTCATTCTTGCTGGGATATATATGGTGACAACGTACGTTACTTTCATCATTCAGCTGCATGAGTTATCCCTCTTATCAAAATTTCTTTTGTAAGGATAAGGAAGGCAATGCTGTCCAAATATGATGTACTACATAATCGTTGAATCTTATCAATGTAATGTAATCCTCCAGAGACATTTTTTTCCATTGGGTCTCACAGTCAGTACAACATGTAAAAATAATACACATCACTTAATGATTTTAAACAAGTATAAATATTTTTTTACGTATATGAGGTGCATCTTCTTGAAAAAGTATATATAGGAACTTTTTGTCCAAGAAATTTTGGAAACCAAAATGTTTCCAAAAATTTCAAAAGTTTGCTTGATAAAGGTTCTTTTAATTTTTTACCATATATTCCTGTTTATTTTCTTTGTCACTGATTTTAATATTAATATGCATAATATTATAATATTAAGAATATTTTTTTTATTTTATCGTATTAAATTTATAACAGGTATATTAATTTATATTGATTTATCATACATCAAGTTTCCATAAATTTTTAAATTAACTATTTTTTTTTTTTTAAATGCCATGTTTAGTTTTTTTAGAAAATTATATTGACATAATTTTAAACTTGACTTAGTAATATTTATTTTTATAATAATATTGGTATATATATATATATATATATATATATATATATATAAAAAAAAAGTTGAGAAATATTTGCTTGTATTAGATTTATGGTCGATTGATTACAACCAGTGAAATGTTAGCTAAGTTAATAGATTCTAATCTTGTGTATGCCTTACCGGTTTGTATAGCAGTGGCGGTCTCTGAGAACTAGTCTCGTATTTCAGCTATGATCACAACTCACCCGGTAAATTATCGATCAAGATGACCCTCATTCTTAACCCCCTCTTTTTCAAGGATAATAAAGGTGGTAAGGATGGCTTAGATTAGAAAAATAATGTCCTCGACTATTTTCGTCAACTGTTTGAATAATTCGCCAATGCACAACCTCCGTCATTTTTTTTTTATTGTATGTATTTGGATAGAAGAACTCAAATTATGTACTATCAATTTCTTCATCTCACAATATGTGTCGTATAAACCACGAGGTTTTGATGCAATAATAGACCTTATGTACATGTAGGATAAGGACCATAATTTAGTAACAAAAACTCGTGGTTTATACGAAACATTCTGAGGCGATGAATTTTTTTATCACTCTCAAAATTAGTGGGACGCTGTGACGTCATGATAGTCAAACAACGTCTTTCCCTATGCTTGCGTGTTAATTATTTGCATTACTATGACGTTACAGCGTTTTGCAGAACGATTTTAAGAGTTCAAAAAATCTGAAAAAATATTGACAGTTCACATTTCGAGGTCCTTTATTTAAATATGCAATAAATAAATCATGCAGGTTGCTAGAAGCTTATATCAGTAACCATTTTAAAGCAGCTAGCCAATGAAATGCACTCCATCATGTCAAGTTGTGACGTCACTGTGGAGAGGCAACAGCATCTGATTTCAAAAGTAAGCCATCCTCACAAATTCTAGCATCCTTGACATTGACTATAAAGTTTGTTAGAGAAAAGGTTAAAAATGGAAAGACTAAAAACTCGACTCGTCGTTTTTAATAAGAAGTTTTGGTATAAAAAAAAAAGTATATATGACATAAATTAAGATGGGGACAAAAAAAAAGTTGTTCACCTTTTAATATAAGAAAACATTTCATTAATTATAATAGTAGTTGTCATTGCAATAAACATGTAATGAAGACATTAAATAAAGTTAAGGAGAATGCCTTTACTCAATGTAAGCAAGTTAAAAAAAAAATACGTACATGCATTGTAATATAAATATCATGTGACGTAACAAAAAAAGAAATTCAGAGGGGGGATTTTTTTTATTTACCATTCAAAGTGCGGGTGACAGAATTATTGACTACAAAAAAATATTTACCCAAAACTCACTAAATATCGAGTTTGCTATTATTTATACTATTCTCTTTATATCTTAATGCTGAAAATTATTCAGTTTGATATCAAACCTTATCAAATTGGTTATACCTACTTATATAATTACTCACTATTAGTCACTAAGTTTGAAACAATCCTTCCCGGCATTTGCGTGCGACTGAAGAACGTGAAAGCTTCAGCCAGGATGGACACCACTACATCAACTTTTGTCAATGGACCAGAAGTATAATTGTCCAAAGCCAGGGGAACTACATGGTAAAAAAGCGCAACGATTTATTCTTGGGTAGGAAACACGTTTTTGTTTTTAATGGTCACCCTTCCAAGTACTAACCATGCTTGACGTAGCTTAGCTTCGGTGATCAATACACTGCACCACGTTTAAAAGACAGACGTTGGTTGTTAGTGGTTTTTAGTTCCCCCACAAATGGTGTCGCAGACATTGTTCATTTAAAGGTGAATTCATAAATAATGCTCAAATACAGTATTTGTTGTGGGGTTATATTTGCTCATTGCTCCGACAGAGAGAACATATATTTTGGAAGGAACTGCATGAGCTGCATGAAATGTCCCGTGGGCCTCTCAGCTGAGCCCATAAAGTTAATGTTTAACAAATAAAAATGGGGAAAAATATGTTCTCGATATATCGTCGATGTAATACTTAAAATTTCGAGAGTATATGATATTCGAAAATTCCTTTTTTTTTTTTTTTTTTAATACTTTTAAAACTAAAATAAAAAGATGAACATTATATATATTTGTTTTTTGATGAGGTGTCTCATTTTCTCCATAATTATATAAGCTGCAAGGTCAGCTAGACAAAATAATATTTTAAAATCATGACAGAAATACATTTATTTTTCAATCAGTGAAATGCATGCAAATTATGTGGATGCAGAACAAAGGTGGCTTCAGTCTTATTCTTCGGTGCACAAACAGACCCGTATTATACTGTCACACCATCAATGCAGCATGGAGACACTCCCACGGTGGAGGTACAATGGAGAACACGTGGCTGCTGGAGGATCGTGGGAACATCTCACCAGCAGGTGAGCACAGGTGACACGACAAGAGGCTAATGAGTCGCAAGATACTCATTTACTTTTTAATATTATTTGGTACTTGTATAAGATCGGGAGCAAGATTTTTAAAAAAATTTGATCGGGAGTTTTGATTTATTCTCAGTAAACCCAAGAGTTAAAAAAAAAATGTGTTGGAACAGTGCTGGCCCAATATTTGGCACAAAACTGTGGCCCAAAAGACTCAGCACTGGGCTAACAGAGCTATGTGTTTATTGGCTTATATTTGAAACAATTAATTTGTTTAATTCCTGTTTAAAAAAATAATAATGGGCTAAAATTCTAAACAAATTTATTAACTATACGTATATTATGTTATAAATTTAAATTCCAAATACCACAGTGCTCTAAAATAAATTTCTATGGTTTTCAAGATTTTATACTTGGATGAAAGAAAATTAATGTATGTTAATTGTATAGGTAATATTAATTACATTTAAGTACCTGTTATGTATGATTTATGTAACAACTCTGACGTGATCTATGCTGTAAAGCCAAGGATCGAAATAAAATTATTATATTATTATTAATTGAGCACGTGAAACTTGAACTTCTTTTATTAAAAATGCTCAATGGTCACACCATCCCCAGGAAAAGCAACGATTTCTGAAGGAAACATATTCGCCAAGAAGAAAATGACAACACATGCGATGTGGGAGAGAGATTATTTATTTACATGTTGGTAAAGTAAAAAACTGATAAGAGTGCATGATAAAGCAGCTGAATGAAAAGTAAGGTTGCCTCAGGGAATGGAGATATTTTTAAATTGCTACATACTACCCCAGCCATGTGGATATGAATTATGTTTTCTTAGGCTCATGTTTTCATACTTGTGTGATCTTTCTCCTGGTTTTCCTGCCAGCGATATCGACTCACCTGTCTCAAGAGTCCCCTTGGACGCTGCGTGTCCGGACAAAGAAAGAGGGCGAGGTCTTTGTGCGCCAGCTTCTTCATTAACAAGAGCAAATATTTACCTTCCAAGACGTGCTGGTCTCAGCATCAATTTGTATAATAAACAGAAATACAGTAAGATACTTTAATTGAAAATATATACAATTTTATCATGTTTTAAAATGATCAAATATACCTTCAATAATGTACTCCTATATACTATTATTGATTGACTTCTACTAATATTAAAATTTTTCGATATATTCAGTATTGAAAAATACCACTGTTTTAAATGGGGACTGTTGTGGTTTTGAGACAAATCAATGTCTTTTTCACACGGAATAATTAATCTACACCGAATTTATAGTTTTTTTATATCAGTAAACTAATAGTTATTTTGCCCTTTTATACTTTAAATACTAAAAATATTTTTAGTTTACAATCGGAAATTTATTTTAGCAGTGACATTAAAAGTAACACGCCCAATGTTAAAAAAAAAATCCCATGGCACACATGAAAATTATGAACAAAATTTAAAATGTTTTCCTCTACATTCCCTATCAGTAGCTAAAATACAAATTCATAACTAAAAAACTAGCTTGAATTTGTATCTGATAGGGGATGTAGAGGAGAACTTTTACATTTTTTTTTTTTTCATATAATTTTCATGTGTGATTTTTTTAGCTTACCTTACCCTCTAATCAAATTTCGTATCACTCGCTCATGTAACTCCTTCTTTAATGTTGCCACGTGGCCGCGGCGATAGTTTGTCGGACATTGGCGACAAAAGAGCGCGAGAGTGGACCGCGACTGCTATATTTGGTCTCTCTCTGCTCGCGCCGAGCTCAGCCGCACGCTACTGCCAGCAGATCTCATACGGCCTTGATGGTCCATGAGCCTAGCTGAGAATCCAACTACCATATAAGGTAGTCAATGCATCTGTATATACTGTGTTTCAAAATATTAATTTTATTACTATTTTTATAGCTTTTTAAATTACGACTTGATTATTATCACCCTTAATATTTAAAATTTTAAACGCAAGGTTAATTAAAGTTGAATATTAATTGAGAGTTAAGTTGTTATATAGAGTAATTAAATAATATGAATTTAATTACTAAAGAAGGAGTGGATGTAATTAATAATTCAACTTTATTAATTTTTTTTATAAGGGATATTAAAAAACGTCAAATGTAATGAGATCATCACAGAATATACAATAACTTTAGTACAACCTCTCTACCGATTATGACGCTACTAGTAGACACATTGAATTTTCATATTTGCTGACGTGTAGTGACACCATCGGAAGGGGTGAGAATTACCACTGTTTAGAAAGTTGCTGATATTTTTTTTATTTACCGTACGTGATAAAAATTATTGGAAGTGTCAGTTTTATGTGTAATATTCTTTTCTTATGTATGAAAATATTTATACTTTACTGTAGGGTATTTTCTGTATTATTCTTATAAAAACAGTTTTCATAAACTGATATACAAGTGATTATTCTACATGCTTTGCTATCAATCTATATATATATATAGTTCAACAAATATAAAATTACCTCTGTAAAAAGCCGGAAGTGGAAGGATTTTCACTTAACTATAAACATGAACACTCTAAGATTTTTGCAAAGAGTTTAAAATCTCTAATATTAATCTATCTGTCAAAATTCAGGTTCAAAACTGAACTAGAAAATCAAGAAACCTCGCACTCCCGGCTATTTCCGAGAAGTAATCATAAATTTGTTGTAGAATAATAACAGGAGGGATCTTTATAATACAATCTGAGTGCAGTATCTGGTGCAACAACCACCTTGTAACTGGTTTAATTATGACCACAAAATCTGTAGGGTGCTTGTGGAAACACGCAGACCGCGGACGATGGTCGCGCCCTCACCCCTCGTGGCGTAATCAGGAAGCTCACAGCAGGGAGTCCGTCGAAATATTATGCAAATATACAGCACGTGTGGGGGGCAATGAATGGCAGAGAATCATAAAAAAAAAAAAAAAAACATGTTCAAACTGTATTGTACCATACATGTTTTATTATACATAAAACATTTTTATCATTATAAAGCTTTATTTTTTATATATATTATATATCCAATTTGTATGCATTATAATACAAGGTATTAAAAAAACACACACTTTGAATCGATTTTTGCATAATCCTAATTATATAACAGACGGCATGTTAGGCATGTCAAGTAATTTTTTTATTGCTTTTCAAATTGGACTTCATAATTTTCAATGTAATTTCAAATTTTCAGTGTTTTTTTACTGTTACTGTGAATATCAATAATTCAGAAGCAATTTTTTGTTTAATAATTGATTTAAAAAAACTAATGGACAATCACCAGAGTTTTGCTTTTGTTCATTTTATTGAACAAAGACAAAAGCGAAACATACAATATCATCAATGAGTAATTATTTTTAAAAACAATAAGCCATGATATAACAACGCAGTATAACAATAAGGTATATAAAATAAAAACACAATTTTAAATCAAACATTTCATCAACTGAATTGTTAATGGTATGGTATATATGTGGCTAATTGTTTATAGTAGGTAGATAATGTTTATTTCAAATGTTAGTACGAATACCTGTATATGAAATATTTATTTACATATAGCTCTCGTATTAATTAATATGTAATATGGGACTACAAGCTTCAAATCAATTTAAATCAAATACCACACGATCACTTTGATCTGTGGGAATTGCTTCGACAAATCTGCATGTATGTTTGATGTATTAAAATAAATATTGCATAAAATACCTAAATATATTAACATATAGAATTCAATGAAGTCTCTATGATATTAATTAACTTGGCAATGCAAACCTGGTGTATTTTAAAAATGTACACAATAATAAAATGCATCTATTTCCATTAGAAATTTTTTGAACATTTTGTATTTTGTGGACAGACACTCATATAGTGTATTATATTTTATTATCCATTATATAAAGAACCGTGATTAAGCTAAATGTGGTTAGAAACCTGGCTAACTTCTTCGTGAATTGCACCCAATATGTCTGAAAATTTTCCTTTTGCAGCCTTGTTAATCGCCATTGTATATGATATAATCACATAGCATGGTGATTAACAAGGCCGCGAATAGGAAATTTTCCAAGGTGACGAGTGTACATACATAGAGCTGTTTCGGTGCTGAACAAGCTGCCTAGCCACGGGGTGAAAAATTATATATAGGGCTATAAATATAAGTGGACACTTTATCTGGCTTGAAGTGAACGGCCGGATTATACTGATACATACAATTTATAATTCATATCAAACTCAATAATCTTAATTTTTTTATGATTTTATGATGAAAACTCAAAAATAACCGATGAGGACGTCGCAAACTGGAACGTTGCTCTTACAGATCAACAAAAACAAAAGATGATATCTTTATCAATGGCTCCAAATTAAAAACAATAAATTTATTTTTGGATTTGACCATCAAAGTGTTATGTGAAATATATATAATAGTGCATCAAGAAACATTGTGCATCAAGCAATGTAGTGAATCAAGAAATTATAAATGTGGTGGTAATAAATTAGATTATATTTATGTAAAAGTGATTTTTAATTTTTTTTTTCTCTTATATAAAAAAAAAATCGTGAAAATTAAAAAAAAAATGTTAATAATGAACATAATTATGTTATTAGTGTATTTTTATTCATGAATATTTTATATACCTATATGTATGTTATTTTAAAACACCTATGTACTATGTATATTATTTTAAGTATATAATATATTAATTAGAATTAAGTATTTTTTATGTATAATCTATGTAACAACTTTGACGTGATCTATGCTGTAAAGCCAACTATCAAAATAAAAATTTGAATTTATTATTATATATATAGTTTACTTTAAATTGCTAACTTTTACAGTTCCTCTTTATCCTTTTTTTTTTTTTTTTTTGCTTTTTCTTTCCTTTGTAAGAAATCTTTCACTACAAAATCAAGGTTAATTAAAACATTACAATGAAGTCACACACAAATTTTGAACACACAAACATGACTGTAACATCATTATGTATACTTCATCTTCATTTTTGTAATGTTGGTCATATACAAAATAAGTGACGAACCCACATTTTACAAAAAGAATCCACTAAGGTTATTAATTTTCCATTTTTTTTTATTATTATTATTGTATGTCAACAATGTTTACTTTCAGTTATTTAACGTACGGAAATGTGGCTGCAGGTTATCTGGCAACAATCAGCTGATCGTTCTCCATATATGGCAGTGGCGCTGATGACCCATGCTCGCTGATTCACAGCTCGGCTGGAGGTCACCAATGACGTCACGACCTTGCACACCGCGCTGTGCCAACTGGAAAACAGCCGACTTGCGTCAAAACACTGACGAAAATATTGGCATCCTAATGTAGTTTAATGTAAATTTATCTATAATTATTTTTTGTGAGGTTATACTTCGTTACTGAAATATTGCAAAATGTAAGATTTTCACAGTCTATCCAAGTTTTGGTATGAACACTACTATGAACGCAGAATTCTTTGGTATTGGTACGGGTCTTAAATATTAAAATTTCTGCATATATTTTAGTTACAATTAATCCAAACTGATATGCAAGGGATAATTTTCCAAATTTCTTAAAATACATAAGGTTTATGCATGAACCTTGAGAATAGATGTGACATATTTATGTATCCTGATGAATGTGACACGTACCTATAATTAATTTTCTGCTTTAAGTTGCAGCTCTAAAAGATGTATATATTATTATATGTACATTGCAGTTTTGGAAGAACCAATTCAGAAGAAAATGAATAAAATAAAATAAAATAAAATAAAATAAAATAAAATAAAATAAAATAAAATAAAATAAAATAAAATAAAATAAAATAAAATAAAATAAAATAAAATAAAATAAATGAATAAAACATGGGTTTTGTAAAATATATTTATAATAAAAATTTCCAAATAACAGCCCATGGGACAAATGATAAAGATTGCTGAGCAGTCCATTCACTAATAGTGCTCACCCAAGCAAAATGTTACAATGTATTTTTAATTAATATCAATTTCATTAATTAGTCACAATTTAATCCATTCATTCCTCTTGTAATATTTTTTCTTGGAATAGTAAAGATGGTTCTGAAACGTTTTTTGTTATGATGCCATGTAAAAATAAGATAATTCCAGATTATTATTTTTTTGCAACTTTTAAGAAGGATAAAAGGAGATTCTAAATTACACAAATTTCACATAAAAAGAAACATCAAGTTTTTTGCAAATTTTTTCATTAGAGCTAATTGGTCACATAAAATAATAAAAGAAGCTGTTTAAAGCAGAAATGCAAAAATATAGTACACAACATTTTTCTTATACGTAAAAACCATGAGGAAAAGTGTGAAATTTATAATCAACTTTCTATTTATTTTTTATTTATCTTTTTTTTAATATAAGTACTGTACCAACAAAAAAACTGTTACAAAACCTGTTTTGCATATTTTTATAGAATCTTTAACTAGAAATAATAAAAAAAGCTCACAGAACAACGTTAACTATGATTTTTTAGATAAGATTTTTTTTTTATTATAGAAGTAGTTAAGATCATGATATGAATAATGAATACCTCGATGTAACATGATGGTGTAACTTGAGACCTCATGTCGCGGTATGTAACTTGTGACACCGCCGTACCGTCTCTGCCGCGTGAAATATCGCATGAATCGTCAGCTAAAAAAAAAAAAAAAAAAGTACTTTTTGGCAGAGATTTTTTTAAAAGGGTGGTGTCATTGAGCACCGTAGCTGTCAATTAGTGTCCCTTTCTGAATAGCCATCTACCTGTTACCATCAAAGTCCATCTCTCAATGTTTTAAAAAAATATCCTTCCCCCTTTTTTTCCCCTTCTAACTACGCTATTTGTCTTTTTAAAAACAAAGCCACGACAAAAGATTTTTTGTTCTTTTTTTTTTTATCAAGAACACCAAAAGATTTTTTTTTATAATATGCTAAAAATATAATGGATAGAAAATTTATAAAAAAAAAAAATGTAAGCAGATGACAGGGTAATTATTTTAATGCTTTGATGATTTTATAAAAAAAATATTAGTCAATAATTCATTATATAGATAGGGTATCAGAATTTTGTTTTAGCCTTTTTTAAAAACTGATCCAGCCATGATAAAAAGTTTTTGATAATTTAAAACGCTGATTAAAATCTATAGATCATTATATTTTTATTATAATATAAATTCTCATTAAAAATATTACAAATTCATTTAAAAAAAATCTAAATAGACCAGATTTTTTTATATTGATTTATATTATTTTGATAAAATTATTTCTAAGAAATTATTTAGTGATTTATATTGTTTATTTTTAATAGAATTAAAATCTATGATCTTTTTGTTTGTTTAGGAAATATTTAAAGTATTTCTATTATAGACAAAGAAGTAGCGATCATCCATCAGCGACGTGACACGATGGATTCCACCTCGTTTCAGCATTCCTCGTGTAGACTGTGACGTAGCAGAAACGGTCAAAAATTAAGAAATTTGCAGCCACAATACGCCTGTGATTATTACTGAATTTACCGCTAATATGTTTATAATAACATTGAAATCAGCTTAACAGTATATAGAATGATGCAGCGCATTCATTTTATTATATGAAAGATATTGCATGCACTATAGAGATGGAGTGATGAGAGAATATTTATTTATTACAGTATTTTTTTTTTTTTTTTTAAATATGATGCTTTTAATTTATTTCAATTCAAATTTATATCCGTTCATATTTATAACTATATCTTTAGCTAGTAAGCATAGATTAATGTTATATTATTTAATACTAATTAAATTTAACGCATATTAAACATAAAATATTTATTACTTTATAGAACAATATCAATAAATAACATTATGTATAGTATATAAAATATTAACATTAATAATAAATTTATATATAAAATAATTTATGTTTAAATTATATAAATACATTGCATGCATTCTATAAAAATAATAAAAATATGATTGCAAATACAAAGCACATGCATAAATTGAATAAATTCTCAAATATTATTGCGAATACATGTAATGGTGTCATACGTTATTCACATGCATATTTTATAGCATAATAATTATATGCACATATAACATATTTTTATGCATATCATTTTATATCATCACCTTTTGACTCATTAATGTATCGAACCGATAATGAACATAATTAAATTTTATTACCTTGCATGATTAAGGGTTAGTGATTATTTATTACTAAATAGAGGTATAGCAAGGAGGTAGATAGAGGCAGTGTGTTGACCGGTTCTTGCTAGATCACCGAAGTCAAGCAACATCGAGCGTGTATGTTAGTTTGATTATGGAGTAACGATGTTCCCTCTTCTCTCTTCCCGGGATAAATTCATCTAATCCCACTGCCCACCCATGCAGTGTTACAGGCGCGGATCCAGAAAAGGGCTGAAAAATTTGGGGGGGGGGGAGGCTGCCTTCATAAAGCCAATGTTAAAAAAAAAATCAGAGAGGGGAAATGACTAATATATTGCCCACGTTAGATCCGAAATTTCAGGGGGGGGTGGGGGGGGGGAGGGCTGCAGCCCCCCCACCCTGAATCTGCGCCTGCAGTTTTTTGTGTTTGTGTGTGGTTCTCCAGGCTTTGAACATCGCTTTAAGGTAGAGATAACGCCGAACAGCTGTTCAACGTAATCCCCTTTGATTAACATGTAAACCTTAATAGCAAATTGACAAACATTCTGAAATTTTTTTGAGAGGTAAAAAACCATAGAAAACCTAAAAACCATAGAAAAAGTTTCAAAACAATTTAACGAGCCGATTTTTTTAAATTAAATTCTTAGTTTGTCTCTCCATGGGAAAGCCCTATGCTGAAAAGTAAAAAAATTAATTAAATAAAAATTGGCTCGTTAAATTGTTTTGACATTTTTTCTACGGCTTTTCTGTCCCTCAAAAAAATTGCAGAATTTTTGTGAATTAATTTGCTAAGGTTTATTATACATATTAATCAAAGGGAAGTACGTCGAACAGCTGTTCGGCGTTATCTCTTTCTTAATAAGTTCAATCCATTCATAATAAAATGTAGTGTTTTCCGTACTGACTGAGGTTTTCCACGGTTCCCTCACTCTCACCTCAGTGAACATTGGGATGCATTACAGAGGCCATGGCATGATCACAATAATTTATCACTCCCTTATTCCACCTACAGTTTCAAACTCATATTATATATGAAGATTCCTTAAAAAAAATCACATCAATTATCTAAATTGTTCATAAAATATCAGGTTGTTTTTTTAATGCTATTAAAAAAAAATGGGAAACAAATTTTAATTTCATGTTACTAATGTAAACATTGTGTAATACGAGTATTAATATATATTACATTTTATAATTATAAACGTATAATATAAATTAAAATAATACCCCTCTGATATGAGTTCATCTCGAATTGTTATAAAAAGAATACACATTTCTATTTTTGGAGTGAATGGTATAATTTATATGAAAACATTATACAACCAAAACATTAAACAGAAGTAAATTAAGCGTCGTGACGTCACTGTTCTCCAAATACGCAAATACGGCGGGACGTTGTGACGTCACATTAGTCTGCTCCAGCATGGAAAGGGGGGGGGGGGGGACTCACAATGATGATAATATTTGAACAGGAAAGCACTAAACAAACGACCTTCTGAGTAAAAAGTTCCGCGTGATCCAAGTAAGTGGGTATTGCAGATTTTAGTTAGAGTACTCAAGGATACTTTTGTATACCATGAAAGTTAAAGAAATAGTGGTAATTCAAATTATCTAAGCTACATTAAAAGAGGAAAGAATATACAGGTAGCTTAATTACTGGAATTTATAGATATTAATGCAAAACAAATTATGCTTCAATAAAAAAAATATACTGTTTTCAATAAAATATTAAATATTTGCATTTGCAATATTTGCATGCATTAAAATCTTTTTTAAATTTCATAAAAAAATAATGTGGGGACTTCAATGCATGCAAATACTGTAATATTTGTAAATGTTGATATTTAATTAGTAAATACTGGGGGTCATTCACAAAGCATTTTAACCCCACTTAAGTCTCGATTTTTATCCCTTGTGCTGAACATGGTGCTAAACTAGGAGCTTAATATGGTTAGCCCCTGGTTTAGCATCATGTTTAGCACCAGGGATAAAAATTGGGGCAAAAGTGGGGGTTAAAGTGCTTTGTGAATGCCCCCCATTATCTTTTATCTGTTATTTATATAAAAATATATAGTATATTAATATATATATAGAATCTTTGCAGACATATTTTTATGTTGATGACAAGCACTCCATGCCTCCACGGCATATTATATAACTTACTGTACACCTCCGGTTACTCCTGCCTCACTTACAAAAGCTGCAGCTCCAATAAACAAAGAGCTTTAGATTTACAATTTTAGATTAAGATATAAGAAGAACACCCAGTCTATCAATATTGAAAAAGTTTTGGTTCACCACGTCCTAATATATATATATATATATATATATATTGTGTGGAAATGCTTTACAAACAAAGCAGGAGTAACGTTCGTGGCAGAGATTCGTGGTGTCCAGAGAGAGTTGTACAAGATATGAAACAAAATAATGTTTCTTAATTTTTTTTATATCTTGAATGTAATCTAATTTAGGTTACCTTTCCTGAACATTTGAAATGACTCTGCCCTCGTGCTAGCCAAGTAAGAGAATGTGTATACTCGAGTGGAATTTTTATCGAGGAAGACCTGAAATTGACCTTCAAATAAGATTATCTCATTTGTGATGAACTGCACAAGGAAGTTAAATAACTTAAAATAAATTTACTTTAATTTATAACGTTTATAAATTTTAAATTTATAGATTTAATTTATATTTTTTATGTATTCAATAAAAAAATAATTTAAGTTCCATGTGTTCTGGTTTGTGACGTAATATTTTCACACCTCTCTTTTGAAATTAATACTAATTACCTACAAACAGGCCCGACTGTTTGATTTCCGATGACAGATATTGCCACTCCTTACTGCAATGTTTATAATACGACAAAAAAATGATGGACGTGAATTGCAAATTATGAACATTCACAGGCATCGATAATTTTAATTTTTTTGTTATAAAAATAAGTAATGTTAATAAAATAAATATATACTGTAAAATAAAATATTGTAAAATAAATTTTGTTAAAAAATTGTTTGTTTACTTTGTAATGAATTAAATTTTACGTTATATACTGAAAAAAAAAACACAATTTTTATTATACTATATAGAATATAACTTATATTTGTTATCTATAATGTATTTTATGAATAAATCAATTCGAATAAACAAAATACATCATGCATTTTAAAAACATTCATACACCAGAAAAATGAAAAAAAAAAAATACACTATGAAAAGAGATGCATATATGAACTCTTCAGATTAAATTCAGTAAATATAATAATGTATTTTTAAATAGCTGCTACAGTAAATTAATATGAGTGTTAAATTTTAATTTTCCTTGTAGCCATCTGAGTAAATATTAAATCGACCAATACACAAAACATTATTGGTTTCAACAATTGTTGGTAAACTGTAAAAGTGAGCAATAAAAAGAAAATTCATGTACAGTGTACCTTTTTTGTTACCTGCATTTTGCTAAAATTCCCCTCTAAATTTAGGTATAGAAATTTGTTATTTTAATTCAAATTTGAGGGACTCAAAAGAATACATAATTTGCTGACCTCATTTCTTTTAATCTATGCAGTGTAACTTTTTTTGTAAAACAGGATTCGAACTAAGAACAAGAAAATAAATCGCATTCATTGAACAAAGTGCCTCTGGCTTATACAAAAAGAAAAAAACCGTTTTCTATTTTATTTTAAGTCATAAAACGATCATAATCACACTGGCTTAGACTTGTTGTACGCTGTCGGCGCCAAAGCCGCTTGTTACTACAGCCACCCCTACCTGGCGTTTTATAACTTCGCTAGAGGTGCGTATTGTCCCTGAGTTACCTCTGGTGCCAACAAGCCGCAAGCTGAAGGTCCGCTGTGGTGGTACAGACGGGTCAATGACCCCCCCCCCCGGGGTACATCAAGAAAATGATCATAAAATGTTAAAAATCTTATTTAACTGCTGCATGTGGTCACAATTTTCATGGGCGTTATTGATAAAGCATGGGGAGAACACACATTAAAAATATGACATTTGACTCTTAATTTAAAACTTTAACAACGAAAAAAAAAGTACATTGTTTAAAGAAAATATGTGTAAAAAATTGCATGGGAGAGAGTGATGGAGAGAGAGAAAGAAATAGAGAGAGAGAGAGAGAGAGAGAGAGAGAGAGAGAGAGAGAGAGAGAGAGAGAGAGAGAGAGAGAGAGAGAGAAGAGACCACCACAGAGATATTTAATTTTTTGCAACATTGCAACATAGTTAAAGCAAAAAAAGCAATAATGGTTAATAAATGACGCCCTGTACTCACGCACAGGTGAGTGCAAAGTTCTTAAAATATTTAATTAGAAAAAAATAATTAGTGTTGTGCATTAAATTTACGATGTTTGCATTATTCATTTGTGTCTATAATAAAGAATATAAAATTATGTTGTGTGTATTTTAATTATATAAACAATATTTATTCATAGTAAACATTTTCCTATATTTGAAATTAAGAACAATAATAATTGTGTAAACGAATAAATTAATATATAAATATAATTATGAATTAAAACTTATGGTGCAAAAATTTATTTGCTCCCCTACCAGTTATATTAATTCAATTATTTTGAAACAAATAGTTTAACATTGCATTGCTTTTATTTAAATACTGCACAGATACATAAAACAAACGAGTCCTAGATATATTATAGAATTTATTAATTAATGGTTTAGTATTTGGTTGAAAACAAACTATTTGAAATTCAAAAGTGGGTGATTTTATTTATGAGAGGAGGTTAAAAACTTAAAATAAAGGTAAAATATCATTCCGGTGCAATACATGCTCGATGCTCCACGCATACAGAGCCACGAGGTGTACGGGGGTTGAAGTACTGCATGCAGGGTGCAGGGGGGGGGGGGGGACGCCACGCTAGTTGCGCCCACACTGCAAGCCGAGGAGAGCGCGGGAGAAGCCGGCGAGGAATGTGGTTGGCTGGCCGCCCTGAAAGTCCCGCCATGGTTGACGACCTTGGTGGAACCTGCTCAGGTACACGACTCAGGGGACAAAGGAAGCAAACGCCCACGTCAACCTCAGTCATGAAACAGCGTCATCATGAGGATGAAATTTCGCACAAAATTTGCACAGAATAAAAGAAACTTATATAGATAATTTTTACTTTATACAATTTCAGTAGTTAAAAATATTATTATAATGAGATATTAGAATGTGAAAATTTTAGTGGCTTAATCGAAAGAAGGGGTAAAAATATGGTACTGTGAATCACGGTACATCAGCAAAAAGGAGGGACTCTTATGCTTATAGAATCGACCGTTAAAGTCTCCAGAAAACTGATTGTCTTACGTCAATTAAATTTTGGCGGGGGAGGCAATAGACTAATATACCCAATTGATGAGGTCTAACTTTAAACCAGGCCTAAGTTTGTTGATTTCGATTATTGCAACAATCAAAATCAAGAAAGTTATAAGCCTAGATTAAAGTTAGACCTCGTCTATATGCAATCGGATGCATATTGTTCTCGAAAAAAGGAATTAAGATTTAATACAAAATAACTTTTATTTACAAAACAACTTAACGATTGACCTCAGATACTACGCGAGTCAAAGGAAATTTCTGTCAGACGGACTCGAATGAAATAAAATTTAAAATTCGAGAATGCTCTAAAACTTAATCGCTTATAATATGCTGGTTTGAGCAGATTCAAGGGGGCGGTTTCCTCACAATAGCTCCATTTCCGGTTTCCATCCATAAGACCAATGTTAAACTTCTACCAAGTTCTACCTCAGTTTTCTCAAAACTGATAAGACCGATCCACTTCAAAATTTACATGCCATGCACCTATATTGATGGTGAGTTCTATAAGGCTCTCTGCAAATCTTGTAGCATTTAAAGTGGCCAAATCTGAGATCTCAAATCTCAATCAACTGAGGTCAATCCTTAATTAAATAATTCATATACGCATACCTTTTTACACAGTGTATAATTATTAATTTCATAACTTTAAAAAAGTTTAAATTTTATGAAACATTTAACATTAATAAATACCAATTTATTGTATTAAGTATACCAATATAAACTATATAATAAATAATTCAGCTCTCTCCTTCACGCAGTTACTAGATTTGAGATACTTGCTAATAAGCAGTAGACACATTCACTTAATCCGACAGACCATCAACCCACTCGTTCGTATTAAATCTCTGCTATAAGGAGGAGGCTGCACCCACTTTCTCGTTATTTATCAAGTCGTTCGTTAACTAACGGCGGGCGGCGTTGGACCGGCCAGGCGAGACTCATGAATGACCAAGAGATCTCGAATTATGAATGACGTATGTACAGTGTTGTTGTAGTACAGAGCAATCATATACTTGTAACGAGCAGTCGTGGGATTATTGTAAATTATTCACGCCTTTACATACAGTCTCATGACCGAATCTTAAAACACTAGTTTATTAACATAATTTTAAAATATTATTTATTATATAATAAATGAATTATTGTGTAATGTATTCAAATTGAAAAAAAAAAAAAAAAAAATAGAATTGAGCATACATTTTCATTTTAATATTATAATAATATTTATTTAAAAGAAAAATACCCCTAAAATATTAATTCTATGTATTTATTATTTATTGTTGTTATAATTAACTGCATTAAAATATAATGTAAAAATTCTATACATTTACAACCCTCCCGTCGAACTTCAGAATTTGATACAAATTGACCCTACATGGTTGCTATGTATAACAAACTCTACATAATTTATGTATTTTATATAGATGAGCGATATGTTTTTGAATAATGGAAATCTGCAATTTTGCATGAATTTTTATATCACAGATATTTTTTTATAAAATATTGTCAAAAAAAATAAAAAAAAAAATAGCCTATACTCTATTAATGAATTAAAATTTATTAAAATTGAGCTTCAAAACGCTGCACTGATGTCATAGTTATGCAAATATTTAACACTTCAGCATGGGAAAGAAGTTGCATGACTATGACGTCACAGCAAATTTCCATTAATTTACTCTTGAAAATATTATAGAGTTTTAAAAAATCTGAAGAAAAGTTTTACATAATTCATTAAATATATATGCCATGATAAAAAAAATATATACATGCAGGTTGTCCATTGCAGAAATTTACTATCTAAAAGGTTAAAAACGCGTGCAAAATATTTAATTCAATAAACTATAGTTTTTGTTATTAAATAACTACATTGACCGCAGGTTTAATGGTTAATTTTCAATAAAATGTTTGATTTTATTCAATGAATATATATAATTTTTTTTCAGTAACATAATTTAAACCGTATTATATGCATTGTATGTGCGTTTTAATTGTGATGTTTTATTAATATATATTAATTGTTATTAATTAGCAGTATATTGACATGATCCCTACCGAAGAGCTTACATGATCTATAATTAACAATTTTAATTAAATAGTTTTTATCCTTTTATACAATCAAGCAATAAATTAAATCATATAAATTAAGATATATGTTAAAATATTCATTATTAATATAAGCTTAAATTAATTTTAAATGCACGAGGAAATGCTAAACATTTCCTTCATTAGCATGCATGTTATTTATTTTATTTTATTTTTAATTTTTTATTTTTTTATTTTTTTTGTCTCCTGCGGTTCGTGTGTGGTGGATATATAGGAAGGCGCCACAAGTTGGCCAACCTCCTAGCCAAGATAAAAAGGATAAAGAATTGCAAACCAGTTTTTAAACATACATAAACCAGACAGACTTCGATGACGAAAAAAAAAAAATATGTATTGAATTAAAACAAGAAAAAAAAAATAAAACTTGAATTTTTGGCAAGAGTTAGAAGTATATATATAAAAGTACTCTTGATTTAGCGTTTAAACTTTTGAAATGTCTTTGAATTTAATGTTAATTAGCTTGTGTGTTTTTTTATACAATTATCACTAAACTAATTTTTTATAAATAACTAGCATATAAAATTATAGCAAATTCAACTTTTTTTACGTTATATTTTTTAGTACAATATATAATTTTTCTTACAAGTTACATTGCATGCATTAACTTGCAGGCTCTTTGTGGACCCGATCTATAAGCATTGCTTAGTATTTTCAAGAGTCCCATGATTTCAATCAATTTATCCATGCCTAGTTTTGACTGAGGAAACCATGGAAACCTCAGCCAGGATGGTCAGCAATTGATGGAGGATGCGATTAATCACCTCCCGGATACACAAGTGGGTGTTTTTTTGATTCACGGACCAAATACCCCCGGACGAAATACCCCCGGACCAAATATCCCCGCCCGGACCGGACGAAATACCCCCGGACGAAATACTCCCGGACGAAATATCCCCGGACGAAATACTCCCGGACGAAATACCCCCGGACGAAATACCCCCTTGTAAGTGGAGAGGGGCGGGCGACCAACACGGGAGGGGAAGTTGACTTTATTTATAAAATTTTCACAACAAATATGTATCATATATGATATTCAAAGTATATTATTTATAGTTTGCCGTATCAAGATCTCAAATTGCGTATTTAATTTTATTATACCAAAACATGAATCGCGGAAAAAAAACCCTCGGAAAAAAAACCCTTGTATTAAAAAACCCTTGAAAAAAAACCCTAGGAAAAAAAACCCTCGGGGATAAAAAAAAAACACGGAAAAAAAACCCTTCGCTGAAGGAGCAGCCCCAAGGAGCATTCGTGGCGTAGTAGCGCGGTAGCGAGGTTTCACGGTGTGGGGATTCGAGCTCATCAAAATGTAGAAGTCTACGCGGCGATGTTGTGGAAGTTAACTATTATCTGTATAGTAATTCCAACTGTGTTTTTAGTTAAAAATTATTTTAAAAACATATTTTTTCTAACTTCGAATATTATACATTGGATATAAAATAATTAAAATAAAAAAGTAAGAAAACAAAAAAAAGTCGTCGTCAGTCAGTTCATTCAAAAATGAACATTTGAAAATTATATAATATCTAATAGGTTTAAGTGATTCAATAATTATTATTAACATGACTAATGAGACTAATCAGATATATATATGATATCTTATGTAATATATAAATTATTGGAACATATATAATGATAATCTGTCAAAATAGGAAAAAAAAAAAAAAAAAAAAAAATGAAGATAGACAAGTTTTAACTTAAAAATGCCGCAGCGCCGCATTCTGACATCGCTTCGTCCGTAAGGTTTCTTAGGAGAAAAATCTTATTTATTTTTTCATTCAAATTCTATGCTGCACAAAATCTCGAATATTTTTTATGTCGTGTAAAGTGATCTTTCCAGTGGCTCATATAAATTATTAATCTTGCCCTTCATAAGAGACTTCTACATTTTGATGAGCTCCCCACACCGTGAAACCTCGCTACCGCGCTACTACGCCACGAATGCTCCTTGGGGCTGCTCCTTCAGCGAAGGGTTTTTTTCCGTGGGTTTTTTATCCCCGAGGGGTTTTTTTCCGAGGGTTTTTTTTCCGCTTACCCAAAAGATACGCAAAATTGTGCCGCAAACAAACGATTTTTGTATATATATGCTATGCTTACTTTGATTGTGCGGCAATTATAAATTGTCTCAGCGTTTTGCAACAAGATTTTGAAGGTTTTTAAGCCTATAGGTATGTGCCCCTAGCGATTTGAGCAAAGCCCGAAATTAAAAAATATTTCGGGCTTTGCTCATTTAAAGTTGAACATTTCTAGAAGTGCTCAAATCGAAAAAAGCAATCCCCGACGAGAAGTTTTATTTCGGGGTTTGCTCCTTTAAATTTGCTCATTTCTAAAAGTGCCCAACTCGAATAAAGCCACCCCGACGAGAATTTTTATTTCGGGCTTTGCTCACTGTTTTGATCATTTCTAGAAGTAGAAGTGCAAATGAAAAATAATAGCTGGAAATTGCACCGTATTATAGCAATAAATAATAAAATAATGTAAATTTAATAATATTTTAATTATATCACTTTTTTAATTTATTTATAAACATACAAATTTAACATTAATAGCGTGTATAGTATTTTTTTTATTAAAACATTTCTTTCTGTATTATTCAAGTCATATTGAAAAAATACGATTTTTTTCACACTGAGAGACACTTTCAATTTTTTTATTATTATCATTTTTTTATAATTAAAGGTATGATTACAATTTATATACTCTAGCAATGAATTCCAGGTAGCAGATGAACAATTTCTAAGCTCAGATGACGTACCACACATGACAAAGAAAAGAGTGTCTCATATCAGCAGCAGCATTAGCAAATTCAAAGCAAGGTTTTGTGTTTTGCAACGCAACTATAAGAAAGGTTGTCAATCTATAATAAAACATGTTGTGCAAAGAAAAAATTTAGATGAAATTTATAATGCCATGATAGTAATCCCTGCAAAAATAAGTCAAGTTCAGGTAATAATAAGATCAGAGGTAATAATCAGGTATAATATTTATTTATTTAAAATTAATAGGTTTGGAGCTCTGTGCTTCTTGGCAAGTTCTGTAAATTAAGTTAAAAAGATTTGATAATATATCAGCTGTAAAAAAAAAATATTTAAATTAATTAACATAAAATATTAATATAAAAAGTGTGACAAAATCGCATTTTTCAGTATGACTTGAATAGAACAGAAAGAAATATTTTAATAAAAAAATAATATACACGCTAATGCTAAATTTGTATTTTTGTTACTTAATTAAAAAAGTGATGTATGTAATTAAAATATTATTAAATTCACAATATTTTATTATTTTAATTATTTATTACAAATTATTACTATAATACGGCACAATTTCCAATTATTTTTTTTTCACTTTGCTTTGAGCACTTCTAGAAATGATCAAAACAGTGAGCAAAAAGCCCGAAATAAAACTTCTCGTCAGGGTTTGTATTTTTCGAGTTGAGCACTTCTAGAAATGATCAAATTTAAATGAGTAAATTTAAGCCCGAAATAAAACTTCTCGTCGAGGTTTCCTTTTTTCGATTTGAGCACTTCTAGAAATGTTCAAATTTATATGAGCAAAGCCCAAAATATTTGTTAATTTCGGGCTTTGCTCAAGTCACTAGGGGCACACCTAGATGTGCGCATTGAATTCGAGCTTTGGCGCCAACATATATAAATAGAAAAGGAAGGAATAAATAAGGAAATAAATAGAACAACAAGTAAATTAAGTTTCTTCAGGAAGGGTACACATGCTACGTTAAGTGTTCACGGCACCTATAGCACCGGGGGACCAAAAACAATAAAAAATATTGCAGTTTTAATTTTTAGACCTATACTAATCGAATCAGAATTAAAAAATTACATTAAAAAAACTTACTTAAATTTTTTTTTAAAAGTAAAAAATTATATAGGGATGATTTTGAAAATTTTTGGTTAAAAAAAATCTCAAAAAATGCAATAAACACTTATAATTAACATGCATAAAATGTATCGTATCAAAATATATTACACATTAATTTTAATTTGATAATATGAATGATATGATAAATTAATGCAAAATGTGTACGTTACTAACTTCCTTCTTTAATACGACGCGTGTGACGTCAGACAAACGACAGAAAAACAGACTTTATAAATAAAGTCAACTTCCCCTCCCGTGTTGGTCACCCGCCCCTCTCCACTTACAAGGGGGTATTTCGTCCGGGGGTATTTCGTCCGGGAGTATTTCGTCCGGGGATATTTCGTCCGGGAGTATTTCGTCCGGGGGTATTTCATCCGGTCCGGGCGGGGATATTTGGTCCGGGGGTATTTCGTCCGGGGGTATTTGGTCCGCTTACCGTTTTTTTATATAGCTACCACGTGATGGAAAATTTTTGAAGGTGCGCCTGAGATCGAACTCACGACCATCCGATTACGAATTAGAAGCGCAAACCACAACCATTTTTTTTTTCTTTCGTATGATTCATCAAATTAACGACAAAAAAATGAATCTCCAATAAAGCATTCAAATCTAATAATATCTTTAATATCTTTCCATTTTGAGGTCACAAAATGTCGTTATTTGTTTTGTATTTCCTTCCTTTCCTTCTCACCTGCACAAAATTCTAAAAATAAAGTTTTTATGCAGCAGCTAAAATACCATAATAACCATACGTACTAGTAGTAGTATTTCTTTTTACCTGACAATGAAATTTTACTAGTCATTGTTAGAGTACTAAGAAAAAAAAAGGTCTAAAGTGGAGGGTGAATTTTTACAGGTAAAATGTATCCCAATATAATGGAAATAAAGAGGTATGTATAAAGAATGGGTATAAGATAAGAATACAAGTAAAGTACTTTTTTTTTTATTAGTCAGGTAAAATATCTGCTACACACGAACAAGTTCAATTACTATGTAACGATATTGTTAGATGTACATTTTAAAAGCATATAAATTAAATTTTATGTGAGCTAGTAGATTTGCCTAAATACCTCTTATTCACTCTTATAAAGTGAGACAGAAAAAAAAAATGAAGCGCTAACTTTCTTACTTTTTTTTTTTTTTTTTTTAGACACACCCATTCATTCATATTTAAACGTGTTGCAAAAATTATTATAAATGCCTAAAGGGATATTTAAATTAACATAATTTCCCAAATATTAATAATAAAATCTTTATGTTTTCATGCAAATAAATTTAAAAAAAGTTATCTGTTGATAAAAAAAAAGTATTCATAATATCATCAAAAGTATTTAAAGGCGGTTACAAAATTAATTTTATTTTCTTTGTATTGTGATTACACCCACTCACAGCACATCCGGGACAGCATTGACAATGAGAAGTAGCCGCTCGCATACCAAAGAACAATATTATCCTCAGATGTAGAGGCGTATACTCCTCTAAATTATCTAAAACCATCATCTAGTCTATAATGTTAATCATAATACACTGGAATGAATGGATCAGTTTAAAAAAAGGTTTGTATCTAATATCATATTATACACTACACTACCTAAACTCTAAAGTATAGTATTTATATAAAAAGTTTGCTTTTTGCATGTCTTGCTTTGAAGATGAATAAATATTTGAATTTGAATTTATGGTGTAAAAATTTAGTTATCAATGTTTTGAGAAATATTTCAAAGCACGGGAAAACTACATGAAATTTAAATATAATTATAGAATAATTGCATATTTTATTTTATGTAATTAATTAATATTATTATATTATATACCATACATCGTCCAAAACAATGACATTGCAATTGCAGTTCGGTATATAGAAGCTAGCTTATAAAAAATTATGTCTCAAGTTGTAAATATAAAGTTGTATAGACTGTTATAAAATGCAACATTTTCTATTTTTTTATTATCATTTAGAGAGTTGCATTTTAATTATTCTTTAGTGTACACCACCGTACAGTACGAACGTTACCCCTGCTCTGTTTGTGGAAATTTTCACGGAGGGGAAAGATTTTTGGAATGGCAAAAATACGTACTGTTCTTACTTACAATGGTAAGCATCCACCAGAAAACTTATGTAGTCGCCATGTTCGTTTGCTGCTTTTGACTCCTGCACTCCTGCTACAGTCACCGCGCATCGGCGCGCAACCCTTCTGCGCACGTTTTTTCAGCTCGAAGTCAAAACACTACTACCGCGAAATTCTTTAGATGCTCTTTAATTAAACTGACCCGAGAAAAATAATGAAATTTTTATAGCAGCAAAAAGTAAAAGGTTAGTACCAATACCATTGAACTATATAATATGGAAGGCTAACGCTTGCTCTTTTACATGGCTCGCGCAAGGGGGGGCGACTTTCTATCTTCCTAATGTTATAGTGTGTTGGTCAATTTCAAGAGTTGCATTTCTGTGTGACGACACAGACGCCCTGGCTCTTATAGCCTCTGATTCGCTCTCTGTGATCACGTGACGCTGCTGCTGCTGCTATAGCTGTTCGCTGTACCAACCTACAGGTGTCAAATTCCAATAGAATTTGGGATATTTTTTTATAATTTTTATTCAACTTCATTTTTCATATAACGTCTACCAAATAAATGTTGCTTACAATTACAATACCCATTAAGGGTAAGGTAACGCCACCAATGTTAAAAAAGTCCCTCACACAAAAATTCTGAAAAAAATTTAAATTGTTCTCCTCTACATCCCCTATCAGTAGTTAAAATATCAGGTATACAAATACGAATTTTTAAAGTTGACTAATTTAACATGGGAATTCCATTTCTCCATGTTAAATTAGCCAACTTTAAAAATTCATAACTCAAAAACTAGATCGTATTTGTATACCTGATATTTTACCTACTGATAGGGGGTGTAGAGGAGAACATTTTAAATTTTTTTCAGAATTTTTGTGTGAGGGATTTTTTTTAACATTGGTGGCGTTACCTTACCCTTAACCTGTTGTTATGCTTATTTTGCTACTATTCATTGTATTCAGTGCAGTATTGAATGATCAAATTTAACATTGTTACTGCCTATAGTGACATCATAGACGCCCGTTTCAAACGTCAGTTAGTGGAACCGCGCTCGGCGAGGCTACAGCGCCACTTACAGGATATAATAGCCTCTCTATTTAATATTAACTCTATGGACTCGTGTTGAATCCAATTTTGTGGAGAAGCAAGTAAGAAAAGTTTCTCCTTTCGGCGTTCGGTCATATAGTGGGAAAAATAGCGGGAGAATTTTTTAAAGAAGTGCCAATAGCCAATAGCAGAAGAGGAACTTTGAATGATACAGCGTTGCCAAATTGTTGAAATTGTAGTTATCGACATGGTTAACGACTTGGCAACGCGAAACCTTCCCACTAACCTGAGTTCGCTCAGCTGCCAGCCAAGGAAATTTTGCTTCGAGCGTTAGAGCGCAGTCTCACCCCTTGACCAATACGTAATTTTAAATTTGCAAACATAACTTATTTAGAGGGTTAACATTTAGCGATCGAAAAATTGCTCCGTATAGGATCTTACGTGCGCCCAATCTTTTTTTGTAAGTAAGTGAGAGGACAAAGGGTTGGTGACGTCAAGATGGATCCTTACCATTGTTAGTGTCGTTAGTGAGTTCTTACCTCCCCCGAATTGGACAACATACATGAAATCTTTTATTGCAGAAATGAATAGAGGGTACCAAATTATGCTACTCTGATTTTTCAGATTTTTTTGAAACCTAGAACTATTTTTAAATAATTATTGAAACTTCGGCCACGCCCCCCTGGAGGCGTCAATAGGCGTCCAGGCACTATCCTTTTTATTAAGGATGCAGGAGTATCAACTTAAATTACAGAACTTTCAGTAATTATTTAAAAATAGTTCCGGATCTCAAAAAAATCTGAAAAATTCAGAGTAGCATAATTTGGTACCCTCTATTCATTTCTGCAATACAAAAATTTCATGGTATGTTGTCCAATTTTAAATCTGCACCACTTTGTCTCTTGTAGCTGCAGAAAATCATGCAGAGGCAACGTTCATGCTGTCCCGAGGTGTTGTCCTGTCGTCGTCACCTCGGAAAATGTTCTTTTTCAGCCTTATTACTCATCATGCCCCATAAGAATAACACAGGGCATGATGATTAACAAGACTGAAAGTGGGAAATCTAAGACGACGAGTGTATACAATGGATGATGGAGAACATGCGCAGATCCAGAAAAAAAAATTCGGGGGTTGGCTGCCTCCATAAGGACAATGTTAAAACAAAAATATGGATTGGGAGAAATGCCTATATATATTGCTCACATTAAATCCAACATAATTTTTTTTTTTTTTTTTTTTTTTACAAGGATACACCCCTAAAAGCTTACAGCTCGCGGCGGGGTACTGGGTAGGGATAAGGTAGGCAACGGATAGTGGCCACGGCCTGCATGCTTACGCGTCCCAGCATTCGCTGAGGTGAAACTGAGGGAACCGTGGAAGGATATAACCCCCTTTCCCCCCACCCAGTTCCCCTGGATCCGTGCCTGATGGAGAGAGAAGACGAGTGAGATTTAGTTTATATCATAAGCTGTGTATGTCAAGGGCGGGTTATAATTGAGTGCAATAACTTGTTTCGCTTGTCTAGACTAATAAGAATACTTTCTCCCGCACTTTCCCAAACTGGAATGGAAATCATTCAACTTTATAATATAAAGCATAAAAGATACTCCCTCAACTTTCAATCGGATTTCAGAAACTTTGCAACACTGGATGATGACAAATCACAATTTGCAGTTTTCTTGTTATTAAAATGAAGTACTTTATCAACAATGTGCAAAAAAATAATATCAACACCGTTATAGTTATATTTTATAAAATTGTTCATTTTTTTGTACGATAAAACTGCTGCAGTATCATCCAGTGGATCAGTGCTGGACAGGGGCGGATCCAGCTCGCGGCTTTGGGAGGAAGGGAGGGGGGGAACGGTGCCCTATCCCGCAATGTTAAAATTTGGAGCGGGAGGGGAGGCAACGGGTGGGGGGTGGTAACACCTTCAATATATTTTGGGACCTTTGGGGGGGGGGATCGCCCCCATCGCCCCCCCCCCTTGGATCCACGTCTGGTGCTGGAATCCAGCTTCATCATAACTATAACTACAAAAAAGATCTGTGAAAACAATAAAAGGTTTTAAAAAGATGGATACCTGTAGAACACATTTTTATGATTTGAAAGTGTTAACTCTACCCAGTATTTACATCTTGAATTGTGCAATGTATAAAAGATTACACCCAGAGTCATACGCTCAAGTTTCCGACATCTCTCCTTATGATACCAGAAACAAATCCAAAGTTGTAATAAAAAAGCATCAATCTGCTTTTTATAAAAATAATCCATATTACCAAACTCATAAAATCTATGATTTTTTACCCGAGTCATTGAGGGATGAAATTAGTGATAATGTATTTAAAAATAAATTAAAAACTATATTAATCAAAAAAGAATATTATAACATAAAAGATTTTTATGATGAAAAATCAAAAATAACGCAGGAGGATGTTGCAAACTGGAACGTTGCTCTTACGGATCAACACAAACAAAAAATGTTATCTTTATCTATGGCTCCGAAATAAAGATAGTAAACAAATTTAATATCTGACCATCAAAGTGTTATGTGAACTATAGTGCAAAGTGTTATGTTATCTATTTAATAGTGCATCAAGAAATCATATGTGGAGATAATAAAACAATTATATTAAAAAGAGTGAAAGTGATATTGAAAATTTAAACTATTTTTAAATATTTAAAAAAAAAAAAAACATCAAGATTAAAGAACCTGATAATAATGAATAATACAATACATATATTATGTTAATAGTGCAAATTTATTTAAAATCATTTGTGTAAACCCATGTATGTTAATTTTAGGTAATTTTAATTAGATTTAAGTACCTGTTATGTATGATTTATGTAACAAATCTGACGTGATCTATGCTGTAAAGCCAACGATCGAAATAAAATTATTATTATTATTATTATTATTATTATTATTATAAATTATATCAATATTCATATAAAGAAAATAAATCAGTAGCGAGATTTAAGACCAAAATTCCAAATATATTTTTGATTTACCTTACTTGTTTCGTTGAACTTTTTAAGTAAGGTATGTCTGAACCTCTGCTAACAAATTTTTTCACCAAGTATATTTTTTGATTGGTAATTAATAATTCCATGCATGTTATTGCTCTTTCAAAGTCTTTTTAAATTCAGTAAAAATCATATAATATGTCATACATTTTCTTGATACATGAAAGTTTCTTGCACATACATACATGCAAACCAAATTTTTAAGAAAGTATGAAAAAAAAACATTAATTGTTTCAATAAACTTCAATCAGTTCACTTCATCTGATAAAACGACAGAACTTAAACTTATCTCAACAATAAGATCTTAAAATAATAATTGCATTGCTGTATAATAAAAATTTTATAGATCAAATTTCATGATATACATTATCATATATATATTACAATTTTTACATTATTGCAATTCATATAAATTATATCATTAATCTTTTTTTTGGTAAACCTGAACAATCAAAAAATATAAAAATTACCATTTCAATTGAAATAATAATATGATACAAGAACAAGATCATCAATTCAAGCTGGTACATTGAAGTCATACATGTTTATGATTCTCATAAATATTTGTGTTCTATTATAATATATAAATATAAAAAAGAGAGATGAGAATAATTTTGTGCACATTTTCATTTAGCGGCAATATGCCACGTGCAGCAATGTGCAGCCATCAAGAGAAAAGAGGCGCGGCGGCATTTACTCTTCTTTTTTTTTTATTGCTCCTATCATTCCCCCTTAAATTTTATTTTTCTCTTTTTACCAGCGTTACAAACGGGAGAGCATGCAGCTTCATCTATACTTTGGTCCAGTAAAGATGGTAAAAAGACAAAAGGTAAACGGTCTGGTTTATTTTACAAGATTGTTTGGGTCTAAGTTTGATGCCACGGCAGCCACGATGTTTGAGACTGAGGTAACCGGTTATGTTAACGATGAACAAGCCGCCGCCGTGGTACTGCCTGCCTGGCTGCTGAGGGAGGGGTGATGACGCACATACGAGCACGGAGGCCTCAGGATTGCCAACCAGACAATTTCTACGTCACAAATTATCTCTGGAGATTTTAACGCAAGATGCAGTAGAAATAATGAACATATTCTTCAGTATACTTCAGAAAAATAAAAGGTTCATATAATATGATATTTCTCGTCAGGTGATACTTCTCATACTTGTAAATAAACATTTATATGAAATATTTATGAATATTTCTTACTTATTGTCTGCATGAAGACCTCAATAAAGAGGGTTGCAAACTGCGCCATATATATAATATATAATTAGTTCTAAAACCGGCAATATGCATTTTCAACTAAGATCATAATCCCATCTTTTTTACCAGGAAATTGATCCTTACTGAAAATGCATATTGCTGGTTTTGAAACTAGGCAACTCTTATATTTATTTATTATATATATGTGTATATATTGCTCCACGAACTAAATTAATTAACAAAAAAAAAATTAAAAAAAGACATTTGGAACAAAAATATTTTTTATGTTTTACAAATTATATGCCTCGTATGAAACAAATGCGTTTTAAATTGGTCAGAGAGAGAGAGAGAGACAATGTTACTGATTTTGACATTTCGACATGATAAAAATTTTGCTCCTACACTCATCATTGCTGTCAGCGTAAGATGATTCAGGTCCTGGATGATTAGTGGACTTGTAGCTCACTTGACATGCAGAGTGTCTGCAGCTCATCAATATACTCATTTAAATTGATTTTCTGACAGAGAAGACTTGCATAATTAATCAACGTAAATATGAAACTAATGGACACGCTGCACGAACAACGCCCACTTACATGAACAAAGTGGGCGTGTCTCGGTTTAGTTGCAATCATAAAACATTCCATTCACAAAATATTTCACTAGCTTTTTTTTTTTTTTTTTTTCTCTCGTTATTGCAAAGTTGAACCCATGCAAACGTTTGATTTAATATATACAGAAACACGTTGTCAGTAGCTGGATTTATTATTTTTTTCTTCTCTCTCTCTCTCTCTCTCTCTCTCTCTCTCTCTCTCTCTCTCTCTCTCTCTCTCTCTCTCTCTCTCTCTCTCTCTCTCTCTCTTTGCATAATAAATGTAATTCTTAATGATATAACCAACAATTGATTAATTTGATATCAAAATTTTGATCAAAATTTCGTACATGAAGTCAAATCATGAAAAACTTCTGCTTCATTTCATTCAATGGTATATAATAAAAAAAAATCTATGGTTACTCGTACAGGACATTTCTGGTCAAATATAAAGAGGGCATTTAAGGACAACAAGTAGGGGCATGGCATGTGGCCGGCCCAGCCGAATCTGCTCTGAATTATTGTTGAAACAAGATCACACGCCGCGGCGGTACTTTTCTTGTGGAAGCAAACGAGTCCGTATTTGGAAATCAGCAGTAGATATCTGAGAACAATGAGTACCAACAATCATCAGACGACTCAACATAGAAGGCCATAATAAATTTATTTACAATAAATAAATGTCAAAATAAAAATTTAAATTCTAAACAGCATAATCATTATTTTTAAATATAATGTCATGTATATTTGTGGTTATTTATTAAAGTTATATATCAATTCATATTTGGTCTATAATTTTTATATGTAATAATATTTTATTAAAATGAATTCATTAAAAGTACTTACAAAAATAATATATTGTGCAATAATATTTCAATAATAAATTTATGATCTCATTAAATTTGAAGTATTTATTTAAATTATAACTATTAAAATATAGTACAACTTAATTAATGAGCAGTATCATTTTTTAATTTGATTTATTAAAATAAAAACTGTTCTCTCGTTTCTTGTTTTTATTTTTTTAACAGCTGAAAATGATTTATTACTAAAAATTCGAGTTTCGAAATCGTGTTCTAGGAAATGTGTAATGTGTTTCCCTGTAGCTTTCTTGCATGATCCAAGCAGTCATCACACAGACATTTATGCAGGTAGACTGTGAGCAACGTTGCTAAACCTCTAGACGGAAAATTCAACGACTATATATATAGTATATATATAGTTTTTGCCGAAAATTAACTTTGTAATATTTGTTAACTTGATTTGTTTGTCCAATACTGAAATTAGTGAAAATTAAATGTTTTTTTAAATAAAAAAGAACTACAAATTTTTCAACCAAAAGAATAAAATATAGTCATAAATGGTACCTATAATAAAATAAAAATATAATACAATAATATAATTGTGTATACGATGTTGTATTTATATTTTATATATTTGCATTTTGTATTTATTTATTATACATATGTATAAAGAACCGTGAGGTTCATAGTGTTAACAATATTTTAATATTGCTAATATCCGTAAAAAGAAACATAAAAAATTAAAATCATATTATCATTTTTTTATATTATTATAATTTCAATCACACATTAATAGTATTTTCTAGTCAGTTTACAATACTTGAGAAAATAAAATTTACATATTAAAGAAAATTTGTATTTATTTAGAATAATACCATTTCAGTAATCTGAAACTAATTTCTTATTTTATTATTATTTTTATTAATCTATTATAAGGAAAACATTAATATTATTTATATATCTGTTCTTTATAATACGCGTATAAATATGCTATTGTTAATATACAGTATGATGTATATAAATGTACAAAGTGAGTATAAAAAACTCACTCAACCTTGCACTCGATCCTTGCAATTCAAATTAATTACTATGCAATTACATTTTTTATTTACAGTAACAAATCAAATAATTTGAAAGCTCCATTTTTTTCCAAACTCCCTATGCAAACATTTTAAATGACAACTACAGTGGTATTTGTCCATCTTATCATCTTCCATATTTCCATATAATTATTTTATGTAAACAAAATTTTAAACAGAATGGACAACATGAAAATTTTTAAATGCATATAAATGAATGAATAGGACCTCTCTCTCTCTCTCTCTCTCTCTCTCTCTCTCTCTCTCTCTCTCCCTCTCTCTCTCTCTCTCCCTCTCTCCCTCTCTCCCTCTCTCCCTCTCTCCCTCTCTCCCTCTCTCCCTCTCTCCCTCTCTCCCTCTCTCCCTCTCTCCCTCTCTCTCTCTCTCTCTCTCTCTCTCTCTCTCTCTCTCTCTCTCTCTCTCTCTCTCTCTCTCTCTCTCTCTCTCTCCCTCTCTATCTATCTTTTTTTTTTTTTCAGATTTTCAATATATTTTTTTTAAATAGTTCTAAGGGTCTAATAAATCTCGAAGAAAATCAGAATAGCATAACTTCTGCCCCATTTCTATAATAAGAAATTTTAAGTCGATCGAGAACTTGTGTTTCTTCTTTTTCTGGCTTGCCGATCTGCAAAGGTTGCCTCTATCAGTAAGCTGTGGTAAATATTATTTTGTCTGCGGTGTATTTCTTCTTTATTATATGATGGATACGATTCATTAACATTGGCTGCTTCTGAGAGCCGAACATTAAAAATATATAGTCATAAAATACTACATTATTGTGTGTTATTAATTTTAACGTGAGTAATATATTACACCGCCAGCACATATGTGTTGCATAATAATGAGAGAAATTCTCATCGTTTGAATCTTTATAATTTGCAAATATGTTAGTCGTTACTTTTTATTTCAAATAGAAATTTAATTAGAACATTTCTAATTTAACCAAGATCGATTTCAAGATTTCACTAACAGTTAATTATTAAAAGTTATGCCAATTTGCCAACATGTTAATTGTTTTCATAGCTCTTACTGTCAATTTAAGATACTTTTAACCAATTATTAACAAAATGATGTGGTAATGGAATTTAGATTTTTTTTTAATCTGAAATTCAAAGAATAAAATATCTTAACTATTTTTAATGCAAAATGATATTTTATTCAAATAAATTGCTTATTTTTTATTCTTTATTGCTTTAACTTTTATTGAATCTATAACACAACATACAGTATATAATACAGTATAAGATACAGTATTTCTATAAGTTTAGATACATGATGTATAGTGCATAATTATATTCAATTTCATGCTACCACTTTTTATACTATGCAAATTATTTTAAATGAAAACACACAGACAGAATTTTATTTGGTGGTAAGTACGCGTATATGAACTGAACCAAAATATTTATTATAATATAAAGAAGTGTGATGATCGATAAGATACAAAATGTTAATCAATTGCAAATTGATGGAGAGATCCGCATGTTTCCGCGTGTCATAATACCCCTTCTATAGCGATGACGCACGTAAACTGAATGCACTTAACACACATCGATTCTAACTGTAGTACTTAAGGATCATACTTAAGTACCGATTTGTTTGTTCAGATATTGTTTACACAAAAAAAAAAGGGATTTGATGCGGCTGTATAGAGTTGACAGTTTCTTTAAAAAAAAATGGGCCATATACTATATAGCTATAATATATAGGTACTCGATACAAAATTCAATAAAATATTTATTAAAAAATATAAAATGAAAAACCTACTCAATGATTCAAGTCTTGGGCATTTCAATTAAAAATCAGCTGATAAAATTAGTACAAAATTATTATTGTTTTTACCTAATCATGTATCACTAACTCCCTTATATATACCTTTATATGTTTCATATATAATAAAACGATATCATTTATAATTAAAATTCAAAAGAAAAATTAAATTCAAACATAATTATACTTCAGTGTATATTAACATGATTTTATGTCTTAATTATAATATATTGCAATTATTTAATAATTTTTATTTTATATAATTATTTTATTGTATTTACAATAATTTTCTACATCATTATCTAATAAATTATTCATTCTATAATATTATTATATACTTGATCTTCGTTGTCTTTGTTACACTTATGCATATTATTTATAACATAATTATAATATTTAAGAAGTGTATATCATTAATATAATCATGAAGAACAACATAAATTTAATATATAGATTTGTAGAGCTATCAAACCAAAGAAGTTTGAACTTTGAGAGTAAAATTGATTGCAAATCAATAATTATTTTCATTATAGATATTTATTTCTCTGATGAGATCACCAATATAATATAAAAACCACTGTTAATTGTTCCAGTTATTATATTATATTTTGATCACATACGCTTATCTTGGCTTACCAATCAAAAGTACATAACGACCGCGCCCGATTTTGGATGACTCATTTTATGTAACCTTGCATGAATCTTCCTACCTGAGCCATTCCTCGTCCCGTCAGATTCACGTCTGCTGGCTGCAAGGGCATGTGACGTCACAGCAGATGACGTCATCGGTGACGTCATTAATCTCTAAATATAACAAATTCGTAACACGATGTACTGTGAGAAGTTAATATTTAACAAATTTACTACTGACAGGTGTAATTTGATGATTAATTATCTATTATAAATATATCGACTACCTGAGAGGTTGAATAATGATATCAAAATAAAAAATATTAATTTAATATCAAATAGTATTTTAGTATTAGTAAACAAAAAGGAGGGGGACTTTTAAGTGTCCCAATTACCAGAAGAAAAGTACGATAAAGCTCACATTCTTTGATTTATAATCAATTAAGGAAACAATTTTATCGTTTTTTTCAGTTATTTTTAATACATATAAATATAATTTTTGACACATAAAAATATATTTGGATAGCTAGTGCAAAAAAAACTTCATGATATTAATGTATTAAATTAACATTTTAAATAAATTGTCAATAAAATCATTATTTTAATGTTTTTATAAAATTATACTTTGTCATCAAGCAGACACACTTATAGCTGGCAAGTTGCCTACTATATGCACTTATATAGAAGATGCAATGTATTATAAATCTCACATTTACGATCATATCTCAAGTCTCAAGCAACGTTTTTAAAACTTAAAAACGTTTGGTCTCAAGCCTTTTTCGTATATTCAGCAAAACACATTACGAGATTTTAAGTGACGCTCTTTAATATTCTGTCATTATACCAAATATACAAAAAAGGTCTAAAAATATTTTGATGAGCGTTTTGACCACCTACCTTTACCTGTAAGGTACTGACCTTCTTTTTAAAAAGAACAAAAGATTTTGTACCCTGGAGGGAAAAATATGTGAATTTTAAAAATAGGACGATGTAAATCATTTTTAAAAAGCTTTTAAAATATAAAAAATAAAATATATTGGATATTGTGCACCTTTTTCTGCAAAGTATGTCAATGACCTTTTATTTATGAATATAAAAGAAAGAAAGGTACTATTTTTAAGGTTTGTTTGTTTTGTTCGAAATTTATTATAGTCCTCTCCAGTAAAAAGACATTAGCTATGCTCTCTCCCTTTTGAAATAAACACAGCAGGACGAAAGGTGCAACTTCAGAATGGTTTGAGTGCTTGAATGAAGATCACTTCACTCAAAAATGTACATTTATTTATATACAAAAGCTATTGATAAAAAAAATTTATACAAATTCCAAAAATAGATTGCTTTTATTTACTTAACTATTCAGTCTAATTACTTTAAATAAAGATTTTTATTTTTAATTCACAATCTTTTAGACATTCCAGTTAAATAGGATTTTAATATTCATGATATATAGTATAAACATTAAAAATATTATAATTTTGAAATCATAAAACAGATTTGAAAATATATCATAATAACTTTATTATAAAGTTAAGTTTTGATAAAGATGAATTTTACACGGTATTAGAACGTTAAATTATAACCACCGGATGCAAAAGCAGTCAATTATTATTATTTTTTTATTTAAGCTGTTTTTTTTTTTTTTTTTTTTTTTAATCTCTTGCTAATAATTTCAACTGTCTACTTTTGCGAGATTTACTTCAGTCACAACGTTGCATCAAATAAAATGAACACATTTATAATATTTTAATCAAAGTATCGTGGAAACTTTATATTTATTACATAATAGTTTTGTTATTGTTTGATTTTATTTTATACAGTGAAAAAAAAAATGAAAGAATAAAATTAAAAAATTAAACATGATGTAATTGTAGTTAATTTTTCACATTAAAATCTTACCTTTAACTGATAAAAATGTAAATAAATTTTCATAATAATTCATACAAGAAGAGAGTAAGTGCATCAAGAAACTTATTATACTGTGAAAAGAAGAAAATTTCTTTTAATAAATTTAATAAAAAATGTGAATATATGACAACTTATTCAAAAGTGCTTTGTTTAAAAAAAAACTAAGTTGCAATATTTACTATATATTAGTTAAGTGTTAAAATAACCAATTAACTTGTCATAATGTATAGACTTTCAATTGAATTTAAAAGTTGTGTGTTAAATAAATAAATTATGGTGCTAATGTGATGTTTAAAAGGACACAATTTTAATTATTATATTAATTTTTAAATATTGTTTTGGGTATATATGTTTAAATTAATTAAATTTAGGTTACTTTTAATTAGAATTAAGTATGTTACATATTTTATGTAATAATTGACGTGATCCATGCTGTACAGCCTATGATCGAAATAAAAATTTGAATTTGAATTTGAATTAATTCGATATTAATATTTATTTTCATTATACTATTTAATCCAAATTGTAAATGAACATTCATTTTGTGTATTTATGTACACATGTTTTACTTTTTTATTTTTATGTTAGTTAAATTAATTACTGTAGTATTTTTAACTGTTCATTATTTTAATATAATTAATATAATAATAAAGTTCTGCGAGTCACATTTTGACCTCTTCATATGAGCTTTGAGCTTGCATGAGCAGAGGGAAAAACTATGTTTTGATTTTTGCTATTATAGCAAAAATACTAAAACAATTAGACATTTTGCAGTTTTTGCACTTAATTAACTGTATTAATATTTAAATTATCCTTGCTGTTAAGCCTATTGATCGTATATTAAAGTTTTAAATTTTTGAAAATATCATATTAATTTAATTTTTACATATATAAAATCAACACATCATTACGTATAATTATACAATATATGGTTTCATGTTACATACACATTAATTATAAGCTTAAGTACAAATTGTGCATGTGATATTACAACAGATAATTCAAAATATGTCTAGGTAAGGGTTAGGCTGTGAGAAGGCGCGGTTAAAACATTCATCTAGACCTCACACCTGCGCTACCCAAGAGGTCAACGGCCGACCTCAAACAAGAAGGGATACATCACGTGGACTCTTGCGTGTGAATTAAATCTGTTTTTTTTTTAACTGGATTATACCAGATAACTCACTGATCAATCCCATTTCCTTAAAAGCGTTGCATGTCCAGCATAACGTTTATAAAAATATAATATTAAAAAATTTAAGTGTAATTATTAAGTTTAGAAAGTTGATAATAATTATTCTATATTAAATATGTTTTAATAATATTTTATTATATAATAAATTTTATAATTTGAATTTACTTATTTTTATTTTTTTACAAAAAGAAGCTACTATAGAAATAAGATTTAAAAAAATTAATTAGGATAAATATTAAATTTAATTAATTTAATCCAGATGCTATGCAGGCTTATGTTTCATCTATCCAATTTATTGTAATTTTAAATTAATTTATTCTATATAAATATTATATTAATATTTATGTACCATCAGCTTATTTTGAATAAAACGTTCATCAATCATTTAATAAAAATTAGAATAAAAATTTATATCGTTATGAATTTTATATATTACTCTTGATACAAGATTTTGATTTATCAGCCCTTGAATTTTGATGCTGTAATTATAAATAAATCTGGTCATGATAATTCGATGAAAAAAAAACTTAATGCTAATAAAATCAAGTCATGGCTTCAAGTTTTTCAGGATCATTTTATGTACAACCCCCGTCAGAATTTTGTATACCCTGGCAAACATTAATTCTCTACATTAACTTAATATCAACTAAGGATCTAAACTTTTCATATTAATTTTAATAGGTACTCCTGCATATCCTCATATTTTACTAACCCCTTAAATTAAATTCATCAAATATGGTTTTAGCGTAACCTTCCTTCAAAAATTTAAAACACACCCCACCCCTGCAGTTTAAAATTTTTGTCTTCAACTCATCCTTTATACTCTATTCATTTAACGCCTTTTTACCTCAAATACACATCTTATTTTCTTCTCGCTCAAAGTGAAGATGAAACGGAAACATTTTTCTAACATTTTACGCTCAATAAGAGGAAAGAAGACGTAATCTCGTCTTTTCCTCTCTATTTTCCCTCTAATAAAATTATACAAAAGGAGTGAAAATGAGAAAATATTAAACGAGGAGAGAGCATAATAGGGAATAAAAGATAAAATTTATTTCAACTCGGGCATGCAAGTCTCTGTTGAAAACAATAGTTGGGATCTAGAAACTTGTGGTCATGGGTGTACATGCAGTGCATGTTTTTTTTTTTGTAACCCAGCCTTTAAATAAAACTGAGGCAATTAAGTTCTGCGATACAACAAGACATCACGTAAAAATAGTTTTTCTCATTCGTGACTTGATCGTTGCATTACACACCATAATATATGTTTATTATAGTACCTTGACGTATGTAAGTACTATTGAAATGCAAGTGTTATTACATGCTCGTATCTTCATGGGGGAAATTTATGTTTCACGTTGTAATTGAAAACTGAGTTACGTCTTTTTTTATGAAGGACATGATTTATTATTTGTTAATTCATTGTACCTTTTTTCAATGTATTTTGTTATGACTTTAAAGATCAAGGATAAGTAATTCTAATTGGATAAATGCATTAAAAATATATCATGTTTACTACAGTGTTAATCTTGATGTTTCTAAACCAAATAAGATATATTAATTTGATCAGTTCTCTTAACAATTTAGTAATTAAAAATTTGAAGTTGAATTAATGCATGATTTTTTTATAGAGTACCTCCAATTATATGTATTAATTAAAAGAACGCTGCATGACACCTTCTTAAAATTTTTGCTAACCATCTCTTTTTCAATCTAAAACAACGATATAATATCAAAAATTTCAATGCGAAATTATATAATAAACATTCATATCTCAATTTAAAATCTAAATAATAATCACTGAATAAATTTATATCATGTTTAACTGTAATAAAAAAAAAAAATATGAAAAGATTCTTTTTTCAATAGCATGTTTTATATACTTGAACGTAATACCGCGCTTATAAACATAAGTTGAAAATAAATTCCAGCGTTGATCTCTCCGTGTGCTTTATATTTTTATCACCTTCGGCCACTCGTGCTCTAACTGATGCTATTCAACGTTTTTTTCTGCCGCTTTAAGAAGCATGGAGGAGAGGAGCTTTTCATATCAGAGAGAGATTATCTGGTTAGCTTCATATTGACGCGGGGACTCAAATCTGCTATATAGCGAACATGTGAAGTATAACAAGGTAGACAAAAAACGTTTTAATACAAAAGCACCGAACAAGAAAAAAAAATTATCGTCTTTTTTTTTTAAGTGGCCAAACCCATGTGTCAAAAAAAAATAAGCAGTTTTAAATTTTATGGTTTCTTATTTGTAAGTATGAATTGGTTTGTTAAAAATATTTATATTTATATATATTTTTAGCGATAATATTATTTATATATTCATATAACTATATTGGTTGTGGTTATTAGTATATATAAGAATATGACTTCATTTTCTTTTTATGTCTTACTCATAAAAAAAACAAGGCTTACTTATAATTTCAATTACTTCTTAATTAAATTAATTAATCAAGGCAATATATATATAAAATTATCAGTAAGCTCTAGGTAGTTATTTATAACACATTTTTACAAGTATGGGTGATTCAGGAAATTGTTTTAATCAATACCATATAAAGTAAGTTAAAATTTTTGATAGGAGATACAATACAAAAAAATAGGGGAAATAAAAAAGAGAGGGGTAGTTAGCCCTTCTTACAATGGTGGTATCTACTCTCTGTGAAGTTTGTGACGTCACACTCCACGCGGAAACCTTGGAATTGACCAATCAGCGTTGCGACTCAGGTAAGAAGTGGAGGAATGTATTTAAAGTGTGTGGCGTGCTGCAGCGGGCGTCAGTTGCTTGAGGAGTGTGCTGCATTCAGACGTGCGTGAGTCTTCTTGGGTGCGTGAGGTGTGCTCAGTGCGTGATGTTCATTCACACAGGATGATGCTGATGGAAGGAGGATCTGTGTAGCATCGTGGTAAGTCAAGTTATGTTTATTATTTTTTTTTTATGTCTAATATTTTTAGATTAAAATATTTTAATTTATATCTTTTTTCTTTTGAGATTATATATTTTAAAGAGATTTGATTAAATCTTTTGGTGGTCTATCTAAGCATCATAAAATATTTTTTGTGTAACAGTTCTTTTATTTTTATGACTTTTTTTGTTAACTACTACAGTATATTCTAATGTTCATGATAAATTTTATTCATTTAATTTTGAATCTCTAAATAGTGAATTTGTTACTGTTTAAATTCACTACAGAATTATTTTTTCCTTCACTAATTTATGTATATTTTTTTAAAAAATTGTTTTACTTTTATGAAATGAGGAGGAATTGAGGCGACAAATTATTTTCTAAGGAGAGTATTTATTTATTTTTCATTATTATTATTTTTTTTTTAGCATCGTTCAGGTCAATTTGGCTCATTAGTAAAATTTTAACAAAAAGTTTCAACTCTGCATGCGTCTAATAAAAATATTTTCAATTTATATACCAAAATGGAAATTTAATTACTATAACAAATGGTTGACAGGAGGGCTATTGAGAATAAGCGGAGAGTATGCATTAAAGAATGTTCTGTTTTAATGTATCATGCTCACTGGAATAGGCTATATGGAAGGATGCTGTGGGAGGCTTTCATTTCTATATCATAAGTTGGCCATTTATTTTTTTATTATTATGAGAATTTACTTGTGTTTATTAAGGTTACATAATACATATTTCAAAATTTTCCAATTAGTTATACTGCATTTATTGTAGTAATTTTCTGCTTGCTTCAAGAGTCTTGTGGGTTTTTATTTTCAATTTGCAAAAACAAAAAAAAAATATTAGTTATTTCCTTGCAGCTCCAGTGGTATAGATATCTGCAGTAACGTAGTACCCTCACTATGTTTTGATATGCAATTATTTAAACTTTTAATTGACAGTGAGACGTGTAACCATTTCGAGATGCTTCGGTCACACATAATAATATACTGTAATGTGCCTGATTGAACTAACTACGCATGCACATGACAGAGAGACTTTATCTTAACAACTTTTGTACACTCTTCACCTTGAAAAATTTCCCTCTTGCAGTCTTGTTAATCATCATGCCCTGTGTTATTCTTACGGAGCATGGTGATTAACAAGGCTGCAAAGGGAAATTTTCCAAAGCGACGACTGTACATATTTCAAGCATATATTATACATTTTCCTATTATACATAACTGCAGCTTAATCATCCAGCAGCAAAATTTACGTCTTGAATTACTGATTGTTTTGAGTGATTCATCATGGGGAAATTTGTCTATTATGTTCTCGATTTTATTTTAATACCCACAATAATATTAAATATTTCCTGATAAATTGCACTGGAGTTTTTGTGTAATTATACCTTAGCTGGTATGAACGTAAAATTTACATTAAAATATATTCAAAATTAGAATAATATCACTATATATCAGAACATTAATAAATCAATGCTTGAATTAAAAAAATTCAACGGTTTCATTTCCCACACATTTTATAAGAACAATTGAAATCACTTCAATTATTACTGATTGCATTCAACAAGTACTCGTCGTGCAATGAAATTTAATGTAATGAGAATGCATGCAGTAAACTTCCTGTGTATCCACGGGGTGGCTTCTTTTATGCACGCACTACCACGCCTGCCTGCAGATGCAGCTGTGTGGCTTCAAGAAACTTCTCGTGCATTCAAATCACTGCCTTGTTTAGCTGCAACGCCTGCAACCGCTTTTTTTCTTTCTTTCTCTACACTTGAGACGAGAACCCGCTTTTAAAGTTTGTTCAGACTAAGTAAGTCTTGATTGAGTTGCAAAGTTGTTTTCAAGCATTCACTTAAATGCACGTGATAAATATAAAAATAAAAAATAACTGGTTTTTAATTAAATATTTTAATAGAAACTACATGTTTTAAGATCTTGATATTTAAATATAATAATTGTTATTTTTAAACAATAGATATTACGTGTATTTATTATTTATATTTTTTTAATGTTTAATCGTGTTCTTCTTTAGATTGTAAAAATAGTAATAATATATTTTGCCTTGAGGTATGTTTTGCAACGCGTGGACCAGAAAAATCTTTTCTATGATTCGCATGAGTGGTCACTCCTGCCGGCTTATCTCGCGAGGCGCCATCTTTCTGCCCCCCTCCCTCTGCGGTCACTGACCCGCGGCGGCGTCTCGTGAGCCCCCCTCCCCCCCCCCCCCGCCTCCTCAGTCTCCTCTCGGTCCTCCTCTTGCGCGGAGGTGGTCAGTTCTCACCCGGCAGTCTCTTGGAGTGCACCTTCTCTGTGTATGTGGTGACTTATTATAACAATAAGGAATGTTTATAATGGCAAGGTACTTATATTTTTTATATAGATATTTCAATAGTTTTTAACGTAAAGAGGATTACATATTTACCTGGAATTATTTTAAAATCTTTTTAATTTCAATATGTATTAACTTTACTTAAATATGTTTGGAAAGTATTTATATTGATTTTACCTATATATTTTGTTTATTTAAATACTCTATGTTAAAATATAATTTTAAAATATATAGACATTGGCTTCATAAAAGTCTCTCATTTAAATATCGTAAAAATTTAAAAATATTTTAATTTTTCTGAGATATCGACTGTTGCCAAGGGAAAAACACGTTAGACTTTTAGAAACAGGATGCGAGAATACCTTGTAAGGCCACACGTGTTTAGTTGCAAGGTTGGTCCACATCTCTATTGGCCGCAGCATCCAAGGATAAAAATTCTGATGCAAGCGTTGCTAGACAGAGCCTAGACTTGAGAAACCTTGGATGCCAACAGCGTATAAAATCTTAATATACATTACTGTACAAATTTTAAGTAACTGTTTAGCTTCAGGCAATGCAAATAATATAAAAATTCGCATACGTATGTATAAAAAATTATGTTTAATTTTCTTTATAATATAAATTACTACATTCTTTTGACAGCTGTTTCATTATATTTTATAATGTAAAAACTATTTCTTAGAAATACTAAATGCTGAAATAAGAAAAAGAAAAGTAGAAAAAATTTTGCTAGATTTTTTTGTCGCGTTTAGTTTCGCATGAGTGAGCGAACATTTGATGCTAAATTGTAATACCCACGTTTGTATGTAAGTTTTGGAGCAAGCCGACAATACGAAATTATTGTCACCAAAGATCTTGTCACATCCATCACTAGTAGAGAAAGTTTGGAGCGGAAGCTTTCTTATTTTTTTTATTATTTCTTTCGGCTTTTGCCTTTTGATTTTTAAATAATAGTGAAACATGTTGTGTTCCCCACATGGGATCCACAGACTTCCTGTTTTTCTACATCTCAAATATCATAGAACTCTCCAATGGGTTTCAAAAAATAAATACATTTTTAATATTTGTTTCAACTGTTTTAATTGCTATTTTGATTGGTAATTGATAATATTCATGAATATTCTAATGTATCTATTGCAATTATTTTTTTTTAATAAGAGAAAGCTGTTTTGCAAGTTTGCCAAATTTCATTTGACTTTTAAGAAGATGTAAAAATAAAAAAAATAGTAGTTAAAATAGATGCGGGTTAAGATGTGCTTTTATATAAATGTATGAGTGAGGAAAAGAAAAAGGTTGATCAAGGTGTACAAGATGTACTCTGGCAACGCTGTAGTTCTTACTTCAGAATAATATCTTGAGAATAGAGGACCGGTTAGTTTTTGCTACGTGGCAGTGTTTGCTTGCTTGCAGACGGCGCACCTGGATTTACTACTGATATTATTCTTTTGACAAGACGAGTAAGGAAGGAGATTTATTTCTTTTGTTCAATCCTACAGGAACCCCAGTTTTTCGTTACACTTTTGTAGTTCGTTATACAAGCATTAACCGTATTCATTTTACAAAAGGACGATTTTAAAAAATTTTACCTGAAAGATCGAAAATAATTTTTTTTCTACGTGTTTTTGAACCATATGAATTCTTGCTGATTTTATCTTTTGTGCGAATGTTTTTCTCTAACGTTTCTAAAATTGTAATTTTAATGTTTTATTTGATAAATTGTTTTTTTTTTAACAAGAACATTCATCAAATAAAATATTCTTGCGTTTAAGTCTACGCTCTAAAATTTTAACATGGGAGTTTTATTTTGTAACTTGTATGATTTTCTAATTATCAAATTATGTTTTGCAATAATTCATATTATCTTATTATTACATACAATTGAATAACGTATAATATCTAATGCGTAATAATCATAGTTTTACAGATAACAAACTAAGAGTACAATTACAACAACGTAATTACTTAATTAAATTACGTTGTTTATGTCAATTATCGCACTTTTGTTTCTCACAGATGTTGTCAAGACAGACACGTGTTTATCGTCATGCACCGTGTAGCGAGAAATTGAACATGCAGCTCATCGTTTTACGTTTTACTTATCACAACTTCCGGTGCGTGGGAAATATTTTGTATTGTCTGAGGTTCAGAAACTCGCCAGTAGTTGTCGCCCCTGTATCACCTGCTTATCATTCATGTACCAAAAATTATCATATCTGGCTCGAGGACAGTCGTTGACCTGTATCAAATTTGTTATTAAAATTTTACCCTCAATATTTACTTAAATAATATTGAAATACTTCTTGGGTTCAAAATAAAATTATTTTCTTATTTTTTCTTCTTAAAAAATTTCATTCATTGTATGTCATGAACATTTTATTGAGTTATTTAAATCTGATGATCAAAAGATTTTGGCTTGCAGCCACGTTATCTTAATTTAAACACAGGAAGTCAGTATGAACGTGGGATAATTCTTTCTCGATAAATCGCCCGCACATTTTACTAAAATTTATTTTTATTATTCAAAAGGAACCTTCAGATTTAGACATATTGATTTGTTAGAAACGCTTGCTTGTTGCATATTAAAACATCACTGTAAAATTCACAGCTTGTGGGGTATGATGGGAGGTATTTTGAATTCTGATTGACAGAATAAATTTGTAGTTTAAAAAAACAACATTCAATTATAATTTTTATTTAGTGAGATATATAAACATTTTTTTAATGGTATGATTTTTGTAGGTACGATTTTTCAGACAGTGACGTGTTTAAAAAAAAACAGCAGATGGTTTTGCAACGCAATTTCATTGGAAGCAGCTGTTGAATGGACGTAGCACCATGTGGTGTTCAGTTTAAAGGTCTTTTAACATGATCTTAATATTTTATGTAAATTTACATTATAAATTATATTGCAAGTGAATTTCTTTACAGGTGGGTTTTAAATTGTAAACCTGTGTTGAATTTCACTGTTTTTTATACCTTCAAAATCATGGAAAATAGGAGATATTATGTACTTTTGATTTGATCTGTTAACTGTATTTTAACATGCAATATTTTAATTCTATATTTAATATATGACAGGAGAATTAACATAATACATTTTTGTAATGAAGTTGTTTTTCAGCGCGGAGTATTATACCAGACAGAAAACAAGAAGAAGGAACATGGATTTATAATTGCTCCGAGATTCAGGCGCTGATTTTTCTCTTTGGTTATCTAGCTGTATGAGTGTGAATATCTTCATAAAGCTAGGTTACCGAAGTTAAGAACTGCACCTCTTCATCTCTCCAGCTGTGAATGATAACATCAGCCTCCTCGTGAAGGAATCGCATATATGCTAATTTCCCAACCAATTATTTATTTTATATGATTGACATATCCATTATTGTTATATAACTATTCAATATGTAACAAATTATTGTTGGTTCATTTAGTACGATTTAATCGATATAATTGATTGAATTTTCGAGCAAATATGTAAATATTTTTTTTAGATTTATTGCATATTAATTATTATGGTAATTGAATACTGATTGCCTGATTATACAACAAATTGTCTAACTGAATTTTGGTGTTTTGTGTACTGTTTTCAAGATTTATTAATTTGAACATAGTTCATTAAGCTTATAATTAAAGCTCCAATAGAGGTGTCAAGTGTTCCCCGGCAGGAAATTTTTCATCAGTAACTATTGCAGCTATTGATTTGAAGACAACTTCTACACCCCCCATTTAGAAGTCTTCTAATAATGGATCAATAGCTCATTTTCCTCCAAAAAATTGCCAATAGGAATTCACTTCGAGTTGTTTTTTGACGGTGTGAACACCGCAAAATCAGCTGACTTGAAACCTCTCATATTCAAATTCATTAATATAATTCAGCAACATTGTAGTCATGCAGCTTATAGTCAGTATAAAAGACATCATGCTATGATATTAGTAAGAAATATCTATTATCATAGAATAAATAGTATATTCTTTATTATAGAGGAATTTCATGTTTACATTTTGGGTAGCATGGAGATGCCCGAAGCCACCTGAAGATCTTCGGAATGTAGGCAGAAAACCCTAAAATCCTATGCTGTGCGTGTTAACGAAACTCACAACATCTCTTTTCTAATAATTTGTTTTGGTCGCCAAATATTTTTTTTCACTAACACTGGTTCTTCTTGTTACCATTTTTGAAAGAAAAATCTACGAAAAATTATGCGAATCGTCAGGAGAAATTAATTTCGAGACCAATTTTAACACGTATCTGCTATGCCGTTTTGCCTACACAATCGTGACGTCATATTGCTTTGTGACGTATGGTGAAAGACCCGTATATGGAAATGTATGTTTGTTTGTTTTTTTATTTCATTTTAAATCTGCATAAAGTTAATTTTTCACAGTAATGACGGTCATGATGGCCGAGAAGGTATTTCTTCACTGACAGTATTTATGATTTAAGTTACAAATTATCCCAGTCATACATTGCATTCTACACTGGGTGTCATTATACTCATTATATTCAATTAGGTCGGAGATGGTCGGAAGTATTCGGTTCGTGTTAGGCCAGTTTGAATCTCAGTTCTAAAACTGTTTACAAATGACCGAAGAGACCACAAACACGGCGATACCCTAATTAAATGTGAGGCGTAATCTATTGCCTCCGGTTTTTCTAAATAGTACACCGTTGCATGAGTTTATAACATGAACAACAATTAGCATCATGAGACCTCAGTCACGATCGACAGTAAACTCTCTTGCAGGTGCAACAAACAGCTGATGTCAGTCAATTACATGTAATAACAAGAAGTACTTTGTGTCTAACCTTTTCTATTGTCGAGTCACTTAATTGTAATTGTACTTGTGAGGTATAGCTAGCACATAAGCACAATAATTACAACTCATGTAATTTCAGTACACTATTTTTTAATGACATGTATGAATGTGAATGATTTACAGAATTATACATGATTACTTTTAAGTTTTGCATATAGTAATTATGCATTATGACTGCATATATATATAACTATATATTATTTTAAAAGTTAATTTTACTACATAGTAAAATTTCAAAAATGCTCATATTGGGAATTAATAATTTTAAATATGATACAGTAATTAAATTACCATGCAACCATATTTTATTTACAAAATTATGCATGATTACTTTTAAACTTTACTGTATTATGATTATGACTATAAGTATTATTTTAAAAGTTAATTTTATCATTATAATGATAGTAAAATTTCAAAAATGTTCAAATTGGGTAGTGATTATTATTTTTAAAGTTAACTATTAACATAGCAATATTTCAAAAATTCTCAAATTGGGAATAATTTTAAATACTGTAATTTAAATACCAGCCACACTTAACTTTTTATTTCTAATTTACGCAAAATATATAAGTACCTTCGGATAAAAAGTTAATATTTTTATTGAGCATGCATGGCTAATTATTATTAAAAAAAGTTCCAAATTGTTAGTAATAATGATTGATAATTTTATTGGTAATTAATAATTCTTATACTTATAATTACTACTAAAATTAAAATAATATTTTCTCACATGAACATTCTTTTTATTTACATTTAATTATAAAACGTGTTTAATAGTTATCTGTGTTCGTCTTTTTTTAAGATAATAACCTGATCCCTTTAATAATAAATTAAAACATTTTTTTTTATATAATATTTTACACTTGCATAGTAATTTCGATGTCTAGACTCTTTAAATAGCTCCATATAATGATAGCCCCCCAAATTATGGGCGGTATCAACTGATGCATGCTTTCTCAAGGCCTGGAGCTCAGACCCGGTTATTGGATAAGAAATTTCGCAAGCATTTATTGTAATTACCAAAGCTAACTGCTTTCCTCGCCTCGCATTCAAGGATATTTTTATGACCATTTTATTGATAGCTTGAATTTCAGAAGGTCATAATATATATTATACTTGGTGGTCTTTTAATATTAGTATCGTATATATAAATATATGCTGAATTGATTGCTTCATTATTATACTAATTAAATTTTATTAACAATTATATGCTATAGTATTATATTGTTTTAATTAATAATATATATATGCCTATTGAAATATCTTAGATATAATTTTATAAAGAAACTTTCATTGTAATGAAATACTGTAGGCTAATTATGCAATTTTATTCCCTGTGTGTTGTAAATTAATAAAAAACTTTTAAATATCTTGCACTTAAAGGTGTTAACATTTACACTTTATAGTTTCAGTGACTTGGCAAAGATTTTTTTCTGGCCGCCATTTTCTTTTCTTTACCCGGAGAAGGTATGCAACTTTTTTATCCCCTTTGTGAAGAGGGTTGCATTTTTTAATATTGCAGGTTATTTGAGGGCAGACCTTGGCTGCTTACTGTAATTTGTCCCGTAAATAACGTAACGGAGTTTTGGAATGAATTTATGAATGGCCCTTGGGAAGACATAATGCATTGTCATTCATTTTTATTTGCAGTATAAAAAAATCTCAATATTAAATAATACTTTTTGTGCGAGTTTATAAATGTATTGTATCTTTTACCGTGATATTTATAAAGTATAACATTATATCACGTATAGTATAATATAACGTGTATCGTGTTAATGTACAGTACATAAGAATTAGTAAAGGACTAAAATACTTTTTTTATACAAGAATAATTTATGAAGAGACAAATCAGTACTATGTGGCATAGAAGGTCTTAAAATTCCTTTTCATCCCGTTAATAAATAATTCTACTCCAGGCTATGATGTGGAAAAAAATGTAAATTTACTTTTAATATTTTCTATTTAATTTCAATATATTTACATTTATTACTCAATTAAATTGGAAATCATTCAAAACGTTATTAAAATTAACATTTTTTACACATTATGCTAGACATTGGTCTCGACTTGCCAATTTTCACCAACGATGCTCCGCATGTGAAATTTTTTATTAGATTTCAGAGCACGGCCTCCACATCCTTCCATTGATGACGAAGGTCCATGAGAACGACCTTAGAGGCTGATCAATCTAACGCACCCTGAGTACCGAAGACTGATTGAACATTCATCACCTGCTTCGTCATTCATTGTGCGGTGCTCATCACATTAATGTCCTGTAAAATTTATACGTCTTTCGTTGTCAATGTTCGAGAGTACTTTGGCTGGCTACACTGTCTATCATATTAATTTAGGTTATGATCGGAGATAATCGGATACATTCGGCTCGTACTGGGCCAATTAGATCCATCCCTCGTCAACCAATGACCGAGGACATAATGAACACGAAGAAATTCTATTTAAATATTACGCTGTTTTACTTTTCATATAAAAATATTTTAATGTTAAATTAAATAGTTTTAGTATTTAATTAATTTGTTGTGGGGTGTATGTTCATGAGGCAGCCTGCACCTTAATATGACATGTTATTTTGATCTCCATTTCTGCTTCCAAGTTGCAAATTTATTTAATTCAACTACATGGGATGCAATGAGAATAAAGTATCCTGTTTGTATAGTTGCTTGCGTCAAATTACGGTATTTACGGTGTAATTTTTTTAGACTTTTTATCTCTGGTTTCTTTTTATTTATTTATTTATTTATTTATTTATTTATTTATTTATTTATTTATTTATTTATTTATTTATTTATTTATTTATTTATTTATTTATTTATTTATTTATTTATTTATTTATTTATTTATTTATTTATTCATTTATTTATTTATTTATTTATTTATTTATTTATTTACTTATTTACTTATTTACTTATTTACTTATTTATTTATTTAAAATATATATTTTTATGTTTATATTAAATGAATTCCAAATACGTAAGAGTGTTTTACACCAATAAATACTTCCATCTTCTCATATATCCCTCTCCAAAGAATGTGTGAATGTTTTCTTGAGCACACACAATAACAACTTTATGCTATTTCCACAAACCTAAGGCAGCCAAGATGTTCCCACGAGATAGCGAACTGCTCGCGCCTGGACAGCACACTTCATGTAGAGATTTAATTGCCGTGCGAGTCTCACCTTCGTGTTGCGATAAATCAACTCCGGGCTGCTCATTTCGTGTACCTTTCTCCGTCCACGCCCTCTTTTACAGCCAGTTCATCAACTACTGATCGACTCAAATCAACCTCTATCTCAAAATTGTGATTTTTATGTGACGTGGAACATATTAATTGAAGTAATACTTAGCTATATACTGAAATCTTTTGAGTTTTTTTTTTTTTTTTTCAGTTGCATAATTAAGGATAAGGTAACACGCTCAACGTTAATAAAAACCCAACACATGAAAATAATGAAAAAATTTAAAATGTTCTCCTCTACATCCCCTATATCAGTATTAAAATATTAGGTGCAGTGTGCGGTATATACAAATTCGATCTAGTTTTTAAGCTTTTAATTTTTAAAGTTGACTAATTTAACATAAAACTTCCATTTCTCCATGTTAAATAGGGGATGTAGAGGAGAATATTTTAAATTTTTTTCATAATTTTCATATGTAGAATTTTTTTAACATTAGGCGTATTATCTTCCCCTTAAGTCGTCTTTATTATTCAATTCAGACTTGTTTTTGTTGTTTACTCAATTTCTTCAAATATTTATTGTCAAGGATATTATTCTAAAAATATATGGAGGTAAAAATTTCACAATTTTCAATTTTATTTATTATTTCACTCGATACATAAATACATGTAAAATTACATAATTATATACAGCGTGGGGATAACATACAAAGGATCATTAGATTCTGTTTCACAATAAGTGTCCATTATCCTTACTAAAATTAAAATAAATCTCTGGCACAAGACCAACGTCAAATTACACTATTATACTACTATGAATATTTACATAAGTAGATTAATGCCTTCACTGCTGAAACAAATTGTTTATTAATTCAAATTCAATTATTTATTTCAATCATAGGCTGCACAGCATGGATCACGTCAATTATTATATAAAATATGTAACATACTTAATTCTAATTAAAATTAGTCTAAATTTAATTAATTTAAACATATATACCCAAATAATATTTAAAAAATTAATATAATAATTAAAATTGTGTCCTTTTACACATCACATTAGCACCAGAACTAAGCTTCACATTTGAAGGCATGACTTGTTCTACAAATTGACAGATCTTACAATCAAACCTGAAATAAATTGTGAGATTTGAGGGTTCAAACCATTGCGTTGATCTTATTTCCCTCTAATATTATATTTTCTCAAGCAGTTTTATTTTTCTAGTCGCGAAATTCCAATTTTTTAAAGTAAGTTAAAAATTTGTTTTGCTCCGAACTTTTTCGATCGATTTGACTCACAAGAAGCCTCATTGTTCGTCGTCTCGGACGATAGCCCCGGCAATATTGGACGCTTCATTAAGGCGTGATGAATGAGTGGGAGGAGCGGTGGTGCGTGGAAAGCGTGCGGCTCGTGCACTTGTGGCATCGCCTCGTGTCGCGCTCAGGCGGCCGTGCAGGGCGGGGCCGCGTCACAATAACTGCGATGTCACCTCAACTTAATGAAGAAATTTAGCTGAGATCTACATTAAGAGTCACATTTAATTAATAGATTTTCATCGTGTTTGTGTTTGACTTGTCTTTTAGAAAGATTAAAAAAATTTGAATTTCAATTAATGTACTCGGTCGTTGATTTTGACAGATTGCATCGCAGGACCTAACTGATTCAAAACGAGCCGAGCATCTCGACCATCATCTACGGGCCAATACAGAAATTATTAGCAACTAAAAATGTGCTCAATATTGTTATAATATACATTAGATTTAATATAGCATGGTGGATATTATTTTATTATAATTGATATCAGCTTAACATTAAATTTATCTTCAGTATTGTTTCAAGTTTAAGGGTAAGATAACTTCCGGCTACTTCCAGAGGGAATATCATATTAATTTGACTGTAACGATATATAATTATAATCATGAGGAGTTTGGAAAATGGTGGGGTCAACCACAGTGACCTTCTCGTCCCAATTAACAGTTAAGTCCTTATCTTTTAATTACACACTATAATAATTAATTTCTCATAGATAATAAAATTTGATGTTCCTCACTCTGTAATGTCTGTATCAAAATTTTAGAACTCCTTGCTAATTTTATATTACGTTACAAACTTTATAATAGCATTTTGTATTATCTAATAGTTGTATGTAATATATAGATTATATATCTTAATCACATCTGCTCGCAACTCTAAAATAATATATGAAAGTGTGTCTGTTTTTAAGAAACAATGGAGTATTGTCCTCAATTTTTTTTATTGCAGAAATGGATAGAGCGTACCTTGATTTTTTTCAGATTTTTTAGAGCCCGGGAAGTATTTTTAAAAAATTATTATTGAAAGTCCTTTTTGTGACGTCACGCGGCGGCAAGTCCTATCTTTTTCTTAAGGAACGGCGTCTCGTGACGTCACAAAAATAACTTTCAATAATTTTTTTTAAAAATAGTTCCCGGGCTCTAAAAAATCTGAAAAAAATCAGGGTAGCGTAACTTTGCACGCTCTATCCATTTCTGCAATAAAAAAAATTGAGGATTAATGTATTTTTAATAGCGAAAGTTAACTATACTTACTTTACTATAATATAAATACAGAGAGACAACAGCACACTTGCATGGAATTTGATACTGCATGATGTCTCCAACTAACGGGTTTCATTTGACATGTAATCACCACGCGCCCAGTTGACACGATGATATCATCCAGTGGCCAAGTTATCACTGCGAGGTCAGATAACGAGGAAACGTCGCCTCTATCATTCTTCAGTCATTGACTTCCGGCGGAGTGTGCAGTAGTCCATTCAGAGCAAACCCGGCGAGGAATGATCAACGCTGTAAGTACAATATCGAGTACAGTCAAATTAATTTGATATTCCTTTCGGAAGTTTGAAGTTTGCAGCTCTTCTGTTTGTATTCACAGATTTATTTGAAGTAGAAGTGTGAAACTGTAACGCTGAAATACATAAATTTAAAATCTAATTTATATGAATAAGAAGACCAGAAACCTTCCTTCTTCCGGAGGAAATTTCATGTAAATTGGACTGTAGAAATTCACGTAGGACTCTGTGGTTTGGGAGTTTCTAAACCAGTGTTGAAGGAGATGCTATGATTTATTACCGTTTCTTTTTATTTAAGACTCACTGTACTGTATTCAAAGTTATTAGGAATTTTTTGTTGGCAAATTATTTTGAATGAGAAGCTTTAATATTGACGACACAATTCTCTCAGCCAGTGAAAATCTAGCTTTAATATTGACGACACAATTCTCTCAGCCAGTGAAAATCTAGCGCGCGAACTGCGCGCGACGACATGTTCTATCAAGCTTCCTATCCTTTAACCCAGCGGTACCTGGTTTTCAATTTTTTTCGGTGGTTCTTATGAAGGGCAAGATTAATAATTCATATGAGCCACGGGAAAGATCACTTTACACGACATAAAAAATATTCGAGATTTTGTGCAGCATAGAATTTGAATGAAAAAATAAATAAGATTTTTCTCCTAACAAACCTTATGGAGCGATGTCAGAATGCGGCGCTGCGGCATTTTTAAGTTGAAGCTTGTCATTGCATATTTCCCAAAAGAAACGAATCCAACAATAATTTTTGCGTATTCGGAATCTACACAACTTCACTTGCAATAACTTATAAAGTTATTGTATATTTTACTGTATTTTATATTATTTCTATTTATTATTTTTTCTTCTCTTTATATGCAAAATTCCTTCAGTCATCATGGTATAATATTAATAATTATTTTTGCATTTTATGCAAAATTTGGAATAATATTTTTTTTAAATCAAATTTTAATTATTTTATGTGCATGATGATTGGCTATAGCCACCATAAATGACAGTGACGCAGCAAAAATTGTAAAAAACTGAAAATTAATACTTGAAGTAATCTAATAATTTACACACCAAAATAAGTATACAACCGAATTTTTCTAAATTGTTTTAAATTATTTGTCCCCCTAAAGATTCTAGGAAAGACATCAGATATGAATTATATCATAACATGCAAATATACTTCGTCTCCTTCGTCCAAACTAATAGATATGGAGTGTATCTCAGAAACAATTAGAGACTGCCGTTCAGAGATAACATACATGCTGCCGTTTCTTATGGCCGCAGAAATTTTGATAAAATTTTTAGAGCTTCACGAAACATCGGTTGTATAGTAGCCCCATTTGATTAACATGTAAACCTTATAGCAACCTCATAATAATTCTGATTTTTTTTTTCTTGAGAGAGACAGTTTTTAGCACCAAAAAAATGTAGAAAAAATTTCAAAACAATCGGTCTATCCGATTTTTTTAAATTTTCAATATAGGACTTTCCCATGGAGACCTAAACCAATAAATTAATTAGAAAAAAAAATCGGGTCGATTGTTTTGAAAATTTTTCTTCATTTTTTTTAGTGCTAAGAACAGAACTATCTCTCAAACAAACTTTAGAATTATTATGAGGTTGCTAGGGTTTACATGTTAATCAAATGGGACAAACTATGCAATCGATGTTTCGTGCAGTTATTAGCTTACCCTTAAGCATGGTTAATAGCTATACTGGCGCCACCACACTCAGACCCCACGAAGCTCTGAAAATCTTGGTCAAATTTCGGAGATTTCTAATGGTCTCTGTGGGTATGGTGGTTAAATCGAATTCCATTTCTTGATTAAATTCAAATTAAAGTTAAGCAATTCCCTTGTTGCACGTCGCGTATGTTCGGTTTGTACTGAGGAAGATGTTGTCTGGGCGCGTGATGCTGCAAGAGCGGCTGGAATGCGGATGAGATGATCACACCGACGTGCAAAAAGTGGCGGCGAGGAGGAGTTTACCTGCACACGTTGGCTCCATAGTCACGAGCAACCACTGCTGCACTCGGCGGCCTCTCGGTGCTCTGAGGTCCGTCGCACACTGCATGGAGTACATACCATACCACTAATATTACATTTTATATTTTACTGTCCGTCGCACACTGCATAGAGTACATATATACCAAAGATTTTTCCGGGGGCAAGTCTTTGGTACACACCTGCATATCATCAGTATTGCATTTTTATATATTTTACTGACTGTGTTTATGAGGTTCGTCGCACACCATAGAGTATATACCATACCATCAGTATTACATAATCATATTTTTCTGTTTGTTCAAGAGGTCCGTTGCACACTAAATAATCGTTATAGACAACAACAGTGTTAGAAACAAATTTAATATTATACTGCTGATTAAGTTATTCCTGAGTATTTATTTTAGTCTAAAGTACTAAAATGAGGGAAGAAATTTAAATAATTAGTGTTTGAAGGTGCATAAATACATGATAGTGTTGATCGAGGCTCGAATTAGATATATTAGGAATCTGCTAAATTGGGATTTTTTCTGCAATGTGAAATCAATTGTTGACCATATGGCAGCTAAAATTATAATTTACAAGTTAAAAAGCAGTAGCTAAAAACATGCAATATGAATGCATAAGATTTCATGAAATCATTTACATGCAATTCTTCTTCTTATTTTTTTTAAGTACTAATAGGGAAGTGTAGAAAAAGATTATGTTTTTTGATGTAATGAACTATGGATGTAATATATTACACATTACAAGGTGTAATAAAGAAGGTCCTAAAATGGATGTGCCTTGTAGTTTCTTGTTCGAGAAACTGATTAACTCATTAGTTATTCATAAGCAGAATGATATAGTCGAATGTTTTTATTGTTTTTAAGACTCAAATCAGTAAAGAGTAAGTTATAATCATAAAGAATAATTTTATTATATTATAAAAATTATGATTTATATATTCTATATCTTTTCGGTAAGCGGACCAAATACCCCCGGACGAAATACCCCCGGACCAAATATCCCCGCCCGGACCGGACGAAATACCCCCGGACGAAATACTCCCGGACGAAATATCCCCGGACGAAATACTCCCGGACGAAATACCCCCGGACGAAATACCCCCTTGTTAAGTGGAGAGGGGTGGGTGACCAACACGGGAGGGGAAGTTGACTTTATTTATAAAGTCTGTTTTTCTGTCGTTTGTCTGACGTCACACGCGTCGTATTAAAGAAGGAAGTTAGTAACGTTAGGCCAATACATTTTGCATTAATTTATCATATATCATTCATATCAAATTAAAATTAATGTGTAATATATTTTGATACGATACATTTTATGCATGTTAATTATAAGTGTTTATTGCATTTTTTTTAGATTTTTTTTAACCAAAAATTTTCAAAATCGTCCCTATATAATTTTTTACTTTAAAAAAAAATTTAAGTAAGTTTTTTTAGTGTAATTTTTTAATTTTGATTCGATTGGTATATAGGTCTAAAAATTAAAACTGCAATATTTTTTATTGTTTTTGGTCCCCTGGTGCTATAGGTGCCGTGAACACTTAACGTAGCATGTGTACCCCTCCTGAAGAAACTTAATTTACTTTTTGTTCTATTTATTTTCTTATTTATTCCTTCCTTTTCTATTTATATGTGTTGGCACCAAAGCCCGAATTCAATGCGCACATCTAGGTGTGCCCCTAGCGACTTGAGCAAAGCCCGAAATTAACAAATATTTTGGGCTTTGCTCATATAAATTTGAACATTTCTAGAAGTGCTCAAATCGAAAAAAAGAAACCCCGACGAGAAGTTTTATTTCGGGCTTAAATTTAATCATTTAAATTTGACCATTTCTAGAAGTGCTCAAATCGGAAAAAGCAAACCCCGACGAGAAGTTTTATTTCGGGCTTAAATTTACTCATTTAAATTTGATCATTTCTAGAAGTGCTCAACTCAAAAAATACAAACCCTGACGAGAAGTTTTATTTCGGGCTTTTTGCTCACTGTTTTGATCATTTCTAGAAGTGCTCAAAGCAAAGTGAAAAATAATAATTGGAAATTGTGCCGTATTATAGTAATAATTTGTAATAAATAATTAAAATAATAAAATATTGTGAATTTAATAATATTTTAATTACATACATCGCTTTTTTAATTAAGTAACAAAAATACAAATTTAGCATTAGCGTGTAGATTATTTTTTTATTAAAATATTTCTTTCTGTTTTATTCAAGTCATACTGAAAAATACGATTTTGTCACACTTTTTATATTAATATTTTATGTTAGTTAATTTAATTTTTTTTTTTTTTACAGCTGATATATTATAAAATCTTTTTAACTTAATTTACAGAACTTGCTAAGAAGCACAGAGCTCCTCAAGATAGTACCAAACCTATTAATTTAAAATAAATAAATATTATGCCTGATTATTACCTGATCTTATTATTACCTGAACTTGACTTATTTTTGCAGGGATTACTATCATGGCATTATAAATTTCATCTAAACTTTTTCTTTGCACAACATGTTTTAGATTGACAACCTTTCTTATAGTTGCGTTGCAAAACACAAAACCTTGCTTTGAATTTGCTAATGCTGCTGCTGATCTGAGACACTCTTTTCTTTGTCATGTGTGGTACGTCATCTGAACTTAGAAATTGTTCATCTGCTACCTGGAATTCATTGCTAGAGTATATAAATTGTAATCATACCTTTAATTATAAAAAATGATAATAATAAAAAAATTGAAAGTGTCTCTCAGTGTGAAAAAATCGTATTTTTTCAATATGACTTGAATAATACAGAAAGAAATGTTTTAATAAAAAAAAATACTATACACGCTATTAATGTTAAATTTGTATGTTTATCAATAAATTAAAAAAGTGATATAATTAAAATATTATTAAATTTACATTATTTTATTATTTATTGCTATAATACGGCGCAATTTCTAGCTATTATTTTTCATTTGCACTTCTAGAAATGATCAAAACAGTGAGCAAAGCCCGAAATAAAAATTCTCGTCGGGGTGGCTTTTTTCGAGTTGGGCATTTTTAGAAATGAGCAAATTTAAAGGAGCAAACCCCGAAATAAAACTTCTCGTCGGGGATTGCTTTTTTCGATTTGAGCACTTCTAGAAATGTTCAAATTTAAATGAGCAAAGCCCGAAATATTTGTTAATTTCGGGCTTTGCTCAAATCGGTAGGGGCACATACCTAGGTTTAAAAACCTAAAATCGTTTAAAAACCTTCAAAATCTTGCTGCAAAACGCTGAGACAATTTATAATATAATTGCCGCACAATCAAAGTAAGCATAGCATATATATATATACAAAAATCTTTTGTTTGCGGCACAATTTTGAGTATGTTTTGGTATAGTAAAATTAAATACGCAATTTGAGATCTTGATACGGCATTAACTATAAATAATATACTTTGAATATTATATCTGATATATATTTGTTGTGAAAATTTTATAAATAAAGTCAACTTCCCCTCCCGTGTTGGTCGCCCGCCCCTCTCCACTTACAAGGGGGTATTTCGTCCGGGGGTATTTCGTCCGGAAGTATTTCGTCCGGGGATATTTCGTCCGGGAGTATTTCGTCCGGGGGTATTTCGTCCGGTCCGGGCGGGGATATTTGGTCCGGGGGTATTTCGTCCGGGGGTATTTGGTCCGTGATTCATATTTTCTATGGTATAACTAATTAAAAATTATAGTGACCTATACATCTTAAGTTTTATTATTAAAATCGAAAAAAATATTTTAAAGTGGTCTCCAATTATCTTTGATTTGATGTCACGCGACCCTCCCATTAGAATTGTATTGGAGGATAGAGGAAAAGGTTTGTGACGTCAAACCAATGATAAGTAGAGATGACTTTAAAGAGTATGTAAAGTATTTACCCTCAAGCCACCATCAGTAAAAGCAAGATGAACACTAAGCTTTAACAACCCATTTAATTTAATTTTACTTAATTTTTTTTTTTATCTCATAAAAGTAGAAAATAAAACTACATAGCTTTTTAAATCCAGAATTTTAATTTACGACAAGCCTTTATTGGCTTTATTCTTGTAATTTAAAAGTCGGTTAAAAATAATAAAAAGTATAATTTGAAAAATAAGATTCTCAAATTCACTTCCATTATGTAATCAAGAATTTTCTCAAATTAGTCTAGAATATTTTAAATTAAAAGATATATATATTTTTGACACCAACATTGAAGGATTTTCGTATGGAAAATCGTTCAAGATTTCTTTTGCATAGAAAGGGCAAATTCTAAGAATAAAATTATAAAAATAAAAAGTTTGTGATATTTTTATTATTAACATATTTTGTAACAATAAAACTTTTATAAAATGCATGACTATACTTCTTAACCATAAGAGAGTATGGTAAAATGTTATTTAACAATTGAAATCTTTTATTTAACAATTGAAATCCTTTTGAAAAATATTTGCTTTTAAAAGGAACTGTAATACTACACATGTCAATTATAAAATAAAACCTATATAGTAATAAAGATAACATAGAAATATTTTGAACAATACAAATAACAATAGTAAGAAATACGGAGAGAAACCTTTACTTCAGTATTTTTGTTATACGACGAAGTATTTTCGGGAATTGATTTCTTAAAAGTTTTATTACTTCTTGCGAATTGTTATTGCAGTTGGACAAAAGCGAGTAAGTACTCGGTCGGTTCCAGGACAGTGAATTCTTCACGCTTATAAACCAACCGAGGAGGTGCTGGTGGTAAACCTTGGCACTTTAGGACCCCCACACCTCCTCCATGTTGAGCTTCAAGCTCGCCGCCAACCGTTGCGGCTCCTCGTCAATAATACCAATATGATAATCAAACGATACTTGATTCTTAGAAGCCAATGTTTTTTATCGATTTAACAAATGTAAAACTTGCTTGGTTATAATTACCATGCTTTTTTTTATGGTAATTAAAGTATCTTAATTTATTACTTATGAACACAGCATGCAGTCTCTCTCTCTCTTTTTTTTTAATGTAACTCTTTTTTATTATTGCTTTTAATGACTATAACCCATGAACGTAATTTAAAACATTCTATAGTGCAATGGAAAATTTGTATGACATTTTTTTATTGCAGAAATGGATAGAGGGTACCAAATTATGCTACTCTGGATTTTTTTCAGATTTTTTTGAGAGCGGGAACAATTTTTAAAAAATTATTGAAAGTCAGTTTTATGACGTCACGGGCGTTTAGCGCCTATCCTTTTCTTAAGGACAGACTCCTCATGACGTCATAAAATCGACTTTCAATGATTTTTTAAAAATAGTTCCCGGTCTCTAAAAAATCTGAAAAAATTCAGAGTAGCATAACTTTGCACCCTCTATTCATTTCTGCAATAAAAAAATGTCATGCAAATTGTCCATTGGCAGTGTATGAATATAATATTGAAGTGTGTCCAAAAAATATATTATCCACATAGCTAAAACAAGCTTAATGTTCATTAAAATATTTTTAATTTTTTTTTATTTATTTTTTTATTTTTTTTTTAAATGAGAAAAATTCTCTAACGTAGAACAATTAATATTTTATTAAAATTTTTATGAGTTCCATATAAACTTAAATACGCTTTGTCATGGAGCGATGTCACGCAAAGCTTGGCGGGGCGAGAAAAGCGCACTTGCAGTAAAATCGTATGGCAGCCATATTAGCGAGGAAAACTCGCTTTCCCGCAGCGATTTAATCGTGCTGCAATTTTTCCTCGCCAATATGGCCGCCATACGGTTTCACTGCAAGTGCGCTTTTCTTGCCCTGCTAAGCTTCTGGCGTTACTGCATCGATCCATGGAAAAACACATTAAACATTAAGTAGATCCTAATTCTAGATTTGTTTCAAATCCTGCAAATACTTACAATATTAAAAGGCGATCCCATATTACAGAACGCCCTTTTCCAATATAAAAGTTCGATTTAATTAAAATTTGCGATCATCTGCATGGCAACAGAAATGTTTTATAGTAAAAAGAAGAGCTCGTAAAGACTTTTGTGACGAATCGTCTCTGCTTATACAATAAACACGGAGGAAAACATGTTCGATTGAATTGATTCCACCCACCCTCTCACGTGTGTATATGACCTCCGCGAAAGAGTATACGTGTTGCTGTCAGGATAGTTTGCTCGTGGGTGGCAAGACGTGAAAGTACAAATAAATCCAAACGAGACACTTCGCCATGTATTAGAACTGTCAATGTTTTATTGTATCAACATTATTTTTAAAAGGTTGATTAAACATTTTCATCATTAAAGTAACACGTTTTGATATGCATGACTACCACACCCAATTTCTTCTCAATTGATCAAGTAATTAATTAGTTTTCTGGTGCTTGAATCGTAAATCAGGTGCGGATCCAGAACCGAATTTCGGGGGAGGCCGTCTCCATAAGACCAATGTTAAAACAAAAAAATTGGAGTGAGGGAAATGCCTATATTACCCATATTAAATCCAACATTTCGGGGTGGAGCGTGGACCCCCAGCCCCCCTGAATCCGCTCCTAAATCTGTAAAACGCGTCGTCAAAAAACGTCATCGTGTGTGCCCCATCGAACAGTTGGAGTTCCTTTACCAATAGAAAGAAGCAGCTTCGAAACATCGTGTGAAATTCCACTCTAATTATATACATTTGAACAACTGGTTGTACACAGTTATTATAACGTATTGTATAAAGTGTAATGGACAACCTTCATGATTTTTTTTATTGCATATTTGGATAGAGGGTCTCGAGTTATATAAATTATGCATTGTCAATTTTGTTCAGAATTTTTGCATATTTTTCCTGAGCGACTACGGCGATGCGGCGCGATTTGACGTAAAAGCTGCGAAATCCTATGCGGCGGCGAATTCACCGGTAATAGCGTTAATTACGATGCTCTTTTTCTTTTAATCGCCAAATATGGCCACCAATGGATGTTACAGCAAGTGCTCATTATTCACTTCGCGTCGCAGGCTAGAAATCGCCATGTGAATTCGCCTTAATACCCTCAAAATCGAGCGGAAAGATTCGACATTGTGACGTCATAGTCATGCAATGTCTTGCGTGTTGTATATTTGAGTGACTATGACGTCATAGCATTTCTCAACTCAATTTTCAAAAAAATAACAAAACTCGAGGTCCTCTATCAAAATATACAACAACAAAATTTCATGAAGATTATCCATTATAGTCAAAGGCCATATCTACTTGACGATGCGACTCCACATTATCATATAATTATAAGTATAGCGTACTCACGGTTAAAAAGGATTTGTAAATAAATATTATAGCCTATTTTGTGGCAAATTTCTTTGCATCCATTGGGTCTTGTTTTATTAAAGTTCCTTATCTTTCGTATTAAGCTAGCTATTTTAAAAAAAAAAATACATTAAAATATTTTGCATATTTAATTAGACATGGATAATTGCAAAATATAGCTTGAATTACCTTAAGCAAATATGGTATATATTACATTACAATTTATATTAATTTATGTACATAATTATATACGGATACGGTATAACTATATAAAATATACAAAATGAACTTCTGTCTCATATTTTGCGATATAATACCAGAGATTTTACAATGTAAACTCTTTGATAATACTGATGTATTCAGGCGCGGATCCAGGCCCCCCCCCCCCCGAAATTTTGGATTTAACATGGACAATATAGGCATTTCCCCCACTCCAATTTTTTTTTTAACATTGGCCTTATGGAAGCAGCCCCCCCCCCCCCCCCGAATTTTTTTTCTGGATCCGCGCCTGGATGTATTATATAGTATTGGCGTCATAAAGTTAGTGCGCCCCGTAGTAGTAACTGCTGGAACTACGTGCGTCTGGCGAGGATTGCTGTATATGATCAACATTGTAAAATCATGTAAATGCTCTATCAATAGCCACAGCATAATTTTATAGAAATGACAACACCATAATTAGTTGTCAAACACTTTCGGACAAATATAAAAAAATATTTCAACTTCGTAAGTGATTTCTTTCCTATATATTTGATAATTTTTGTGATTCTCCCCATGCTATAGGTATTGCCGTATCCTCGATGCAAAGAGCAAATTTGCAGACGTCAGCGCCATCTCTTGGTCCTTTATGTCCTCTATTATTTATAGAATATTATATTATAGATTTTGCAGAACATTTTAACTGCATGTTTTAAAACTCAAAATATTGCTTTTAAGGGTGGGGGGGTAGGCTCAAACAAGACGTTTTGATAGTGTTCGTACATTTCAATTTTTTTCTTGGAAAGTTTTCATCTGATCGTTTTGAAACCAACTCCATACCTGCACTATATTATTAGCTATCTACTGTAAAAATCCGATTGAATTATAAACTCAAGTTTCTGAGATTAACTGTCCAGAAGAACTCTGTAATTGAGTTACAAAAATTGCTCAAAAGATGGCGCTTCAGAAATTTGTTGGCAGTTTTTCTGGGTTATAATTGAATGAAAATTATTAATTCTTTTTACATTGGGTTAGCGGCTCTTTTACTCTAGGACCTCAGATAGTTTCATAATAATTACTGCAAAACAAACGGAAATAATTATTTACTTCCTAGACAATTCCAATAGATGGCAGTTACGGCCTCCCGCCCACCGTTAAGATCGGAAATGTAAGAACAATAATGATAGGGTTTTTAATACAACGATGCTGATATTAACATAAAATTGTAAAACTAATGGTTGCAAATTCTTTTTCTTATTCTAGACTCGAGTAATAAATTGTTGGTTTGTTTGATCTAGCAGAATTTTGTAAATTATTACCTTGATATTCGATGTTTTTGCTGCCGAGAAATGTTGGTTTGTTGGCCTCGATTTTTTACGTGTTTTTCAACACAAATCACTGTGATTTTATCAAGTGTCTGATTTTCTGTATAATCTGCATAATTTTAGTGTAGAAAGTGTGGAAATACATGATAAAACTTTTGTTATTTCCGTGAAAGAAGTAAAGTTTATCATGTTGATATCGTATTTTATTTAAATATTATAATAAACTTAAAATTCTTCTTCAAACAATCAGATAAATAAAACTGTATTTTCAATTAAACCTGAAAGTTCATTGTATATATATTGTATACAGTATAATATAAAAGAGTGCTTTTTAACCGACATTTGGCAGTTTTAACGATTTTTTTTTCTTAAAAAGCCTAAAACACGTACATCGAGCTACATCTCCAATAGGCAAATAGATAATACAGATTTGAAATTTTTAGAGGAGGTAATCCTAATAGCCATATCTAAAAGTAAAAAATCAACATGCCTGCATTGACTGCATGACAATAAAGTTCACAGAGCTTAAGGAACGTTCGTGCTGTTTCGAGGTGTATAATACTAACGGGACCACAAAAAAATGACTATACACAGGCCTTATGGGTGACGTCATAAAAGACGTTTGGCATCAACGTGTATGAGTGATAAGAGAAAGCAGTATCGAATAAACTTTGACCAATCAACTTGACAGATACAATACACATCGTTGCCGATTCAATGTAAACAAATAAGTACTTTTTGTGGTCATAGGTTTAGATTGCATGCTCATAATTACAAATTTATACAAGGAAACAAGACATCACGGTTAACAAATAGATATATTATTATACCTGTATGAGTGTAATATTTGTGAGTCATGAGGATTAAAATATTAAGTCTTTTGATTGACAAGATGGATATGAATAACTGCAGATTGACTTCATAACTCGTGACATTTAATATTTTTTTTGTATCTTAACTTCGTCTTACATCACTTTAGAGAGACTGTTATTTCATCACAAGTATGTACCAATACTACTCTACATATTATAATACTGACAATGGTATATAATATTTAATCTTGATAAAGAAATAAAACGAATGTGCTCTTGAAAGAAAATGAATAACAAAGAGAGCGATGTGGTAACATCTTCGAGCTGTTGGTAATGATGGGTCGATCTGATAATAGGTAAAAAAAACTGTCCATCAATCGTCCGCCCTCTCGCCCACACCCACATTTTACTAGTTGACCCACGCATTATATACCATGGAGCATTGCGCATGCGCTAATCTTTTAAAAAAAAAAAAAAAAAAAAAAAATACATACATACAGAGAAAAAAAAATCTGCAATGAAAAGTATACAATAGCGAGCTCATGATATAAGCTGCCCAGCCTTTTTCTTAGAAATTCCCCTCAGAAGAAATTAATAGGACATTCTTTATCTTTTTTTTTTATTTCGTCTATAACTCTCACAGTTAGACGTTTTACCAATGAGCCATTTTTTTTTTTTTTTATCTTAAGTTTTCATGAGAATTTTGTGGTTATATTCTGCTTTTTTTTTCTTTTTAGGATCTTTCCATATACTTTTAAAATTTATATAGACCACAAATATCAGTATTATATGAGAGAGATTATATAATACAGGTTATAATCATCATCTCAGTGTATTATAATTAACTTGCTGCCTTTTAAAAGATTTAGTCTATAATTGCAAGCCTCCTACACGTTAATTACACGGGAAATAAAATTTGTGTGAATGAGCTCAATTATCCACTTTATTTTTTTGTAAATATTTTTTTTTTCCTTTATAAACCTGCTTTTTAATATAAGATTGAAAAGATTCACTCTCCTAATATTCCTAATAATAATTATGAAATTTGGTGTATTTTTTTATGTTATTTGAAAAATTTATAATTTTCTTTATACAAATTACATGAATTTGATTAATTAATTTTAATTAATTAACTAATTAAATTATGACTTGTGTATTCTACTCCTATATTTATTTACAAGCAGATATTTGAATAATGTTACCAATTAAGTAATTTTCTTAGCCGTTGAAAAAAATATCGTAATAATACAAGGTAAAGTTACATAAAAAGTCACTATTTTAATTATCGGGCTATATAAGATTAACACTTACAGCGAGCATCTAAATTACTGTACATTCTATACAGCATTCATCTCAAAAAGCATTCTAGCTATATATACATGAAATATAATTTTCTTTCTTTTTTATGTTATTATTTGTATTCATTCTGACAATTGAAATTTTTCTTCTTACTTATTTTTATTTATTTATTTATTTATTTATTTTTTTATTTTTTGAAACAGCTTGTTTTATGTTAATATACTCATTAACTTCCGCATATGTAATATATTATAGCCTAAATATTATATTATTTTCTATTTTATTATTGCATATAATATCTATTTTGTTTCCTGATGTACTTCCGCCATCAAGTCAGTTTAAATTTATTTTTTTTATTTTTCCCTCTGCTCGAGCTCATAGAGGACAAAACTATAAAATTATAATTTTCTAAAATTGTATTATGAAATCTATAATAATGAAAAAAATAATAATAATAATAATAAATAAATAATGAAGCCATGTTTGTTAATCAAAACTGTCTATACAACCGCCATATATGGCATTCAAGTAATGAAAGCTTTTATCAATAAATTTGAATTCTGATTTAAAAAATAATCATTTCATGTATCCACGTTATTTGTTTTATGTATCATTATTTCACATTTAATACAGTTTATAAAAAATCACATTGCACATATTTTGACCTCTATGAGCTTGTGCTCGAGCAGAAGAATTTATATTTATTTATTAATTCAAATTCTTTTATAAATTCCATTTTTCCCTGCAGTCATATTTTCACAAATACATACATAAAAACCGTTAGGTATATATTTATATACATATTACATACAGTACGTAGTGTTTATGATGTTGCTAATATCTGGTAATGAGAAATATAAGAATTTCAAGTACTCATATTATTACACGTACATTACACTTTATATTCATGCTCTTTTTTTGTTTTATTTGTCAAACAACATGGATTACATCAAGTACTACAAAAAATTAGTTAGTAAAAAAACATACATTTTATGCATTTTAAATTAATTCTGCATCAATTATTAGTTTAAACATGAGCTATAGAGACCAAAGAACATGTTACATGAAAGAGAGCAAAATATCTGAGCATCGTCCATGTTAAAATTTGCCCCACGTGCACATCAAGTGCAGTTGACCGGGACATAAAAAAAAAATAAACCTGAAAGTCTAAAATAAACGAGTTTCCATGTTCAACTTTAGAATTAAAAAAAAAAGTAGTCAAGAATTCAAAGAGTAAATGTAACTTGTGCAAAATAAAACATGAAAATTTTTTTTTTTTTTTTTTTTTTTTTTTTTGCGTGCAAAAGTCTTGCTGAGAATTCGAAGCTGGCGGCAAGACTGGACCATAAATATCTTACGTTTCGAGGCTCACAAATCAGGCTGCCTGCTTGCTACCTTGCCGCCTGTTGGATCACGTGACACAAAAGATAACCCCGGCGTGGGCGGCCACCTTCATGCAAAATATCAACGTGCGAGAGATGGAAGCAGCGTCGATTTAATTCAAAATTAATTCATTGTAATTAATAATAAAAAAACAAGAGCAATATAATAGACATGAAATTTTTATTGCATATTTGGATAGGTGTCAATTTTTTGTTGGATATTTGCGTGTTAAATTTTTACATGACTATGACGTCACAACGTTTTACAACATGTTTTTAAAAGTATAAAGGTGGATTTTTATGAGCGACAAAAGCGATGCGGCGTGATTTGACGTAAAAGCTACGAAATCCCAAGCGGCGGCGAATTCGCTGGTAATCGCATTATTTTATTATAATAAAGATGCTCTTTTTCTTTTATTCGCCCAATATGGCCGGCAATGGATGTTAGAGCAAGTGCGCTTTATTCGCGTCGTGTCGCAAGCTGAAAATCACCCATGAAAATCCACCTTTATGATGTTAAGAAAATTAAAATAACTTGAGGTTGTTCATCTAAATATTTAATAAAAAATCATGTTAATTATTATCATTTAAAGGAGGCAAGCTTTTTTTATTATTATAATATAGAGGAAATACTTAAAATATAAAATGTTTTTATAAAAATGCATCATCACACCATGAATTTTGATTTTCATTGCTACCATGCACTCTCCGTGGGTCAAAGCCCTATTAAGTGGACCCTGAGATTGTACTAGAAACATTGTAATAACAATTTTACATTAAATTATTGCTTTATTAAAATGAAGAGATCGGAGGATAATTTGTAGTGTTTAATATACTTGGACATACACGATAAATTTTTACTACCCAGAGTAGCTCATTATTAAAATATCCAACTTTTTAGTGAAGTTATATTGCTTTGAACATATTTTTCATGTCTTGAAATAAAAAATCTAATGAATTTTGTTATATATATAATTTAAAAGGTAAGGGCTATAAAGGTGTGGTGTTCACATGAAATTTCTACTGTCAAAATTTCGTTACTAATAGCTACCACTTTGAGATGTTAGTTTTAAAAAAATATTAACAGATTAGAACTTGTTTTAGACCATACAAATATGTACCACTCAGTAATTTATCATAAATATTTGATAAGTGTATCATTTCAATGACATCTATAACAGAATATCATGTGTGAATGTATGTTAAAACTGTTTTCATGGAGAGTTTTTACATTAGTAATTAGCCTCAGGGAGTTTAAGCTTATACAAGACTTGCTATAAATAAGCTCAATATATTATAATATACATACATACATTGTATATATTGCTAAAATGTAAATGAAAACAATTGGTTTAAATTGTCATTATTTTTTTGAAATTCAGCCAACTTTAATATATATATAATATAGAATATTATTGGCAAAATGTTTTTGATTTGTAGGCAAAATCTGCATACATAATATGTATTGTAAAATTAATCACTTGTTAGTAGGAAATTATAACCTTATTCATTCAGTCCATGTTTTGGATTATTCAGTTTTTGGGGAACTCGGGAGAGCTATAATAGGATATCACTTTTTTTTTAAAGCTACCCTATATTTCAGATATTTTTATATTACTGCTTCAGTGCTATATAATCAAATACATAAATAATGAGAAGTGATAATATAAACTAAAAAAATGTAATTTATTTAAATTTAAGGTATACCTAGCTGGACATCACGAACTTTTTACTTCTGTTTTGCTTGTAGCAGTTTTACCACGCATTCTATGGAGGCGTGGTGAACCAAAACTCTTTTGATAGACTGGGTGCTCTTCTTGCCTCACCCAAAACTGCAAATCTTGATCTCTTTGTTTATATATTGAAGCTGCAGCTCTAGCAAGTGAGGCAGGAGTAAAGTTCATGCCAAAGACTTCCCCCAAAAACTTCGTTTCATGCTGTCCAGAGGTGTACAATACGCTACTTTTCTAACTTCAGTTTAGTATCATAAATCATCATTTTAGCGTTGGGATGGGAAGAACATTGCATTTTGATTTTTAATTCATGCATATTAAAGATAGTGTTTCTGTTTTTTGGCGTTGTTATGTTTATTGACAATTTTATGTTTAATTTTTTAACTTTCTATAAATTCTTGTTATGTAAATATTTCGACACCTCTTGTGTGAACGTCATCAGCTGTTTGGCGTGCCATCACGTCTGGGAAAAAGCCCTGCTGACATTGCGGAACTGCACCGAGCCAAGGGTATACTATAACACTATAACAACAATAATGTTGACTGCATGCTTCATGTTGTGCAGCCAGAGCATGCACAGTCTTCGAGATTAACTTGACTATTGACAGCTGTTTCTTCATTTCGTGAATGTGTCTTTTCTCTTTTGTAAGTAGACTTTTAAAAATCAAATCAAAGTTATTGGGGGACATTCACGAAGCTCCACTTTAGCCTCGATTTTTATTTCTGGTGCTATAATTAAGCCAGGATCTAACCAAAGGGACTAACCATTTTTAGCTCCTAATTTAGCACCAGGGATAAAAATCGAGGCTAAAGTGGGGGTTAAAGTGTTTCGTGAATATCCCCTATTCCCCTATTATTACATATCATGTTAATTGACGTCAAACATTTAGACCTTTAACTTTTGAGATGAAGTTGAGAAGATTTATCAGACGATTAAATACCTTGAACTTTACTCCTGTTTTATATGCGTTACCTCCAAGTCTATGAAGGTATAGTAAGCCAAAACTCTCTTGATATAATTGATAGACTGAGTGCTCTTCTTACGTCATCCGAAATTGCAAATTTACATCTCATTGGATGCGATTCACGAAGCAGTTCGTCAGGTTTTTAAGGTCTGTCGCTATGAAAAAATGCAACTGAAATTAAATGAGATGTCGCTACCTGCCTATAGTAAAAAAGATACGGGATTCGGTGATTTTTATTCGGCATTAGCAATGAAAATAAAGAAAATTAAGCGTTTTTGTTGAACTTAGGGCTTAAACGTGTTGTTTGCCTATGCCTTCTACCGATTCATTATTTAAAATATTCATTATATATGGAGTTATAGCAATTAAAAGTATGCAACATTTTACTGGAGAGCAAAAGCTGAAGGCAAGGAAAGAAACAAGGAGGGCAGGCGTGCCGTTGCGAGTGCGTCCTTTACGTGCCATGCGTGCCGTGACGAGTGCATTGTGAGGTCGACTCCAAAGTATTGTATTGTAAATTGAATAGAAAATAGAAATATGGTAACAGAGTGTTTTGTATACAGCATTCTCTGTTATTATTATGAATTATTTTTTTTAAATAAATTTAATTTTTGTAGTAATTAATAGGTTTCAAAAAATGTTTTGTTGCTTTTTTGTATAATATATAGATAAAGAAACTAACCTAATTAATTTAAAAAAATACATTATCGGCTTTATATAGGATAAATCTGAATACTATAATCACCAATCGGACATATAAAATCATATATTTTTTATATCCTTTCAAGCTATACTTTTTCAGTTTTATCATGTCAATTATCTACTGGAAGGAGTAAAAAAATTAAATTTATGGAATATGAATAAAATGCTAATGTATGCTCAAACTAATATATAAAGAACTGTGGATTAATTTTTTAGATGTATTTTTAATTATGTCAAATTATAAATTAAATTAAAAATGTGACGTTTAGAAAAAAGAAACTATTTTTTATTGTTATAGTAACTCTTTCACATTGAAATTCAATGTATTTTGCTCCTGTCCGTGGACCACATCATGAGTGCGAATGCTGCTATCATGAGGTAGAATGTGCAATTGCCCCGCGCTGCTACTGCTTGCATTCGCGAGCTGCAGTTTTTTTTTCTTCACTTCCTTCCTGGGTCCGGAGAGGACGGGGGAGGATGGGGAGAAGGGAAAAAAAGAGCAGGCGTTACGTACTGAATGCGTTGCTGTACGCGTAAAATGATCAAATTTTTTTTAATAAAAGTTAATTTTCAAGGCACATTTTTTTTTATCAAAATTATTATGATATATATTTTTCAAATATGTATATATTATATATACAATTTTTTTGTGTGGTTTTAATGATAAAACTCCCTCCAAACTTAATATTTTAAAAAGTAATTAAAATATTCTCGACCTGTGTATTATATAACGATGAATTTGAAATCTGAATCTGTTTATTATAATAATCCTTCCTTTTTTTTTTTTTTTTGTATCCTCTCAAGCAATACTTTTCAAGTGTTTCATGACGATCATCTATACTTGGAGAGACTGAAATTAAATTTATTGAATAATAATGAAAAAGCGAAATCAATATACTTTATTATGATTCATAATTTTCCTAATAAAATATAGATTAATTTTTTATAAGTTTTCATTGTTATATAATTACAACAATTTTCACTGTCGCGCGCAGGTCAGAAGGGTAAACGAACTCAAGAAAATAACTTGTATTTTACTCCCCCAACCCTTGCTATCCTCATTCATAAACCTTTCTTTTCTTTGAGAAAGGTGAAGAAAAGAATGTAGTATATGTTTTAGATAGAAACCTAGTTACAAACAGACTTCAATGCAATGTATAAATATTTTTGGGAACACCACTTTATATTTCATATAGGAGAAAATGAAAAAATTGCACCAATCAAATGTAGTAAATTATGCATAATAAATGCATAAATATTGCAACATCATATATACATTTTAAATATATATATATATATATATATATATATATATATATATATATATATATATAATATGTATATATAATGTTGTATTAACATGTTTCAATTTTTATAAAAATATTTTAATATTATATTAAATATTATATTATATTATATTAATATTTTAATATTATTTTATATTTTGTATAATTTATATTTATATTTTTATATACTTTTTTATAAATTTATATTAAATGTATGTTATATTTATAATATTTATATCACATTAATAAATGCTGCATTCATTGCATTTTGATTGATGGTGCAATATTTTTATGTATTCATTTTTCCTGACCATAGATAAGGTAAAAGCACGGCCCGCGATTATATTATATTTGCGTCGCGCGAGCCGCAAGGCGCCAACCCTTGTGAAAGTCTGCAGGCCAAGTGGCCCGCCTCGCCTGCCTGACCGCTAGCGAGCAAGGTGCAGGCCGGCCGCTCGTCCCCAACAATGGAACAATGTATGTACAGTGCAGTACGGTACATCTGCGGCGAAAATAAATCAGCAAAATGGCTTGTGAGGAAGTAGGGAAATATTATATGTATTTTTTCGTACTAATAAAGTCATCAAAATCTTACCGATACGAATTTATATTAACAGGTTTCCTAAAGATTATATGTATGAATAACATTATATCATCAAAAATGGAATATAATTTATCGTTCTGCAGAAGAAGCCGAACAAAATTCATCCAATAATTATTTTTTAAAAGGCATACGTCGCGCCTCTGGTGGCCGGCTGCATAGCGACAGACCTTAACCACGTTTTAATAGGTGGTTTAACACATAAAACATGTTGTATAGTTAAACGTGGTTAAAAACCTGGCTAACTGCTTCGTGAATCGCACCCATTGTGTCTTGGAGCTGCAGCTCGAGCAAGTGAGGCAGAAGTAAAGTTCGTGGTGTCCAGTGGCGTACGTAAAACTAAGCGAATATTTTGTTTGTGATTTATTATAAATTTTATAATCAACCGTGCAACTCAGTCAACTATACACTTAATTTTCAATACAATTTTTTTAATTATTTTTTTGCGGGTAATAATGAAATATATATTATTAAAAAAATATATAATACCATGCAATAATTAATAAGTTGCATACGCGGATAGGAAAAAAAAAAATCGGGAAAGAAGATTATAATATATGACTCAATAAGGCCAATTTAAAAGAGAGAAAAAACTGCAAAAATTCTCCATACCATCTGTGTTAAATTTTGGAGAAATCCAAATCCCTCTTCCCCCCTTTCTTGATTTATTCATATAATAGCAATGTTGGTTTTAGTTTTGCAACAATATTTTTAAGATTTTTTTTTTTTAAGTATATGCATACTTCTAATACCATCTTTTGACACAATAATAATAATAGTGATATTAAATAATATATGTTATCTTTATATATAAAACATGTATCAATATATTATAATATATGTACAATTTAAAATTTATGTATTGTACCTTAAATAAATAGTAAATATCTTGTATCACGACTATTGTAAGTACAATAGCCAAAATATCGTCGTTCCTCCCACGTCACACAGAGCCCGACACTCGAGTTACCAAGCATTATGTGCGGCACGCCCAAGAATACATAACGTTATACGCTACGTGCACTATGTCCACGTCAGCCAGATTTTGGCCCGCCGCCATGAATCACTTACAGATGAATTTACACGAATTTTGCACACTTGTTGGAAAATCGTATGGTGGCCATTTTTGATGACGCTGCGATTTTTCATCGTATGAAATCTTCATCATTTCGTAATGAATTCTCTTGAATTTTATATTAAGTTCTGAAAAATCAAGTCTTATCGCGGTCGTCAAACTTGTATTATAAAAACACCTTTTTAACGCAATGCGATTTCAATGCAGTTAATCGACATAAAAGTCATTAAATTTGAATTTAAATAGTTTAAATTTTTTAGTATTTGGTAGTAAAAAAAAAAAAAAAAAATGCTGCTTTAGTAAAATATCGACTTTTTTTTAAAACAAAGTAAATTCATTTTTTGCCATAGCTTTCATATTATACATAAGTATATATTATATTATTATATTAGATATTAGATAATTATTTTATCGTTACAAATAAAAGAGATCGCAGGATGCAAAACATGCAGCTAAAATTTATTTTGCAATTATAAAGGTCATTGTCAATTAATATACACATATAGATTGGGAAATGATCAGAATTATCTCTTGTTTTGTATACATCTCAGATTATTACATTGTTGTAACGTTATTATTTTTATATGAAATTTATAACTTTACTATTCAATAAAAATAAATTTAAATAAAAAAAATGCCATTCAAATTTAACTGTTGGGAAATTGCATAATAAAATGTATCTTACGAACTGATGCTGTATTATTTATTATTCCATTTAAACGTTCTAGAGTTTCTTGGTATTTCTTTATCGGTCTATAAACTGTCATATATAAGGTTTTAATCAAGTAATATTTATGTAACACGACACACGACGTTGTGCAATTTCACATTTTTATTGACTTCATACCATCGGTCAGTTCAATGTGTCTTATTCATGATAGGCTTATACACGGTAAAAATTAATCCGTTGAATAACATCTACACAAATTTGTGACATAACTAAAATGCACATTATGTTATGTCAACAATAATTTATATTTAATTCAACCGAGCAGTAAAGGCACATTGGTTACGCGCCCGCCTCTCGCATGAGGAAGGTTGCGGGTTCGAATCCCGGTCTAGGGTGAGATACTTTTCAACACTTTTCCGGGGTTTGGACAAGTGCCTTCGGGAGGTGCATCTTAGGTTGTGCTGAACTTCCTGCTACAGGTTTCCATGGTTTCCTGTAGCTAACATGTCGAATGGCGGAAAGTTTGAATTAGGCCATGGCCGCTCGTATTTGCACGAGTTTGTTATAGCAATATTGTTTGAATGCTTATGCCAATAGCAGAATATATTGTAGTAAGCTAACATTGTAAATAAAATAATTCATATCTGACACATTGAAATAATCATTTTTTAATAATCAATATTGTGCATGATTCTCCAAGGTTGGGTAAAGCTTTACCCACCTTGTGATTCTCCACAAGGAAGATAACTTCTTAATAACCGTGGTTAGACGCTGCTTAAATTAATATGACGCGATTTTAACGAGATTTCTCGCTAACCAGTGTTATAAAAAATATAATTATATAAATTATTTATCTTAACTTGATTAATTGAACTTTTTTCTCTACTTGATTAGAGCTACTAAACAAGTAAGGTCTTACAATACCTCTGCTAACAATTTTTTTATTTTTTTTTATTATTATTCTGAGAGAAATTATTCAAAAATGACCAACTAACTACTTACTACAGGTACAACATTTACATGAAGGTGTAATGTAAATTAAGAATTATAGCAATCATTCCTGGCATGTTATGAAATTGATTTTTATAAAATAAAAACTAAACAAAATCGATGAAGTCTTCAATATATTCAGCTTTGAAGATTAGCATTGTTTTCGTAAAAGTCATGCATAATCTATATACTCCGAATTTGTTGTAACTGTAACTGTAATTTGGTTCTCTATTTTATGGACAAAAAAAAATCCAGTTTATACCATCGGAAAATATTGAGCAATAGTATAACATTAATCCTTTATTTGTGGCAAGTAGATGTCTATAAAATATACTATTTTTTTTTCATTCAGTTATCCAAGTTATTGTCCAGCCAAAGCTTTAACAAAGCTTGCCGGCCGGTGCAAAAGATACATTCTTTATTTAAATTCAATCAAGCTCATTTAATTATAGTGGACATGTTTAACTTTTTCTTTAAGTCCAAAATAATAATACAATACAAAAGAAAACAAAAAACATAAAAATATAATCATCCCTAAGATTCTAATACAATATCTCACACAATAAAATCAAAGACATAATTATAATTAAAACTAAACACATAATTACTCAATTAAATGAAAACTTTTTCTTTTAATTGAAATAAACTATGATCAAACATTAACAAGATTTTATACAGTTAAAAGTCAATGTGTGTAAAATGGATTATAATTAAACCAGTTTAAGTAATTTTTTTTACCGTGTAGCTGCAAGCGTCACTTCGAACTGGAATAACAAGGAATCTAAAAACGTGCATACGAGAATGCAAATGATTTAGTTGAACTTTATGTCTTTTTTTGTTGTTCATGTAATAATGAGAAGTACCATAATGAAACTATAAACTTTTTGTTTTTATTTCAAGTGGGTTTATATTAACCACATATTGTGGTGGTATTTCTTATAGTTAGATTGTGAGCCGTGTCATAAACTGGAAACCAATCAAAATTTCATATTATATTCATTGCTAACTTCTTTTTTTTTATGTGTCTTGAATTTTAAATGGATTTTATTTTTATTGCAATATTTTTAACGTACGCTAAAATTTAATTTTTAATGTATTTCTATTATTACTGTAAGATGTTGATTAGATATAATAATATAATCAAAAATTTTAATTTTTTATTGTTATACATTATGTCCGTTAAAAATTGCATTTCACATATCTGTATTATTGTATAATCCTTATTTAATTACTTTCTAATTTTTCAACACAAAAATAAATTTAATAAAAAGATTAAAAAAAAACTCGATCAGCTGGTTTACTCAATTTACTGCATTATAAATTTTTAAAGTGTTATATTAACTATATTGTAACAACATTTTATTGCTTTATAAGTGTAATTATTCTCATATACTATACATTTCTTATATTTATAAAAACTCTCAAAGGAATGTCGCTAACAGTTTTTACTTGTTTTTATACACAAAAGAATGTTTATTCTAAAAATTATATACAGTAACATAGCGTTAAAAGGATATAGCTCTTTTGTAGACATTTAATATTAATAGCTTTCAACTTAACTTGCTAAATTATTAGTTTATTTTTAAAAAGTCCAAACATTTTTCTCAGTATTCGATTGATTAAATCTATTAACAGCACGCTCACAAAAAGTAAAAATTGTTTATTTGTTCACGCGTTCAGATGAATTAAATTTAAAAATATATATCTAAAAACGTTAGAATTTAAATAATAAAAGGTGGGTGAAAGTCGTTAATATAACAAAAAATAATAATGATTAAAATTTAAAAAGCAAAATTTGGGCATAATTTTGTAATAATTTTTAAAGCGTATTTCTAAATATTATAAAAATACCAGGATGTAAATTTTTCTGAAGTTTGTAAATTTCACGCTAAAAAAACATTTTAGAGCTATATTAAACGAATTAAAAAGATGTGACGATTAAGCCTATTTCCCATGGTATTATATCCATTATTATTATTAGTAATATTTAATGTTTTTAGTATTATTTATTAGTTGTATATTATATTACTTCAATGAGACAGTATAAACTTTTTGAATTTTTAAAATTAATATTGTCCAATCGTGGGCTTTACAGAACGAACGATCGAGTATGATTTAAGTCAATATTCTACTTCAAGTAACTTCAATAAATTAAAATTTTGTATTTTTGAATCAAATAAGTTATCACCACATGTTGATCGTTTTTTTTTTATTACAAAATGCTCTTTAAAGTAATTTTAAACACCCAAAGTCATAACGTCTTAACTATTAAAATCTACAATTATCTCTATAATTACAGTCTATATTGTATAATAATCGTTAAAAAAATTAAATATAATAAAATTGATTGCATTTAATCTAACTCCAATAAATAAATCCGCACTGCCAATTAGCGTGAGAACATCATTCTATAGAAAAGTTTGAACTCGATATTAAACATATTAACATAACATCATAAAATAATAGAATCGTTAAAATAATCAAATTTCATGCAATCTAATTTCAATGAATAAATCCGCACTGCCAATTCGCATGAGAATATTATTACAGGAAAAATTGAACTCAATAATAACCATAACATAGTCGTTAAAATAATAAAATTTCATTTAAAAATCTGCAATGCCAATTCGCATGAGAATATTATCATTAGGAAAGTTTGAAGTTTGAACTCAATAATAATCATAATAGAATCGTACAAATAATTATTTATTTTAATCTAATTCCAATGAATAAATCCGCACTGCGAATTTGCTTGAAGATACATCTAGGAAAGACTAGCGAGGCCACGCAGCCACAGCAACAGGCTGACAGCGCGGGCGGGCGAAGTAACGGGACCTGCCGGGGGGAGGAGGGGGGGGGGGACCACCTTTCTAGCCGAGACGACGCGTCAGTTCACTGACCTCATGAGACTGCTCCAGGGACGCCTACTTACCTACCCTTATCACCTCACCCTTAACTGTCAATGATATTTCTTTAAAAGTATATAAGGTATTTCTATTATAATAAAAAAGTAGCACATCTATACAAATGGAAATAATCTTTTTGGTGACTTTTTGTTATACAGAACAAAATACTATTTTAAGCTAAAAGGGTTTTATTTGTACGATATTGAACAATGAATATTACTGTACTGGTATTTTGTATAGAAAATTGAATTTTAAATAGCTACAAATTACTAACTCAGATTTTAAACTTACAATAAAAGTCTAAAATTTTTAAAATGAATTTCATTTTTTGGGAGATAATATTTTTAGTAGTTCCTAATTTACAATAACTTATGTATAAATTTATAATAATGAGGGACAGGTGGAATTTTTATATAATATTATTTTCTTTATCACCGTTTAATAATTATTATTATTATATGGAGAATATAATATCGTCCCTTGTCCACAATAATGAGCTATCTGCGTACCACGATTTTGTTGCAGGCCAACTGCTATTTCATTATTGCAACGAGATCATGGTAAGAAGATAGCTCATTAAGTCATTACTGCAGATTAGGGACGAAATATTTTGGACGAAATAATAAAATATTTAAACATAATTTGATTAAAATCAAAATCTCATAGTATAATATTTATATGTATGCTATTTACACGAAATAAAATCAGTTTTTACAAGAATTTCATAATAAAACTTAAATTAATTTTATAATATTTATTAGCTGTACTACTTTTTATTACCTGAAAACTCGAAAAGTATTCTTGGAATTTAATGAATGTGGTATACATAAAGGTTGATGCATGTCATTATATTATAATATATAAAATTCTATCATCATATGTATACTATTTTTATATATTATACTAAAAAAAATAGTTTTAATAAATTTTTACATAACTTTAAAAATATTATAATTTTGCTGAATATTTAAACGTTACTTTTGCAACGGTAAAATATTTTTATGTGATATTTTCGATGATGTTGTACTTTACATTCTATGAGTCAAGCTTATTCATTCAAAGTGTTTGAGAAATGAAAACGAAATACTAACTGGAAAGACAGTTATATAAGTATAAGTACTTTTGATGAGAAATTCTTCTCAATAACAAGATGAGATCATTTTTAATTAGTCTCTTTAAGCGGAATCACGGACCAAATACCCCCGGACGAAATACCCCCGGACCAAATATCCCCGCCCGGACCGGACGAAATACCCCCGGACGAAATACTCCCGGACGAAATATCCCCGGACGAAATACTCCCGGACGAAATACCCCCGGACGAAATACCCCCTTGTAAGTGGAGAGGGGCGAATGACCGACGCGGGAGGGGAAGTTGACTTTATTTATAAAGTCTGTTTTTCTGTCGTTTGTCTGACGTCACGCGCGTCGTATTAAAGAAGGAAGTTAGTAACGCCATTTTTCACAACAAATATAATATATATTATGTAATATTCGAAGTATATTTATAGTTAATGCCGTATATCAAGATCTCAAATTGCGTCTATAATTTTATTATACCAACACATACTCAAAATTGTGCCGCAAACAAACGATTTTTGTATATGCTATGCTTAATTTGATTGTGCGGCAATTATAAATTGTCTCAGCGCTTTGCAGCAAGATTTTGAAGGTTTTTAAACGATTTTAGGTTTTTAAACCTAGGTGTGCCCCTAGCGATTTGAGCAAAGCCCGAAATTAACAAATATTTCGGGCTTCGCTCATTTAAATTTGAACATTTCTAGAAGAGCTCAAATCGAAAAAAGCAATCCACGACGAGAAGTTTTATATCGGGCTTTGCTCATTTAAATTTGATCATTTCTAGAAGTGCTAAAATCGGAAAAAGCGAACCCCGACGAGAAGTTTTATTTCGGGGTTTGCTCATTTAAATTTGCTCATTTCTAAAAGTGACCAACTCGAAAAAAGCAACCCCGACGAGAATTTTTATTTCGGGCTTTGCTCACTGTTTTGATCATTTCTAGAAGTGCTCAAAGCAAAATGAAAAATAATATTTGGAAATTGTGCCGTATTATATAGCAATAAATAATAAAATAATGTAAATTTAATAATATTTTAATTATATATCACTTTTTTAATTTATTAATAAAAATACAAATTTCACATTAATAGCGTGTAGAGTATTTTTTTTTTTATTAAAACATTTATTTCTGTATTATTCAAGTCATATTGAAAGAAATTAACACGATTTTTTCACACTGAGAGACACTTTTAATTTTTTTATAATTCAAGGGTATGATTACAATTTATATACTCTAGCAATGAATTCCAGGTTGCAGATGAACAATTTCTAAGTTCAGACGACGTACCATGCACTCATGACAAAGAAAAGGGTGTCTCAGAACAGCAGCAGCATTAGCAAATTCAAAGCAAAGTTTTGTGTTTTGCAACTACAAGAAAGGTTGTCAATCTAAAACATATATATGTTGTGCAAAGAAAAAATTTAGATGAAATTTAAAATGCCATGATAGTAATCCCTGCAAAAATAAGTCAAGTTCAGGTAATAATAAGATCAGGTAATATTTATTTATTTATTTATTTATTTATTTATTTATTTATTTATTTATTTATTTATTTATTTATTTATTTATTTATTTATTTATTTATTTATTTATTTATTTATTTTAAATTAGTAGGTTTGGTACTATCTTGAGGAGCTCTTTGCTCCTTAGCAAGTTCTGTAAATGAAGTTAAAATGATTTTATAATATATCAGCTGTAAAAAATTTATTTAAATTAACTAACATACAATATTAATATAAAAAATGTGACAAAATCGTATTTTTCAGTATGACTTGAATAAAACAGAAAGAAATATTTTAATAAAAAAATAATATACACGCTAATGCTAAATTTGTATTTCTTTACTTAATTAAAAAAGTGATGTATGCAATTAAAATATTATTAAATTCAAAATATTTTACTGCCGCTTTAATTATTTATTAAAAATTATTACTATAATACGGCACAATTTCCAATTATTATTTTTCACTTTGCTTTGAGCACTTCTAGAAATGATCAAAACAGTGAGCAAATTAAGCCCGAAATAAAACTTCTCGTCAGGGTTTGTATTTTTCGAGTTGAGCACTTCTAGAAATGATCAAATTTAAATGAGCAAACCCTGAAATGAAACTTCTCGTCGGGGTTTGCTTTTTCCGATTTGAGCACTTCTAGAAATGGTCAAATTTAATTGAATAAATTTAAGCCCGAAATAAAACTTCTCGTCGGGGTTTGCTTTTTCCGATTTGAGCACTTCTAGAAATGTTCAAATTTATATGAGCAAAAAGCCCAAAATATTTGTTAATTTCGGGCTTTGCTCAAATCGCTAGGGGCACACCTAGATGTGCGCATTGAATTCGGGCTTTTTGGTGCCAAATTATATAAATATAGAAAAAGAAGGAATAAACAAGGAAATAAATAGAACAACTTTAAGTAAATTAAGTTTCTTCAGGAGGGGTACACATGCGCTACGTTAAGTGTTCACGGCACCTATAGCACCAGAGGACCAGAAACAATAAAAAATATTGCATTTTTAGACCTATCCCAATCGAATCAGAATTAAAAAATTACACAAAAAAAATTTACTTATATTTTTTTTAAGTTAAAAAATTATATAGGGACGATTTTGAAAATTTTTAGTTTAAAAAAAAATCTAAAAAAAATGCAATAAACACTAATAATTAACATGCATAAAATGTATCGTATCAAAATATATTACACATTAATTTTAATTCGATATGAATGATATGATAAATTAATGCATAATGCATTGGCCTAACGTTACTAACTTCCTTCTTTAATACGACGCGCGTGACATCAGACAAACGACAGAAAAACAGACTTTATAAATTTTAGCACTTCTAGAAATGAGCAAATTTAAATGAGCAAAGCCCGATATAAAACTTCTCGTCGTGGATTGCTTTTTTCGATTTGAGCACTTCTAGAAATGTTCAAATTTAAATGAGCAAAGCCCGAAATATTTGTTAATTTCGGGCTTTGCTCAAATCGCTAGGGGCACACCTAGGTTTAAAAATCTAAAATCGTTTAAAAACCTTCAAAATCTTGCTGCAAAATGCTGAGACAATTTATAATTGCCGCACAATCAAATTAAGCATAGCATATACAAAAATCGTTTGTTTGCGACACAATTTTGAGTATGTGTTGGTATAATAAAATTAAAGACGCAATTTGAGATCTTGATACGGCATTAACTATAAATATACTTCGAAATCTTCGAATATTACATAATATATATTATATTTGTTGTGAAAAATGGCGTTACTAACTTCCTTCTTTAATACGACGCGCGTGACGTCAGACAAACGACAGAAAAACAGACTTTATAAATAAAGTCAACTTCCCCTCCCGCGTCGGTCACCCGCCCCTCTCCACTTACAAGGGGGTATTTCGTCCGGGGGTATTTCGTCCGGGAGTATTTCGTCCGGGGATATTTCGTCCGGGAGTATTTCGTCCGGGGGTATTTCGTCCGGTCCGGGCGGGGATATTTGGTCCGGGGGTATTTCGTCCGGGGGTATTTGGTCCGCTTACCCTTTAAGCGTGCTCGCTGTAAGGTGTCCTATTAACGTTTTACCTTTTATGTGCATGCAGTAATACATTTTGTATACATTTTTTTTTATTCATTTTTTTTTTAGAATTGTAAGAAAAGAACTAAATTTTTAATGTTTACTTATTAAAAAAAAAACATGTATATCGTTAAAATTAACAAGTTATACGTATAATTCTTACTTTTCAATGGATGAGGGTATATATTATATAACAGGAAACTATTAAAACAGAAATTTAAATTCGTTATCTTTTATATTTATATCATTTTGATTTCCTGTCACAATGCAACGAACCAATTATTAAGATTTTAAATCTTTTTATTTTATTTTTTAACTTCTTTTTTGATTATACATGTAATTATAAAATTATACTGTATGACAAACATATTTTATGTTCACGTCAAAATTGGACACTCATAAATTTAACATAAATTAATATATTAAATATACACACACATTAAAGCATATAAAATCAATACACTAGGCTAATAATAAAGAGAAAGAGACATAAATGGGTGCGATTCACGAAGAAGTTAGCCAGGTTTCTAACCACGTTTATCTTAACCACGTTTAACTATACCTGTTTTACGTGTTAAACTACCTCAGTTAAACGTGGTTGGTCTGTCGCTATGAAAATATGCAAGTGGAATGAAAAGAGATGTCACTACCAGTCTTTAGTAAATGATGTCCGAGATTGGGTGATTTTAATTCCAACATTTCAAAGGAAATAATAAGATTAACCGTTTTTAAATGAGCAACAGTCATTATAATTATGTTTATCTATTTCCTAGTCTGATTAATTTGTGAATACAATAATTATATGATAAGTTATTGCAGTTAAAAAAATGCCCCTATAACTCAGAGAGCAAAAGCTCAAGGCAAAGAAAGAAATATGAAGGGCAGCCGTGCCGTGATTAATGCTCCTGCTCTACCGTTGCGAGTGCGCCTCAACATTCCATTGTATTTTAAATTGAATAGAAGGGAGAGTAACGGTAAATAAACAAAGATGTATTATTTTGAAAGAATTAATATTATGATTTTTAGGATAGTAAGCATCGAAACTTTTTTTTTTTCGATAAAAAAATAAAATATATTATTGTATTTTTTAATTCCTTTTGTTATATATAATGAATCTAACTCGAATCTAAGTAATATTCCTAATAATTACGTAATTTTATATATTAAAATTTACTATCATTCATAATGCTATTTCGCTTTATGTGGCTCATCATATCTAATCATATGCTTGAAATAAAAATAATTTGATAATAATTTGTTTCTGGATCCGCGCCTGATTATATTTATATATATATTAATATATATTTTTTTTTACAAGGATACACCCCTAAGAGCTTACAGCTCGCGGCGGGGTACTGGGTAGGGATATAAAGTAGGGAACGGATAGTGGCCACGGCCTGCATGCTTACGCGTCCCAGCATTCGCTGAGGTGAGACTGAGGGAACCGTGGAAAACCTCAGTCAGGACGGACACCTCTACTTTTTCTCAATGGACCAAAGCGATGTCCAAAGCCTGGAGAACCACACACAAGTGCATCACTGCACTGGGTGGAAAGCGAGACGAATTTACCCCAGGGAGGGAGCAGCGTATTTTTTACTTGAAACGGTCACCCATCCAAGTACTAACCACGCTCGACGTAGCTTGACTTCGGTGATCTAACGAGAACCGGTCAATGCACTGCGCCAATAATATTATTATTAAAAAAAAATAATAATAAATATAAATATTTATTTATTTATATTTATATATATTTTATATTTTTGTAGATATGTACTATATAAATACATATATAACTATACATATAATAATATATATATATATAGTTATATAATATTATAACTATATTATAAATGTTATAATAAATATTATAATTTTATATAATTACGGTCCAATAATTAATAATAATTATAATAATTAATTAATTTTTCTCTCAATAAAAAAAATCGATATATATATATATATATATATATATATTATGTATTTTTTTTTTTTTTATTGGAGGAATTTAATAACTAGAGCTAGGCCTTGTAGGAGCCATCAATTTCCGTGTGCAGACTACCAATGCTGAGCTGCATGAGCACGGCCCATGGGTCTGCACGGCCCACGGGCCCGCCCGTGCAGATCCGTGCGCGAGCCCGCAGAACCTAAGCCGTCTCGGCGCCCTCCCTGCTGCTGGTAAAGCTCAAGCTGACCATCCTCACTTACCTCGCTGCTTGCTGGCGAGCAAGCTAGGTGCAGTCCCGAACAATGGGACAATGCACAGTACATCCGAGGAGAAAAAAATTCAGCAAGAGGGCTTGTGACAAAGTGGGGAAATATAGTGTGTAATTTTCTTACTTGTAAAGTCCTTAAAACATTGCTGTACAGTATCCATATTAACTTGTTCATCAGAGAATATATATATAATTAATATTATACAATTAAAAATTAAATATCCTTTAAAGTTTTGTAAAAATGTTGGAACAAAATTCCTCCAATCAGTATTTTTCGAAACGCAAACGTTGCGCCTCTGGTGGCCGGCTACGTAGCGACAGTCCTTAAGCTAAACGTGGTTGGAAACCTGGTTAACTTCTTCGTGAATCGCGCCCATTATATATAGTTAGAGCTCACTAGAATACAATCATTAATAAAACAAACATATTTTTAACTAAAAAATCTTAAATTGTGACTTAATCAATGAAAATTGTAGTCCGACAATCAATAAAAATAAAATTAGGGCGTGGGATTTAAGTGCCTAAAAACCTTTCAAAACTTAATTAGCTTCTGAGATTTTCAAGTGCAATTTTCAGTTTTTTAACTGCTGGGTATATAGATGGAGGTATTTTTTCTTATACTTAGAGTGTATTTCGAATATTTCGAAACGAACATGTATATAATATGTCATTTATAATAATATGCGACACAACATTTGATAATAAATTTCAATAATCTAGTATAATAATTTCAAGAATATCTCCTACGTAAGTTGTATATTGCGAAGTAGAAAATCAACACAAGTCAATGACATTGAATGTAACCTGAAAGTGCATTATTGATGACGTCATCAATGACGTCACTTGTGTCAACACTGACGTGAATATGACATGTATTGCAATAGTAACAATGTCAACATTGCAGCGTATGCAATATTCTCATGCATATAACATTGCAAGATATTGAAGATAGTCACATGTCTCCTATAATACGTATATGAGAATATCGGAATATTGTCATAATCCTAAAGAATTGATCGAATTTTATTGTGAATGTGATATATTTTTGTAGTAATATATTTAACAAAATATTAATAATAACAATGGACAACATACATGAAAATTTTTTATTACAGAAATGAATAGAGGGTACGAAATTATGCTGCTCTGAACTTTTTCAGATTTTTTTGAGACCCAGAACTATTTTTAAATAATTATTGAAAGTGCGGTCACGCCCCCTGGAGGCGTCAATAGGCGTCCAGGCACAATTCTTTTTATTAAGGATTCAGGGGTGCCAACTTAAATTACAGAACTTTACATAATTATTTAAAAATAGTTCCGGGTCTCAAAAAAATCTGAAAAAATTCAGAGTAGCATAATTTATAATTTGGTACCCTCTATTCATTTCTGTAATAAAAAAATTTCATGTATCGTGTCCATTAACAAATGACAATAATTATTTACCTGCATATTAATCTGAAATATTGATTCAATAAACAACTGCAGGATATTAACAGCTGTTTTCTATATAAAATTTCAAAATAGTAAAGTTGTTCTACAATTTCGCCACAAGTATTTTGTAGAGAAGACATCGATGTAATATTTTGTTATTGTTGTTGTCAGAATTTAAACATGGACAGAAAATAATTAAATTTAAATTAGTAAGGTTTTGAATTAAGTTTGTTACCGCGCTTGTTGGCGTATGTACACCTTTCTCATTTCAATTTAATTGTTCAATTGCTTTTTGTCCTGTCGATATGAATAAACAATTAAATTTCAAGATAAATTCAATTTATTTTTATCGTTCGCTGCATCATATTTTATTAAAATTTTATAGATCAAAAACATTTTTTACATAACTTTACTTAATTTTAATTAACATTGAACATATATTGCTGTATATAATATTATATGTGTACACTCGTCGCCTTGGAAAATTTTCCGCTTTCAGCCTTGTTTAATCACCATGTCATTAAGGCTGCAAAGGAAAATTTTTCGAGGTGACGATTGTACGTAGAATTGACACAAATATGTCATACGTTATATTTAAAAATTAACAATTAATTTATAATTTTATTATTTTGAGGTTCTAAACAGTTAATTAAATTTCAAAAAATTGAAAAAATTCTATGGTTTATAAAATTTAATTATAAATTAAAATTAACTTATAATATATCTTAGGGATGAGCACATATAAGCCGCTCGTTCCCATCTCAAGTTGAGTGACATCCTCAATTATAACTAGTAAGTAAACGTCAGGTTTTACCTTCACTTACAATTGTAGCTACGAGTGCTGAGAGCTGTTTCATCTTGCCTCAGCGTCTGTGACGTCATCTGGACCACGGTTAGCCAAGAGTTACGTCACAATGTACGTGCAGACCAATCGACCTGCTTTCGCACCTCGCAAGCAAGACACAGAATTAGCACTTGCCAATTTTAACCTTTCTGTGCAAGAATTAGCAAGTAAAAGTTATTATATTATATTTCATTCATAATTATATAAGGATATTACGATATTTTATGTATGGAATTTTTTTTTAAATATTTCAAGTGTTTCATTATTATAATAAATAAAAACATTTTAATTATTTTAATGATAAGGCGTGATTTACGAAATAATTGACCAGGTATTTCAATTTATAACTGCACCCGATCGAGTTCAAATAAATTTCATCTAGCTTTTATTCGCTATTTTATATTAGCTCTCTCCTCGTCTAATTTCCTCCTATTTTGCACCATTTTAGAGGAAAAAATAGGGGAAAAGACGAGATTACGTCTTCTTTCCTCTTATTGAGCATGAAATGTTAGAAATATCTTCTCCATTTCATCCTAACTTTGAACGAGGAAGAAATACGATGTGATTTTGAGGTAAAAAGACATTGTAAAATTAGGTTTAGACGTGTAAAGGATCATGAGTTGAAGACTTAATTTTTCAACTAGGGCATGGTTTGTATCACTTATTATAGATCATGATAGTTATAGTGATAATTTTTATAATGATTATAGTTTAATATTAATTTTTAAGGAAAATTTCTTTTGTATTTTGTATTTATTTATTACACATATAGAACCGTAAGGTACAAAGTGCATGTTTACAATATTTTAGTATTGCAATACCTGTAAAAGAAACATAAAAATTAAAACATATTATCATCAGTTTTATATTATTATTACAATTATAATCATACATACTAAAGTATAATCTAGTCAGTCCACAATACCTGAGAAATAAAAATTTTATATTAAAAAAAAAACATTTTTGTTAATAGAGAAACAGTCTGAGAACTAATTTTTTATTATATTACTATATTATTAAATTAATCTATTACAAGGAACGCATTAACATTATTTAAAGATGTTCTTTTTCTTGTTATGGCATAAAAATTGTTCTGCAGTAAAAATTCAATCAGTTTTGACCGAAATTAACTGCTGATAACTAGGTAGATGTTTTAAGGTATCAGGAAGATTATTGTACAGCTTTGGGCCTAATAAATATAAGCTTCGCTTTTCTTGTTCAGATTTATGTTGTTGTATTATGTACAGCCACAAGAGAATAAATAAATAAATAAATAAATAAATAAATAAATAAATAAATAAATAAATAAATAAATAAATAAATAAATAAATAAATAAATAAATAAATAAATAAATAAATAAATAAATAAATAAATAAATAAATAAATAAAATAAAATAAATAAATAAATAAATAAATAAATAAATAAATAAATAAATAAATAATTAAACTTCCATGTTTTTTTTCTGGCAATTACTATAAAAATATTATTTTAAGTTTTATTTTTTAAAAAAATATTTTAAGATTATTTACAAATCAAACAACCATAATGATAAATTTTTATAAATTCCATTGTATTAAATTACTATTTAAATTTATGATAATAGGAGCCCATACTGAACTCACGGGTGAGCGGGCTCAATGAATGTTTGGTCCAGCATCTTCTAGTTTGACTACTTGTCACTGATGGAGCCACCGGTGAGCTGACCGCGGAGGAATGTGGCCTGCACTCAACGGGGACTGCACAGTACGGGACTAGAGCAGCATCCGTGAGAGGAGCACGTGGAGAAGTCCCCGTTAAGATGACGATCGATAAGCGATCAACTAATTATTCACCCTGAATACATTAAACTTTTAGATACCTTATATATATAAGGACAATTTTTTGTACTTTAAGGTAGAGATAACGTCGAACAGCTGTTCGACGTAATCCCCTTTGATTAACATGTAAACCTTAGCAAATTGACAAAAATTCTGAAATTTTTTTGAGAGGCAGATATTAGTGCCTAAAAGCCATAGCAAAAGTTTCAAAAACATTTAACGAGCCGATTTTTTTAAATTAATTTTTTAGTTTGGCTCTCCATGGGAAAGCCCTATGCTGAAAATTAAAAAAATTAATTAAAAAAAATCGGCTCGTTAAATCGTTTTGAAATTTTTTCTATGGCTTTTAGGTACTAATATCTGCCTCTCAAAAAAATTTCAGAATTTTTGTCAATTTGCTAAGGTTTACATGTTAATCAAAGGGTATTACGTCGATCAGCTGTTCGGCGTTATCTCTACCTTAACTGACTGTTTAATTCAGTTCAAAATTTGTACTGAAAAGTGTGAAAAGTACTGGGAATAAAAGGTTCAATAAGGCATTTAATGTACTGAAATTCAGGCTCGGACTGCATGGCCATAAGAGTTGGTGAGCGATCGCTCAGTAGGCTCCCTCGGCTGGGAGACCCCTACAACGTTAAAAGTAGGTCCCCACAGGGTCAAGTAGGCCCTTGATATCATTGATATGGGCCCGTACTCCTGTTTGCTCAGTATAGGCTCTTTGAGCCCAGACTGACCCTGTGGTACTGAATCCTAATAAGTCCTAGTCTTAATAAGGTGAAAATAAAAGTATACTGAAAACCCATTCGGTATAATATATCTAATATGTGTTTATTATAGCCATGAGATAAAATTTAGTTAGTATTTTCAATTGAATGTTAAATTATATTTTATAATTATAGTGTTCACAGGACATAATAAGAGGAGAGAGTCATAATGTATAGGAAATTCACATAATTTTTAAATTTTATATTTATTAATACCTGGTGTTATGTTTTTCTTATTTTCTTAAAACATATTTACGAACTTTTTACTAACAACTTCGCTATTTAAAACAACATTTAATAATATTATTATTAACATTATAATGAAGTAACTGGTCCATTGATTTAAAAAATATATTATATAGAAGCTAGTGTCCGTCCTAACTGAGGTTTTCCATGGTTCCCTCAGTCTCACATGCACACTGTCTCGACGAGCTCTATAAGATCATAAGGGGAAAATTTGCAAAAAGCAACGAGAACTATTATTATAAATTGCAATTTTCCAATTAAAATATTACTTGTTATTACAGCTTATTTTCCGTTATCAAAATTACGTTTAAGTAATGTACATTTCGATCATGTGCATACGGTCTTACATTCCTTTATAATTAATTTGGCTGCGAATGATGGACAGACCTCACGCAACAGCTCACCGCCGCTTTTTCAATGGAAATTAACCACATGCACCAAGACCGCAACAAAACTTTGCAGCCCAGATGGATAGCGAGCAATTCAGCAAGCAATTCTTTGATGATGGAGCGCCAGGGAGGTAAAAGAAAAAACACACACATTTTTTGTTGCTATCATTCCAAACGAAATCGTTCAAATTAAGCTCACTTCATTTTATTTTCTTTTAAATAATTACTAATTTTATTGTTAATTAAAGGTGTTGTTTTATAATTTTTGTAATTAAAAAAATAAATACTATATTAAATTAAATTACATGCTTGGTCAAGTATGAATCAACTTTTTTTTAACTACTTCCTTTAAAATGTTTTCTTAGAAAAATTGTTATTCTTTTTTTTTAAGAGTTGTTATTCGTTAAAAGTCGTAAATGTTTTGTGACCGCTGCCATGAAATATTTGTAATTTCACGTGTAATAATTAACGCAATGATCTGACAACACTTACGTGTGTTTTCTGCTTGCTGGGTTATTATGAATTATTTCACGTGTTTAAACGATGTAGTTTTGTTTTAATTAATAGTTTTAACATGTCGAATGTGTGACGGCAATGATTTCCTCAGAAAATTATTATTTAAAATTTTGTGGAAACATTGCAGCAGTGGCGTAGCCACGGGGGGGGGTTTCGGGGTTTAAACCCCCCCCATGAAGATCGAGTAGTGACTGGATATAAGAAGAAAAAAGGAAAAATTATAGGAATTTGAAAAAAAAAAAAAGTTAAATAAAAAATTGAAATTTAGGGGTATCAAGTAGTCTTTTCTTTAAAATAAACAAATTATAAGTTAGTTTCTAATTTTAACAGGAAAAAGTGCGACTCATAAATAAATGTTTTATTTCCCTTACAAACTGCATGGGCATATAGCTACTATTGTATAAATTAAAACGCTCTCACGGTGCCGCACTTTCATTTAATTGGTTGCTCCACGCGCCCGGTGCAGACAAAATTTAACAAAAATAAGAGAAGCAATTCCCTTTTTTATTTATTTATTTTTCACAATATCTTAATGATGTGAACTTGGATTATTAAATAAATTTTAAAAATCAAATTCAATTAAATGACACGTACACTGATTCTATAAAAATAATATAAAGTGGTTACATGAATTACTTGATTTAATTAAAATGATTTACTCAAAGCTTTTAATAGATTTAATAGATTTATTCAGTTCTTTATTTATTTATTATACGCACGTATTCAAAAGAAATTGAAAAATGGGGTGAAAAAAAATATAAAATGTTAAAAAAATTGCATCAGGCCATATATTTTACCCCCTAATATAATAGTATTTTTTCATTATTTTACCCTAAAAAAGGGGCGTGTCCTTAAAAAAAATCGCGCCTGCGGCGGGCTATTGGGGGGCTTCGCCCCCCAAACCCCCCAGTGGGCTCTTCTCAATCTTTGTCCTGAAGAACCCCCCCCTTGGGCAAATCCTGGCTACGCCACTGCATTGCAGGCAGCACATGCATTATTTATATTATCTGCATTTACTCTGCTTTTTCTTCATCATCCAATATAAATAATTATATTTTTTGTAACATCTTAATTTAATAAAATTAGTGTATGATATTTAAGTTTTTAATAATATTAAATATGCCTATATAAGATGCCGCTTATATATTAATTCAATAAGATTTTTGCTAATAATGCTCACTCTCAATATAGTCAATGTACTATAATTATTATTATTTATATAAATTATACATAGTTAAATAATTGAAATGCGAATTTATTAAAAAAAAAACTTTAAATTTACATTTTCCGAATTAATAATAATTATAATTAACATTTATTAAAATATTTTTATAGCAATACTTTATTTTTACATACCATGGCAAATATTTCTAACAAAAAAATTGAAGACATGATATTATGAAATGATATTGCAAAATGAATAATGGGTTCTTCGCAATGCTAAACAATGTACTGGCTGCAAAGATTTAAAACGTTATGCAAATACGATAAAATGCTTGGCAATGCTGCACGTTCGCGACGTATCACGATTTTCTTTGTCAGACGTTTTGCTCTGTGTGCCCTTGAATGACCAGATGGAATTCTTAAATAATTACCATGATTTGTAAAAAAAAAATATCAATAAAAAATAATAATAATAATGGTTCATTGAAATTATATTTTTTTCGCTAAACAAATAAAGATAGTCGATTAAAGCATGAGCATAAACTATTATTAGAAATAATTAAATAGTTAATTAGAATTAACTTATATTAAACAACAAATGTTGAATTAATTAAAGTACTCTCAAATTTTTTTGTTATATATATTAAATTTTCTGGTATTTTTAAGTAATGAATTTAATTGTTATTTAAAATAAAAAATATGTTGTTTTACTTGGGCAAAAAATGCAAGCGTATCATGAAGGCTATCTATAAAAAATTGGAATGCAGGAACATGCCATCTGATTTTAGAGATATCATGAGATGTTGCTAAATCGGAACAAGAAAAGCGTAGCTTATATTTATTAGGCCCAAAGCTGTACAATAATCTTCCTGATACCTTAAAACATCTACCTAGTAATCAACAGTTTAGGTCAAAACTGATTGAATTTTTACTGCAGAACAATTTTTATGCCATAACAAGAAAAAGAACAGCTTTAAATAATGTAAATGCTTTCCTTGTAATATATTGATTTAATAATATATATAGCAATATAATTAAGAGTTATATAGTTTCCAGATTGTTTTCTATTAATAAAAATGTTTTTGTTTTTTTTATATAAAAGTTTTATTTCTTAGGTATTGTGGACTGACTAGATAATACTATAATAAGTATGATTGTAATTGTAATAATAATATAAAACTGATGATAATATGTTTTAATTATAATGTTTCTTTTACAGGTATTGCAATACTAAAATATTGTAAACATGCATTTAGTACCTTACGGTTCTATATGTGCAATAAATAAATACAAATACAAAATTTTTGCAATATTACCACCGAAGAACCAATTAAAACTCTTAATCAATTAATAATTTACTGTTATATTCTGATGTAAAATGTTAATTAAAATATTGGCAGCGATCGTTTGTTATCACAGTATCATCTTTCTATTTTACATCCAAATTTATCTTGCACCCAGCAAAGACGCAAAATTTTCCAAAATCTTGCACCCAGCAAAGACGCAAAATTTTCAAAAATCTTGCACCCAGCAAAGACGCAAAATTTTCCAAACCTCCAGCAAAATCTAGTTGGTTTTTAAATCAAAATGAGTGCATGATTTGAAAGTTATGATGACTGCAGCTAGCTGATAGTGTTCAAGCAAAGGTTCAATATATATTCCAAAAATAACATCAAAGTAATTTTACAGTTATGTCAGTAATGTTTGGAAATAGTTGTTGAAAATTATCATTAATATACATAGGAATGACGATAATCATGCACAACTTTAAGCAATCATATTGAAAATTAAACTTTTGTTGAGAAAAATAATGTTACAAAAAGAAAAAATAAAGAAGAAGAATAACGCGTTGAAGTCTCTAGATATATATGCTTATGAATGAATTTCATTTTTGTATTCTTATTTTCTGTACGTTTTATTTTTATTTTAAAGATAATTTTCATTTTTTTATGATTCTTAATAATGACTCTTTATAAAAAAAAATACTATTAATTAAAATTAAATCATTATTAAAATTCTTTATAGAAAATAAATTAAACCATTGAAGTTATTTAAAAAAAAATACTTGAGCATGAGTGACGAAGTAAAAAATAAAAAATTGGTGAATGATCTATCACGAATTCAGCAGCAGCAATATCAGCATCAGTAACTTCTTTTTGCCTGAGCTTTAGGTTATAGGTCCTCTACTGAAAGGTGGAAGGGCGGGTATAGCATGTGCACATTCCTCAATATATAGCATGGTGAAGGTGGGGATACAAAAAAAAAAAAAAAGTAATGGAAGCTACCTGTACGTCTTTTCACATACAACATAAGTGCCGCAAGGGTAGCTTTTTGTGAGAGTTCTTTTTTTTTTTTTTTTTTACCTGGCAGACTGGCTGGGCAAGGTACAGCCTCCCTCGTGGGAGCGAGTTTCTTACCTGCGGGGAGGCGGCGGTGGTCATGCCTCCTTCGCCGCCCCCCCCCCCCCCCCTCTCCTTCTTACTGAGACTTGCTAAACCACATTCCACCCTGCTGCTGCTGCTGCCTTATAGCAACGGCCATAGCAGTGGAGCCAAGTTGCCGTCAAAAATCTTTTTAACAACCTGACCGTTGAAGCACAGCTTTAGTTTGCTCTGATGATCTACCTGAGAATTATTATGAAACACGTTTAGTAGTCTATATATATGTGGTCATCAATGCTTTTATAATGTTGGATCTAAAATTGTTTATATTTGTGAATGAATATAAATTAATAATTAATATAAATTAATATATATTAATTAATTTTAACTTAATATGGTTTTAAGTTCCAAAATATTTTAAATTTATAAATTAATAATTATCATATTATTATATGTACTAATTAATGTAAAATTTGTTAATCGTCATTAATCCATGTCAATTAAATTTTACATAAAATATAAAATGATTGAATTTAAGCTATATACAAATAATATTAATTAAAAAATATGCATAATAAATAGATTTGAAAATACAAACATTTTATAATATTATATGAAACTGGAATTCACGTTTTATTTGGATAATCTCAATAAAAATTCACCACAATTTTATCATTATCCGATCATAAATTTCTAGATTTTCGGATTAATATATATAAAAAATTAACTTCGAAGGCTCGATCGATCTACAATCATTTATACAATTAATTTATTCATTAAAAAAGAAAATAATTCATTTTTATTATGTGAATAATGTAATATTTTTATTTCTATATTCAATAATAATGCATGCCATGTGTATTAAAAATAAATATAAATATATATAAATATATATATACATTACATAAAAATATAATACAAGTGAAGGTCTATAATACAACGCCCTGAACGTACTCCACTACTTTACATTACAAAATATAATACTTTTCTGGTATATTTTTATTACAATAAAAATTACAAAACTTTATTAATTTACTGTAATTTTTAGTTGTTTATTTCTTTAATTATATATATATAAGAAAACATTACTTTAACTATTTTTAAAATGGGCTCGGACTCAAATATCTTGATCAAAATCCGTAAAAATGTTAACATTAAAATCTCCAAAGCTATTATAGGTTCATAATTAAATTTATTATAAACCAAAAATTAATTTGAAATCGCTTTTGGGTTACCCAGGGCAGTCTGCTCCTACGTAGCAGACTGCCCTGGGTTACCTGTTTTTTCATTACACGCGAGTGACTCTAGGTGGCAGCACTAAGCAAATTTTAAATTTTCAAGTTTCACATTTCTGCCAACAGATGTCCAAATTTTTTGTGTGTGACAAAAATTGTGATTTGTGACATTAATAAACAGATGATCTGACTTTGATTGTTCTCCATGATTATTTTTATTATATTTGTGACATAAAAAAGCATTTGAATGACACTTTATTAATATTTATTTAATCTAGCATGTGTGAACTTGGTGTTTAAAGAATCTGTCATGTGAATAATAATTTTTTAAAATCATCATTCTATGTCCAGTGTGGGATTTCACATAACATAATATTTTTTTTTTTTTTTTTTTTACCTTTGAAGGACAAGTTTTCTTATTTTATTTTGTAAATGAACATGCTATGAGTCAACTTTTTATACCCCAATATAGATTAGTGGAGGAATCGTCTATAAAGAGTCACTATGTTTATGTAGTTGAAATATTACATTCTAGTAAAAGGCACACTATTGAAAAACGTTACAGCGCTTTTCATTCCTTGCACAGAGAGGTACTAATATAATTATAGTATAATTATTACTATATGCATATAAAAAGAATGCATGGTATTTTAGTTTATGATAATTTCACTCTCTGTTTGTTTACAGCTAAGGAAGCACTACACTACCCCTTTGTTTCCGCCGAAGCGAGTGCGGAATTCTCACCCAAAAGTTTTGGAGCAACGACGATTGGGATTGGAGCGTTACCTACAGGAGATGCTCAAGTACAGTCCGACAAGAAAGAGGGTCTTATCGTTCTTTGGTCTTCACCCGCATCAAGGCAGTGCAGAGTATGTATTAAAAATTTTGCTCTGCAATTGTTTTCATATGGCCAAGGTTTTTGTCAGTAGCAAGCTGTGAAGTTGCAATATTTGCCTTTAATATGGCTACGATCCATATCCCGGTTGTGATGGTTGTAAAATTTCAAAGTCACGGACCGCGTTACAACCACAAGTTACGGATTGCCAACCGGCTGACACCTGTTGTTACCGGTTTGAAGTTTTTTTTCTTTTCCCCAACCATTCACGACCGGAAGTACTCCCCCAATACTCTGCTTCAGGTCTCAGCTGGCCGTTTACTTTGGCAGCACTTCAACCAAGTTCCTAATTTTTCTTCTGGGTGAGAAAGGCAAAATTTTCAGATTGTCTGCATCACCACACTCTGTTAGTTCATATTCGCTGCCCTAATAAACCCAGACAATTTCCAAGAGAAGAGTTTTACCATAAAGCAGAGGATGTGGAAAGTAGACTTGTAATCCATGAGTGTATTATGACTTATGCTGTGCCCCTGAAGGGAAGGATGGAAAACCACTCTTGCCTATGCCCCTGACATAATTGAAACATTGTGAATTTTAAAGGAGTATTATTTTTTATTGCAGAAATGGACAGAAGGTGCTTATGCAAAGTTATGCTTCTCTGATTTTATTCAGTTTTTTAGAGTCCGGGAACTATTTTTAAAAAATTATTGGAAGTGCAGAGAAAGTGACGCCTCTCTTAATAATAAAAGAATAGAGCCTTAAAGGGGTGTGGGTTCAAACCCAACGTCATTAAAAATTTTTAGCAACACTTCCTGAGTTTTAAAAAATCTTAAAATGATCAGAGTGGCATAACTTTGCAACCTCTATTTATTTTAGCAATAAAAATTTTTGAGGTCAATACTCCATTGAAAAAGTTTGGGGGGCATTCACAAAGCACTTTAACCCCAACTTTAGCCCCAAGTTTTATCCCTGGTACTAAACATGGTGCTAAACCAGAGGCTAACCATGTCTAGCTCCTAGTTTAGCACCAAGTTTAGTACCAGGGATAAAACTTGGGGCTAAAGTTGGGGTTAAAGTGCTTTGTGAATGTCCCCCTTTGTGTACTTTATTAACCAAGATAAATGTCCACAGTTCGCTACTGGACTTGGAGGAGCAGTCTGAAGAGAGTGAGGAGAGCAAGCCTCTTGGTCACCAACCCATCTTCACTTACGAGAAGGACCCGTACCTCGTGGTGAACGAGAACACCAAGTTTCCGGACATCCTTGCCGCAGGAGTCATCTCAGCCCTGTACACCGACCGACTGTAATCATGGTGACCAAACTAAAACTGATCCAACTGTCCATCTTCGTACTGGTATGGGTGGTGTACGCATCAACCTATCTAATGAGAAAACCATTAGGAGTTATCAAAGGTTTAATGGCTCAAGATCTTCATTTATCAAAAGTACAATTAGGATGGATGGATACAGCAATGTTATTACCTTATGCAGCATTACAAGTAATATTTGGTCCAATTGGAGATAAATTAGGTCCAAGAAAAACTGTTGGTATTTTTTTATTTTTAACTGGACTTAGTTTAATGTCTTTTGGTACTTGGAATAGTTTTCCTGTACTTTTATTATTGTTATTTATAAGTGGTGCGGCACAAGCTCCTTGCTGGCCTGCTTGTTGTAAATGTCTCTCGGCTTGGTTTCCGGACGAACAAATGAACTCTGTCTTCGGTATCATATCAACATCAGCATTTGGTGGCAGTATTATTGCAACAACCTTAGCAGTATATCTACAAAAAACTTATAGCTGGAGATTTGTATTTTTTCCACCATCATTCCTTGTATTATTTTTAGCAATATTAGCATGGTTATTTATGAAATTACCTTCTGATTTACATATAACAATACCTGGTAAAGAAAATAATAATACAGATCTCAATTCACAATTATTACATGATAAAAAAGTATCAAAAAATTATACATTATATGAATTATGGTGTATTCCTTCTGTAGCAGAAATGGCATTATCTATGATGTGTTTAAAATTAGTAAGATATACAATGTACTTATGGTTACCAATTTATTTATTACAATCATTAAATTATACTCCTGAACAGGCTGGCCTGTTTTCTGTATTATTTGATGTTGGTGCCGTTATAGGAAGTACGATATTAGGATTTATAGTTGATCGTTATTGGCGACGACATCAATTATTTCCCATATTATTTGCAGGATTTCTAGGCACTCTCAGTTTTATATCTTTCACATTAACTGCTCAGTGGGGGCTTGGCTACAACTCTCTGTTCATGTTAATTGCCGGAGCATGTGTCTGTGCCCCGGACGCTCTGCTCGGAGGCTCAGTTTCTGTCTCGATAGGAGAGGCTGATGGTAAAAACGCAGGCGCAGCAGTCACGGGTCTGATTAACGGGTTTGGAAGTTTTGGTGCAGTTCTTGAAGGACCTCTTGTAGGATTTATATCTGATAAATTTGGCTGGAATGCCATGTTCTTACTAATAATTATCTTGTCTACATTTGGGTCATTTGCAGTATTTAAAGCTCTTATGATACAGAGAAGACAAAATCGTAGTAGTGCTCTTCTTATGGATGATGTTAATTAAAAAAATGTTAATTTTTCTGAAGGAACTACAGTCGTAAAAGTATTACGTTCGTAAGAAAAAAAATATAAGTTTCATTAAAAGTTAAGATTGATAGCCACGTGATATATATTTTTATGTTTCATTAAATACAGAGTATTCCTGATTATAAGAGCTGTATTTCATCCCTTGTCCGCGATAATGAGGTATCTGTTTCCACGATTTCGTTGCAATAATGAGCTATCTGCTCTTTCAGGTGAGCGCAATTATGAGCCTTTTTTATACCAATTTACAGCTCATAATGTCACTCACATGACATAGCAGATATCTTACATACGATGGAGATGGGCCAATAGCTCAATCATTATTCTGGATGAGGGGCGATTAAAGGACCTAGCCGGAAGTCATTCATACAGTTCTTAATACATGTGCACTATATTTATTCTACCTTATACCTTTGCATTTTTTCAATAACCCATCATGAAAAAATTTAAAAAATATATTTTCACTATCGCAACAATAAGCGCCACACACTATAGCAGGGTGTGACGTCACACTTAACAGGAGTCTCATTGGCTGGAAGGCCCGTGACGTAGATGTTAGCAGCGGCTGCTTCACCCACCACTATAGTCTTGAGCGAGCACGAAATGCGCTCTGTTAACTACTACGTACAAGTTAACAAAATAACTATTTTCTCTCTCGCTAGCGTTAAACTTGCGCGCATGCAAATTTCGCTGTTTTTATTATATATTATGATTAGTTCAGATAGAAAATAAGTCATTAAACCTCCGGATAGGGCCTTTAACCTCACCAAGTTACTACATTTTATTTCAAAATTACATTGTTATCAAACAGCAAAAAAGTATTGCAATAAAACTGTCTACCAAGAAAATTTACACCCATCTTCAAAAAAATCTTAATTTAGTAATTTTTAAGTAACCATGTAACTGCTATGCTAATAGTAAATTCAATGATATTATACTGTAACTAATACTTGTAGGGAGAGAGTCTTAAAAAAAAATTAAAAAAAAATGTAACTAATTAAAGGACCCAGCCGGAAGTCATTCATACAGTTCTTAATACATGTGCACTATATTTATTCTACCTTATACCTTTGCATTTTTTCAATAATAACCCATCATGAAAAAATTAAAAAAATATTTTCATTATCGCAACAATAAGCGCCACACACTATAGCGGGTGTGACGTCACAGTTAACAGGAGTCTCATTGGCTGGAAGGCCCGTGACGTAGATGTTAGCAGCGGCTGCTTCACCCACCACTATAGTCTTGAGCGAGCACGAAATGCGCTCTGTTAACTACTACGTACAAGTTAACAAAATAACTATTTTCTCTCTCGCTAGCGTTAAACTTGCACGCATGCGAATTTCGCTGTTTTTACTATATATTATGATTAGTTTAGATAGAAAATAAGTAATTAAACCTCCGGATAGGGCCTTTAAGAACTACATGTATATAGATAAGAGGCTAACAATTAAGACTTGAAATTTAAATTCATAAATAAGACATTTCCTGCTATGTAATTTAACTTGCCTTCTCAGTGGCATAGCCAAAAATATTGAAAGATGAGCCTGTTATAAATAATATACTACATCTATGTGTTTGCCATGGACGGAAAAATCTGTTCCTAAGACCATGCAATTTTCTGAGCCCTGCCTGTAGAAAGTGTTAGATATATTAATATAAAAACTAGAAATGTATATCAGACCATCTAAGCTTCAAAAACTGACAAATAAGTGAAGAGTCATTAAAAATGCTCGTGTGTTGTGATTGTAAATATTTGTCTGCTTCTGAAGAGTTAAGGGTAAGATAACACGAACAATCGATTGTTGTTAGTCCCATTTGATTAACATGTAAACCTTAGCAACCTCATAATGATTCTGAATTTTTTTTTAGAGACAGTTCTTAGCATTAAAAAAATATGGAGAAAATTTCAAAACAATCGGACGATCCAATTTTTTTAAATGAATTTTTTAAATTTTCAGTATAGGGCTTTCCCATGGAGACCAAAACTAAAAAATTAATTTAAAAAAATTGGATCGTCCGATTGTTTTGAAATTTTCTCCATATTTTTTTAATGCCAAGAACTGTCTCTCAAAAAAAATTCAGAATTATTATGAGGTTGCTAAGGTTTACATGTTAATCAAATGGGACTACAACAATCGATTGTTCGTGTTACCTTACCCTTAACTCACTACGAAAGAAATTTTAACAGCATATCCAAAGTATGAGTTTTCTTTGTATATATTAATACTGCATGTCATTAACTGTAGACAAATCTACACATTAACTATTTAAATAGAAAATTTATAAAATATTATACAGACATCGGTTACAATTTAAGAATACATGTAAATAAATGTTATGTTGTAATAGTTTTCTGTTCAGCTGTATTTTTCTTTCTATATATAGTATTGCAGTCTAACAAGCGAGAGTTGACGCCTGATGAAAATTTTATAGAAATCAAGGATGCTAGAGGTAAGGATGTGTCACGGAGCTGCTGCCCCCACACGGATAGCGCGGAACTAGTAAAGACAGAAGATGACGATCGCTTTTTTGGAGCCAAAAAAGTATGTTTGTAAAACGCAAGTGTATCTCCGAGCAGGTTTACAAACACCCTTTTTTAGCTCCAAAAGAGAGATCGTCATCTGCCGTCACTCGTTCCTGGCTAAGCCGTGTGGGGGCAGCAGTGTCGTGTCACATGCTTCCCATAGCTTCCTTAATAGAAATTACGCATTTTCTATTTAATTTTACTTCCGATTGTGAGCTAAATAAAAGCTGCGAAACTACTTAATTACGTCAAGTCTGGAAATTTTTAGGCATCACTTCTCGCTTGATATATTATTATAAATAAGTTCATTAATTTCTTTATCAGGATCATTTATACTGGAGGCAAATTATGAAAATTTTCGCATATATACAGTAAAAAATCGTTATTAGTCATTTACATAACTTGTTGTAAATTAAAACTCCATTTTGACTAAAGGAGAATGCAGTCCCGTAAAAAAATTATTAGCATTGCGGGAATAGGAAAAACTCGATTTAAGGGAATACTCTATATAAGGTAAACCTAATTTCTTGGATCCCTTTTGACTTTGCATAATAACAAGTTTTTACTGTATACATTTGAGTGTAATAACTGAATAATCATATTTTAATGAATCATATTTACTTTAATAGAAATTATAGATATATTTATATTGATTTTTAATTGTTCTGCTTATAATTTATCCATGGTTCTGCTTTTGTTGTGCAGGCTTAGTCAAAGTAACATCTGACATTTCTCGTGAGTGCACTCTGTATTAAATATGTTGCCCATTGTCATATCTCTCTCACATGGAATATCTCGTTATTATTTTCTAAGCCTGTACCTGTAATATCTCCTAAAACATGGATTGAGAATAATTGTTAATTGTCATTACATTAAATGTTTTTTGAATCCAAAATAAGAAATATATTAAAATAATATTATAATTATAGGTTATAATTAATTATATTATTTTATAATTATAAAATAAATAATGCTTTATTATAATATATTATGTAATTATTTATTTCACTTTTCGGACTTTTACCTTTGCCCGGTGTTTGATGTAATCCTTCTGTATGTAGCGATGATCACTTAGTGTTCGTGCACGTCACTAACACTTGCATGTACTACATATATCACCATGTTTCAAGAGTCAACCGCTCTCTTCCTCAGGTGATCTGAGACGTAGTGACATGTATAGTACATGCAAATGTTAGTGACGTGCACGAACAGTAAGTGACCATTACAACATACTACACACAGCGAAGGATTACATCAAACACCGGCAAAGGTAAAAGTCCAAAAAGTGAAATAAATAATACATTCAATGTAAATACCCTTTGCACGAAAAAGTTATTTACTATTTAGTATTTATAATATTATTTTATGTTTTGTGTGTACTATCATTTAATTAATAAATTTAATATACTGTAATCGTTTATAAATAGTATAAAAGAACAAAAAGCATTATAAAACACTTCCTCTTTTTTCTTTTTGTTGTAGCTCGATCATCTGAATTGTTATAATTTATTTTAAAAAAAAAATTTTTTATACATATTTTAAATGCAAAAAAAAAAAAATAAAAAAAAATCAATGTATGCATGAAATCAATATGTAATTTATTATAATATATATGTATAGAGTGATTCCTCTGTAAAATAAATTTAAGGTAAAATTTTAATTCTATTAAATTATCATGCATCCTTTGTTTTATTAATTATATATATATATATATATATATATATATATATATATATATATATGTATATATATATATATATATATATATATATATATATATATATAGTCCGCAGTCATCAATATAGGTTTTGACCTAAAATAAATTGGGAAGCAAGATTTTTTTTTCTGATATCGGTAGAACTCGATGCCCTGAGTAACATATTCAAACCCCCCTGGCAAGGATAATATATAGAGTCTATTTCCTCCATGCCCCCTGGAATCCCCCTGGAGCCTGCTGGAGCTTTCGCCGCCATCTTGATGGAAAGACGCGCCAATAGTACCTTTGGTTTTAATTTTTTTACTTAATTTCTAATGAACTTTGGTAAAAAATTCAAACTGTATAATGAACCTAAGATGTTAGGGCAAATTATAAAATAAAAAAGTTTAATTAGTTTCGTAATTAAGTATCTTTAATTACACTAATTAAAATTTTCACTCATGAAAAAAAAAGTTTATAGGTAAAATTTTCAACTTTTTAACATCGTTACTAATAAAAGTTTCAAACAAAAGTTGTTGCAAATATATTGCAGATTAAGGGTAAGGTAACGCCACCAATGTTAAAAAAAATCCCTCTCACAAAAATTCTGAAAAAAATTTAAAATGTTCTCCTCTATACCCCCTATATATCAGTACCTAAAATATCAGGTATACAAATACGATCTAGTTTTTGAGTTATGAATTTTTAAAGTTGACCTATTTAACATGGGAGTTTCATTTCTCCATGTTAAATTGGTCATCAACTTTAAAAATTCATAACTCAAAAACTAGATCGTATTTGTATACCTGATATTTTAGCTATATACTGATAGGGGGTAGGGTGTAGAGGAGAACATTTTAAATTTTTTTCAGAATTTTTGTGAGAGGGATTTTTTTTAACATTGGTGGCGTTACCTTACCCTTAATAAGACATAAGTTTTTTAGCTGTAGTATACATATTCAGAGAGAGTTTGAGTAAGAAGCTAGTTGTTTTCTCTGTACGTACCATAAAGCTGCATGTTAAATTTAAGGCTTCCAAAACACCAATTTTGTGATTTTTTTGTTGTGAAGCTATTTGCGATGTAAATGTTTAGTTTCATTTCTATAGAGGGCAGGTTAAACTATTTTAATTTTATTTTCACTCTACTTTTCTCCCAATTAATTTAAGTTTATTTTCTAGTCTATTTGTTGATTAATTAATATTGATAAATAATATATTGGTATAATGAGGGTACTTTGTAGTCTATATATATATATATATATATATATTATATATACTGCTTGATGATTCTTTATTATTTCTTAATTTTTTTCAAGTAATAATAAATGCAGAAATTTTAAAACGTATACCATATCACGTTCAGATATGCACCATGACTAGATTATTAGGTCAATTAAGAGAATAAAACTAACCCGTAAAAAAAAGTAAGTTTACTCTTTGAATGTATGCAACTCTTCATGCACTTTCATCGAGCTTCTCAAACATGAACTTTTATGGTGAAAAGATGCTTAAGGTAGAGATAACGCCGAACAGCTGATCGACGTAATGCCCTTTGATTAACATGTAAACCTTAGCAAATTGACAAAAATTCTGAAATTTTTTTGAGAGGCAGATATTAGTGCCTAAAAGCCATAGAAAAAATTTCAAAACGATTTAACGAGCCGATTTTTTTTAATTAATTTTTTTAATTTTCAGCATAGGGCTTTCCCATGGAGAGCCAAACTAAAAAATTAATTTAAAAAAATCGGCTCGTTAAATGTTTTTGAAACTTTTGCTATGGCTTTTAGGCACTAATATCTGCCTCTCAAAAAAATTTCAGAATTTTTGTCAATTTGCTAAGGTTTACATGTTAATCAAAGGGGATTACGTCGAACAGCTGTTCGACGTTATCTCTACCTTAAATAGGGGGCGTGGCTTAAAAAAAATCGTGCCTTCGGTGGCTGTTCTGGGGGGCTTTGCCCCCCAGTGGTGTGAGGGCCTCATCTTGTTTTCCTAGCTTCGATCCTGTCTCGCACCAGGGCCGGGCCCCTCAAAGTCTAGCGACGGCCCTGATTAAATAAAAAAAATTGTATCAGACTGAGGCGGAGCCGTGGAAAACCTCAGTCGCAGGATCGACGGATACTTCTACTTTTTCTCAATGGACCAAAGCGATGTCCAAAGCCTGGGGAACTACAAACAAGAGCATCACTACACTGGGGCGGAAAGCGAGACGAATATATTTACCCCAGGGAGGGAACAACGTATTATTTACTTGAAACGGCCGGTCACCCATCCAAGTACTAACCACGCTCGACGTATAGCCTGACTTCGGTGATCAAACGAGAACCCGTGGTCAATACACTGCGTCACGCTCGACCGATGGGCCGCGGCAAAAATGGGCCGCCAGGACAAAAGTGGGCCACACGTACCTGTCTCTATATGGAAAAAAAAATCTGAATTATTATGAGGTTGCATATATATACTATAAGATAAGGTTTACATGTTAATCAAATGGTACTACTATACAACAACCGATGTTTCGTGTTATCTTAATTATCCTAAATTAACTAAAAAATTTTATGTTAATTTTTGATGGGAACATTGCAGTTAACTTTTACTATAAAAAAAATCAAGAAAAAACTAATGAGAATTAAAGTAGAGTGAGCGATTTAATTTTTTGTAATATTTTATTTTCTAAAAATAGTTTAACCTGCTTTCTATTGAGAAATGAAAACCAAAAAATTCCATCTCAAATAGCTTCACCACAAAAAATTCTCAAAGTTGGTGTTTCAGAGGCCTTTTAACATGCATCCTTATGGAACATAAAACAGCTTTTTACTCCAACTGCGTCTGAACTATGGTACGAATTAAAAAATACATACGTAATCTATGTTGAATTCTTTAATGAATTTTCAAATAATTTTTTTTTTTTTTACGGAGCCGTTTTGCCGTCTCATATCGACTTTTCTTCTGAATTTTATTTCTAAAACAACCTGTTATTTATAAAATTTAATTATCGTAACAAAGAAATGTTAACATCAATGGATCTGACACATGATGTTTAATTAGTATTTATGATATGGAGACTATACATGAACCATTCATAATATAGACATCATTTGCAGTTTCATTCTATCAAACACCTCTTTGTCTTTGCTCTTTGTGATAGGTCGATGCATGGGACATTTACCTTTGAAACATATATTTTTAAATTACTTTTTTTTTCAAAGGACTCAATCAATCACTTGCAAACACGACATAACTTTATTTTTCTATACCAGAATAGGCTTTTAAATATTATCACGTATTCAACTATAATATACTTAATGAGTTGTATAAAATAAAATGAATGTAGTTGACATGAAACAAAGTAATTTAACTCTATACTCCAGCGATTGAAAATAAAAATTGTGTTTAGTTTCTCTAATGAAGCTGAATAACAGAAAATTTAATTTATATATAAAGAGTTTTATTCCATTAAGGCCTTTGAGAGTAATAAAAATTATCTGAGAGCTAGCTAGAGTTCTGTTGGAATAAAAAAATGATAATTAGAAACATCATCAATTTATATAACTATTCAATCATGGTAAGATGAAAATTGTTGATTATGTTCCACAAAAAAATCATGGATGGTGAATAGGTTAAGTTTGAATTAAATATGTACTGTACTTCCCCTTATCTTATTTTTGTTTTAGTAAAACTAAATACTTGCTCATTATGCTAAAGTGTGTGTTGTATATTGTGTGTGTTATTATGAATTAATTAATATTAAACTTGAAGTGAACATATGTTTGTCCTGTACAGCCTGTAAAAGTTAAAAATAAATTAATAAATAAATATAACAGCCTGAGTGAACTATTTATTATGATTATACATAAGATATATCGTGGATCGACTATATACTATATAGTCAACATCGGTAAATGCCTGAGAAGTAGCTAGGCAACTTTTCATTCAACCGTAAAGAATTATCAACTTCACCTTGCACATCAACTTTCAAAACTATTCCTATTTATATATACATGTATATATTATTTTCTTTATTCCATAATTTTATAGTATGCACATTTAAAGTTATGTTTTCTTTCCGATTTTCATTTTTAAAAATTTAAAAATGAAAACTTCAAAATTTGAGGGAAAGTGACCTCCAGAGTCCACGATGTTAAACCTTAATTAATATATAATTATAGATTATTTACATTTTATTTAATTAATTAGCTACGACGCACATTTTAATTTTACATTCATATGATATTTATTTAAAATTTCAACATCGGTAAGTTGGCGATTCACAGCGTTGCCAAACTTTTCATTTATTTAACTTGCTCATAAATTACTTTAATCAACGTCACGGTTCGAAAAATATGAAAAATTTCAGAAAAATAGTCCAAAAAATTAGTTTTTATTCAATATAATAATTTAAAATATCTGTCTTTTGTTTCTTATGTACAGGGCTACTGACTGTTGTAAGACTACCAAATTCATTTGAAGAATATTCTTCATTACAACTTTTTTCCTCCCAATTTTCCACTGTAGAGAATAATATAATAATATATTATATTATATATATTATTATATATTACCCGAAATAATATTTGTTTTGGATTAACCCCATGGTTATTTATAAGACTATATATATACTTCTCTATTGAACCTCTTCTACTTGAAAACTTTACCGCTGATTAAATCGAGGCAATTAATTTAATAAAGAAACTAAATTAATACTTTTTTTATTTAATATTTTAATAATATTTAAAAAATATTTATAATTTTAAAATATTGATTTAATTTCGTTATTAGTAAAAAATTGTTTAATTATGTGTCTAAAAGAGAAAGTTTTTTTCGAAGGTTTATTCGATGAGTTATAAGATGGAGAATAATAATATATATTATAAGTTAGGATACTATAACCCAAAATCTCCGGAGAGTTAACCTGCCCGTACTTAATCCCTTCAGTTTTGTTTGCAAAAGCAAAAGTTAAATGAACGTTCTCTGATAATATGAAATGGAAGTTTGATGCCTCTTACAGTAATTTAATCGGCGAGGACTTATGGGAAATTTTAAATTTAGTCAAATTATTAATTAGTTAAAATAATTAGAGAATTCTCATGGTACTAGTTATACAACAATATTAGGACTCCGAAGTTAGTATTTTAATTTATTTCATGAGTATTAAATTAATGAGTTTATATAATATATTTTTATGTGATAAATAAAGTAGCACTTGGTTATAAAATTTTTTAATTAATTATTGTTCTATAGATCATTATATGTTATGATATTGATAAATATTTTCATGAAATCCTGATGTTTTTTTTTATTAATTTTACTCTGCTCAGAATTTTTTTAAAAAAAAATTTATATAAATACTGTTTTGAATAAGGATCGACATAATAGACATCCGATTTTTTTTAAAATACCTGACAACGACCAAAATTTTGTTGGTTTCAAAAATCGCTTAAAAAAAAAGTAACATGTAAGCTGAACTGATTTAGGTTTAGCACTGCCGAACAAGTAAACCAATTTTTGTTGTGGTATAAACATATTCTATTATATGTCACAGGTCAAAACGAACACTTATTCAAAAAAAAAAATATAAAATATTATTATATTATTTGATCCATTTATAGAATTATAAGTTCATATTATATTTAAGTTTATAATATTATTTAGTAACATGAGAGTTTCTGTTTGATTTAAAGTATATATGATTTAAAATGTTTACAATATATATATATATATATATATATATATATATATATATATATATATATAGTTACAATTTAATGTTTTTGAAATGGAATCGTACAAACAAATAATGATTATTGGACTAAATTTATTACAGTCCTATCAAATTCAAGAATCATTATTTGTAGGTTTTGAGTAGGATATATCACTTCAAAAATAACCCAGCAAAAACAAACAAGCAAGCAAATATTATAACATATATACACGCATCTAAAACGGTAGGAAATATTAATTTTAAAAATTGTTTAACGCATGTGAAAAGAACTTAGAACCCTCGGCTTTACGTATCCCAAATTTCAAATTTCTAGCTTAAAGTTAACCTGTCCAAATTTTATCATAGGTTCGGAACACCATTTCTGGCTCGGTCTGCAGTATTCTGTATATACTTCTTTATTGCATTCGTTTGAATTTACAATTTTTTTTTTTTTTTTTTGTTTAATTATTGGTAAAAAAATTTTATTAATATTTTTCTTCATCGGTGTTTTTTATTTCGGTCCAGAGACCCTACAGCTAGGGTCTCTGATTTCGGTCAAATAGCGTTCGTTCAAATTGTATTCGTGATTTTTCCATTTGTTTTAAATGCTTTCGTTCAAATAACTTTCGGTCAAATTGTTTTCGTTATTTTTTTATTTGTCTAAAATGTTTTCGTTCAAATAACTTTCGGTCAAATTGTTCTCGTTATTTCTTTATTCGTCTTAAATGTTTTCGTTCAAATAACTTTCGGCCAAATTGTTTCCGTGATTTTTTCATTTCGTTTTGAATGTTTTCGTTCTAATTTACTTTCGTTGTTTTTCAATTCGTTCAAATAACTATCGGCCAAATGGTTTTAGTGATTATTGAATTCGGCTATAATGTTTTCGCTGTAAATACTTTCGTGCTTTTTAAGTTTCGTTATAAATGCATTCGCACATTTTCCATTTCGATTAATTATACTTTCGTATAAAATATTTTCGTGTTAAATTACTTTCATCCTTTTTGTTTTCGGTGTAATGCCTTTCATATAAATTGTTTTCGTTCTTTTATTTTTCGTTCTTTTGACGTAGACTCCAATATTGTTACGTGCTCCTTCCTCACAGCGCGCTTCCTCATTTCAAAGTTTTCCTGCTCAAGTTATGCAGTGTTGCCAAACATATATACTCTGGGAGCGAATTCTTATGGGCTGAAGGTCAGACTCAACCGATCGACTTTATAACGCTTCTAAACAACCACGTTGCTATGGAAACAAAAGCAACAATTAATTTATTGTTTACATGCAAGCGTTATATAAACGATCGTTTGCTTGACCAGACAGTTCAATGACGTCATAGGCGACACGGGCGCGCCTCCAGGTCACGTGACCTCTTTACATCTCTATTTTAGTCATGATGCAGTACGAATAAAAATCTCATAAAATTCATAGGTGTATTTTTCGACCTCCTCTTTCGATTGAGCTACTAAAAAAATGTGATGCAAATTGTCCATTGCATCTTCCACGCCTCTGTTTCTCGATCGCTTTCGCAAAAACAGCTTATTTCTTCAAAAATTGTGTAGTAAATATGTTTTGTATGTATTAAGTGCATGCAAGTATATTATATACTACTCGAAATGAAATCACTTTTTCCGATACACTTTACACTCGAATTCAGTGGGAGGAAAAATACCAATTCAAAATGAACTGTTCATCAAATAATACCAGAGTATTATATTTCTTATATTTTTTTACAGACTATATATTTAACAAAATTTAAACATACATTAATATTATTTCTTTATTAATTAAATTTTGAATAAAAACTATGTATAAAAATTTACACAACAATATTATTTAAAATTTCCAATGAAATATATTTGCAAAAATCATTCTTATAATATCATGTCGTATGATCAAATTTGTACGTCTTCTTCTTTTTCTTCTTCTTCTTTTTCTTCTTTTATTTATTATTTTTTTTTTATCACAATTAATATATTCGTGCATGGATATTACTAGATTATTACGTTAATAAATGGATTGTATATGGGGGGAAAATACCACAAATATTATAATATGCATTCAATCAAGTAATTTTAGCTACTATAAATATTAGGTAGTCCAATTTGAATGCTATAAATTTAATTTAACTTCTTCAGCACTTACAAGTCAAGTTCACACTAGTTTCAAAATGAACAATTCGATTTAAAGTATAATTCAAATTAATATCTTGCTTTGCATACTCCATTTTTTTTTCCTTTGTATAATTTGATCTCGTGACAAAAATTAAATAAATATTAATAAATAAGTTATATTTATTTATATTCAAATGTAATGCATTATTTAAAAAAATTAAAGAAATGATTGAGAGACACAAATTTAAAAAAATATATATATACTAAGCAAAACTTGTGATTGGGGACGAAAAATTTGATAACGAAATATAAAAAATCCATTAAAAAACTTATTTTTTTTTTTTTAATTTGAAAAGTATCCTTAGAAGTTAAGCTATATGTATATATATGACATACAGTATATATATCTGAAAATGTCTTATTTGATTGCATTTTTTTTTTTACAACATTATAGGATCGTAGCTGGGCCAAGAAAAAAGGTTCATTGCGAAAACAGTTCACTGGCACTCTTGGTGATTATAGATTTTTTCTATTATTAATATTTTCTAATTGTATGAAAACTATGAACATTTTTGTAATTATTTATATTATTTAATAATAATAATAATAATAATAATTTTATTTCGATCGTTGGCTTTACAGCATAGATCACGTCAGAGTTGTTACATAAATCGCCATAAATCATACATAACAGATACTTAAATCTAATTAAAATTACCTAAAATTAACATACATAGGTTTACACAAATAATTTTAAGTAAATATATACTATTAACATAATATCTATTATTCATTATTATCAGGTTCTTTAATCTTGATGTTTTTTTGTTTTGTTTTTAATATTTAAAAATAGTTTAAGTTTTCAAAATCACTTTCACTCTTTTTAATATATATAATTGATTTATTATCTCCACATATGATTTCTTGATGCCCTATTAAATAGATCACATAACATTTTGCACTATAGTTCACATAGCACTTTGATGGTCAAATATTAAAATATGTGTATATGCTGTCTTTATTTCGGAGCCATAGATAAAGATAACTTTTTTTTTTTTTTTTTTGATCCGTAAGAGCAACGTTCCAGTTTGCAACATCCTCCTGCGTTATTTCTGAATTTTCATCATAAAAATCTTTTATATTAAAATATTCTTTTTTGATTAATATAGTTTTTAATTTATTTTTAAATATATTATCACTAATTTCATCCCTCAATGACTCGGGTAAAAAATCATAGATTTTATGAGTTTGGTAATATGGATTATTTTTATAAAAAGCAGATTGATGCTTTTTTATTACAACTTTGGATTTGTTTCTGGTATCATAAGGAGAGATGTCGGAAACTTGAGCGTACGACTCTGGGTGTAATCTTTTATACATTGCACAATTCAAGATGTAAATACTGGGTAGAGTTAACACTTTCAAATCATAAAAATGTGTTCTACAGGAATCCGTCTTTTTAAAACCTTTTATTGTTTTCACAGATCTTTTTTGTAGTATAAATAAACGATTTAGCACAGCATTATCACTTCCCCAGATTATGATAGAATAGCTTAAATGGGAATATACATTTGCGTAGTAAACTGAGAGCAGTGTATCGTCTGAGACTAATCCTCTCAATGAATAGAGTAAAAAGTTTCCACGAATAATTTGTTTTGAAAGTTCATGAAGATGAACATCCCAGTTTAATGTATTACTAATATTAATTAAGCCCTAAGAATTTTATGTCAGTGGTTTCTTTAATTGACTTGCCATATAATTTAATATTAATATTTACATTTTCTTTATTAGTATTTAGGCAAATGGAATCTGAGAAAAGTAGTTTTATCAGTATTTAATAATAAACGATTGTCGTTACACCAATTTTCTACTTGTTGTACAGTATTGTTTGCTTTTCTCTCTAATTCGACCACTGACTTTGCTGATATCCTGGCATTGGTATCGTCAGCATATTGTTCTACACTATCAGCATCTTTTAGATGAAATGCCAGATCATTAGTCGTAAAATTGTATATTCGGGGGCCTGTCTTACTGCCTTGAGGAACTCCTAGGGTAACAGGTTTAAGAGCTGATTTGTAGACATGATTTAGGTCTCCATTTAATTCAGATCTCATTTCGACATACTGGTATCTGTCGGTAAGATATGAATTAAAAAGCTTTATACTGTTCTCTTCGCAACCCATTGAGCGAAGTTTGGAGATGAATATATCGGGGGGGAGGCAGTCAAATGCTTTTGAAAAATAAAAAAATAGACCTAGTGAATATATTTTTTGTTCTAAGTCATCATAAATTGGATTAATGAAATCAAAAATGGCTGTAATTGTTGATTTATTTATTTGAAAGCCATGTTGAGTTGGAGATATTATTTGATATGTTTTTTCGTAGACAGAAAATTGATAGTCTATTACTGCTTCAAATATTTTTGAAAAAACTGATGAAAGACTTACTGGTCTATAATTTTGTAGGTTACTTTTGTCTCCTTATTTGGTAAGCGGACCTAATACCCCCGGACGAAATACCCCCGGACCAAATATTCCCGCCCGGACCGGACGAAATACCCCCAGACGAAATAATCCCGGACGAAATACTCCTGGACGAAATACCCCCGGATGAAATACCCCCTTGTAAGTGGAGAGGGGCGGGTGACCAACGCGGGAGGGGAAGTTGACTTTATTTATAAAGTCTGTTTTTCTGTCGTTTGTCTGACGTCACGCGCGTCGTATTAAAGAAGGAAGTTAGCAACGTTAGGCCAATGCATTATGCATTAATTTATCATATCATTCATATCGAATTAAAATTAATGTGTAATATATTTTGATACGATACATTTTATGCATGTTAATTATTAGTGTTTATTGCATTTTTTTTACATTTTTTTTAAACTAAAATTTTTCAAAATCGTCCCTATATAACTTTTTATATTAAAAAAAAAAAAATTAAGTAAATTTTTTAGTGTAATTTTTTAATTCTGATTCAATTGGTATAGGTCTAAAAATGCAATATTTTCTATTGTTTTTGGTCCCCCGGTACTATATTATAGGTGCCGTGAACACTTAACGTAGCATGTGTACCCCTCCTGAAGAAACTTAATTTCTTAATTTACTTGTTGTTCTATTTATTTCCTTATTTATTCCTTTTCCTTTATTTATATATGTTGGCACCAAAGCCCGAATTCAATGCGCACATCTAAGTGTGCCCCTAGCGATTTGAGCATAGGCCGAATAAATTAACAAATATTTTGGGCTTTGCTCATATAAATTTGAACATTTCTAGAAGTGCTCAAATCGAAAAAAGCAAACCCCGACGAGAAGTTTCATTTCGGGCTTTGCTCACTGTTTTGATCATTTCTAGAAGTTCTCAAAGCAAAGTGAAAAATAATAATTGTATGAATTGTGCCGTATTATAGTAATAATTTGTAATAAATAATTAAAACAATAAAATATTGTGAATTTAATAATATTATAATTACATCAATTTTTTAATTAAGTACCAAAAATACAAATTTAGCATTAGCTTGTATATTATTTTTTTATTAAAATATTTCTTTCTGTTTTATTCAATTGATACTGAAAAATACGATTTTGTCACACTTTTTATATTAATATTGTATGTTAGTTAATTTAAATAAATTTTTTACAGCTGATATATTACAAAATCATTTTAACTTAATTTACAGAACTTGCAAAGAAGCAAAGAGCTCCTCAAGATAGTACCAAACCTACTAACTTAAAATAAATAAATAAATAAATAAATAAATAAATAAATAAATAAATAAATAAATAAATAAATAAATAAATAAATATTATACCTGAGATCGATTATTACCTGATCTTATTATTACCTGAACTTGACTTATTTTTGCAGGGATTACTATCATGGAATTTTAAATTTCATCTAAATTTTTTCTTTGCACAACATGTTTTAGATTGACAACCTTTCTTGTAGTTGCAAAACACAAAACCTTGCTTTGAATTTGCTAATGCTGCTGCTGATCTGAGACACTCTTTTCTTTGTCATGTGTGGTACGTCGTCTGAACTTAGAAATTGTTCATCTGCAACCTGGAATTCATTGCTAGGGTATATAAATTGTAATCATACCCTTTAATTATAAAAAAAATTATAATAAAAAAATTAAAAGTGTCTCTCAGTGTGAAAAAATCGTATTTTTTCAATCTGACTTGAATAATACAGAAAGAAATGTTTTAATAAAAATGCTATTAATGTTAAATTTATATTTTTATCAATAAATTAAAAAGTGATATAGTTAAAATATTATTAAATTACAATATTTTATTATTTATTGCTATAATATGGCACAATTTCCAATTATTATTTTTCATTTTGCTTTGAGCACTTCTAGAAATGATCAAAACAGTGAGCAAAGCCCGAAATAAAAATTCTTGTCGGGGTTGCTTTTTTCGAGTTGGGCACTTTCAGAAATGAGCAAATTTAAATGAGCAAAGCCCGATATAAAACTTCTCGTCGGGGATTGCTTTTTTCGATTTGAGCACTTCTAGAAATGTTCAAATTTAAATGAGCAAATCCCAAAATATTTGTTAATTTCGGGCTTTGCTCAAATCGCTAGGGGCACACCTAGGTTTAAAAACCTAAAATCGTTTAAAAACCTTCAAAATCTTGCTGCAAAACGCTGAGACAATTTATAATTGCCGCACAATCAAAGTAAGCATAGCATATACAAAAATCGTTTGTTTGCGGCACAATTTTGAGTATGTTTTGGTATAACATTAAAGACGCAATTTGAGATCTTGATACGGCATTAACTATAAATATACTTTGAATATTATATGATATATATTTGTTGTGAAAAATGGCGTTACTAACTTCCTTCTTTAACGACGCGCGTGACGTCAGACAAACGACAGAAAAACTTCTTCTTAATTACATTCTTGGAAATTAGCCTGAGGGCTATACATCCACGTACGAAGTAACTTGGTATGTTTGGGTTGGTTGTATCTTGGCTCAGGGTTTAGTAGATAGGGCTTATATTTGGTTGAGGTAATTTGTGGTTAATTAGTAGCTTACTATGCACTGTGAAGGGGGACTAATTTACCAACACCTCTTCTGCCAGCTCGGTCCACAGCGGCTACCTGGATATGGAGACCTTTGTTAGAAACAGTAGGACAGACAACCACTCAGTGCATGTATTTGTAATAGGTAAATGAGGTTGTTTAGGTTATGGTTTATATAGGCATTTTAGATTGTATAACAAATGATACAATAGCATCGTTAATATCAGAATTGTTTAAGGACAACAAATTATTGAGATCAAATGGAGCATATTGGTTTAGGTTATTAAGAGTGATAATAAATGGGGCCCTGAGCTGATCTGCAATTGGGCAATGAAAAATCATATGCTGAGGACTAGCTAATGGATTACCACAGTTACAGTTAGAGTTATCAATTATGTTAAATCTGGCCAAGTGAGCAGGACTAAGATTGTGGCCAATTCTAAGTCTGGATAAGGTTGAATGGTAATTCCTACCCTTAAATATACGCTTATATATTGGTTTGTTAGGTAGTGTGCTTTGGATTTGTTGATACCATGAAGGGGGATCCCTTACTAGACTATCCCACTGATTGTTCCATGACATTGTAAACTTGTCTTTGATGTATTGCTTTAAATCACTGACAGGTAATTGGAGGTTGACAATATCACCAGATGTTGCAGCAAGTTTAGCCATCTCATCACATATCTCGTTGCCTAGAATGCCACAGTGGCTCGGAATCCATACAAGTTCAATAATATTACCAACTTTTTGCAATGAAGATATCTTGGTTCTAATGTCGAAGATGAGCCAGTTGGTATTTACCTTAAGAGAGTTTGAAACCAGAGCTTGCAGAACACTTTTTGAGTCGGAGAAAATTGCAGCTGGGCTAATATTGTGGTCCAGGATATGACTTAGAGCTTGTGAAATAGCATATGCTTCAGCTGTAAAAACGCTACATTGAGACGGTAATTTGTAGTTTCTGATTATTCTATCTCTTCTCGTAATAAATGCTGCACCAACAGACTCATTGCATTTAGATCCATCTGTGTAAATATGGTAATGTAGTGGGAAGTTAACTTTTATATACTCTTTGCAAAGTTCATTAGCATAATTGTCAACTTGCCTGGTTTCTTGCGTAACATCAATAAAGTGAGGTGTGATTTCATTAGTGATAATTTCATAATCAGATGAAAAACATGGTTGAATTAATGATGATCTTAATGAAACTTGAAATGAAACAATGTTATTTAAACTTTGCACTAATATTGGAAGTTTTTTATGAGACCAGTATGCTGCAGGCTTGTTGATTTGAGTATTCAGAGCTCTAATACTTTTAAGAATAGATGAGTTTTCATAGTTATGCAATTTGAGGCAGAACATGTCACTGACATATTGAAAGCGTAAAACTAATGGAGGAATAAACGCTTCTGCCTGCAATGCCTGGATAGGCGATGATTTAAATGCACCAAGAATAAGACGTAAGGCCATGTTTTGTACACGGTCTAGTTGTTTTAAAGCTGAGTTACTCGCAGAGCCATAAAGGAAGCATCCATATTCAATCTTAGATCTCACCAAGGATTTGTACATCAAGCTTGCCGTAGCAGGGTCAGCGCCCCACCAGATACTACAAGTGGCTTTTATAGTGTTGAGAGCTCGTAGGCACGAAGAAGTCAATGTAGAGATGTGTTGATTCCAGTTAAGTTTATGATCTAGGGTTAACCCAAGAAATTTTTTAGTGCGGACAAATTTGATTTGGTACTTATCATACTGAATGCTCAGAGTATTTAAATCAGCAGTTCTTTCAGTGTGTCTAGTAAACAAAATAGCTGAACTTTTTTGCGGATTAACATCCAGATGAGACATTTGGAGCCAATATCTAAGAATTTTGATGGCATCCTCAATTGCTTTGATTGCTTGGTTTATTGACTTGTTTCTTACATATATAGCCAAGTCATCCACAAACAGAGAACTTTTTATGACATATGGGAACTCAGCAATCAAACTAACCGTATAGATTAAAAACAACTTGGGGCTTAGAACAGATCCTTGTTGTAGACCTCTATACATTGTTCTTGTAGCATTGACTCCTCGTGTTCCAATTTGATAGATCCTTTTGGTTAGATAGTTTTTAAGAAATTTGCAGATTGAGATAGGTAAACCTAGTGATCTTGCCCTGTCTATAAGGGTAGGGATGTGAACATTGTCGAAAGCAGAGGTTATGTCGAAAAAAGCACAGACAGTATTTTGTTTTTGTCCAAATCCTAGTTGAACTTCAGTTACTAATGAAGATAAATTATTTAGACAGCTCATACCTTTTCTGCATCCAGTTAAGTTTTGAGGAAAAGCATCATTGTGTTCCAAGAACCAACATAGACGTCTATCAATTAGCTTCTCGAATAGTTTAGCGACACATGAGGATTGAGCTATTGGACGATACGAAGACGTGAGTCCTTTTTGTTTGCCTGGCTTTAAAACTGGGTTAATGAGGACCTCAAGCCAAGGTTGAGGTATGATTCCAGTTCTCCATACAACATTATATATTTTCAGTAATTCAGACTTCGCTTCACAGGGGAGGTGATTAATCATATTGTAATTAATTTCATCTAGTCCAGGGGCAGAGTTATTAGTTTCACCAAGAGCCAAATAGAGTTCTTCCAAAATGAAGTCAAAATGCAGCTCGTCAATTAAGTTTGGTTCTATATCAAACATGATGAGCTCCTCGGCAGATGGTACATATGGTGGGCACATTGAGGCAGCGTAGTTTTCCATGTTTAACGAAGCACATTGTTCAGGTACAGAGTTCTTGGTGATACCTATACGATAAGCCTTAATTGATTTCCATACCTGACTAACAGGAGTGTTACGATTGAGTGTGGCACAAAATGATCTCCATCCATTCTTTTTTTCTCTTTTATTGGTTTTTGTAGCTAAGGCAGACACTCTGTTAATTTCAATAAGCTTGGCACTTGTCAGGAATTTTCTACCTTCTCTAGTCTTTTGTTTGCGTAGGTTTCTCGCATCGCTACATTTTTGGTTAAACCAATAATTTGCGGGATGGATACGTTTGTTTGGGTTAAACGCAGTCTTACGAGGAATACTAGCTTCAGCTGCAGATTGTATAATATTAATAAAATTGTTGTAGGAGTCATGTATAGAGTTGGATAATTTATAATTTTTAATATTATTATTTATTTCTTCTTGATATTTAACCCAATTAGCTTTGCGGAAGTTCCGTTTATTAAAAGATAATTTATTGAAGTGAGGAACACTCAGAAGTTCAAATTTAGAGATGGTTGGTAAGTGGTCGCTTCCAATACAATCTTCCCATACTTCAAATGAAGCTGTAATACCCAAAGCCGGAGTAATAACAGTTAAATCAATGGCATTAGCATGCTGGTTTGGTTGAGGTATACGGGTAGGGGAGCCGTCATTAAGAAGAATAAGGTTCTCTTGATCTAAAAAATTATACATATCCCTCCCCCTTTTGTTGGAGTCGAAGCACCCCCAAGTGGTATGTCGAGCGTTGAAGTCACCGACCAAGACAAATTCACCAGTAGATAAAGATTTAATATTATGAAGAATGGCAGGAGATAACGTAGTATTGGGCGCTGCATAGACTGCCATAATGGTAAAACTAGTACCCTCAAAATGAACATTGGCTGCCACTACTTCAGGATTATTTGGTGTGTTATTATATTCTATCACTTGAAACTTAATACCTTTTTTGATAAATAATGCCACACCACCTTTACCACTTTGAAATGAATGATGTATAATCTTGTAATGTTTATACCTAGGTGTGTGGTTTGGGATGAGTTTAGTTTCGGTGACAGCACAAATGTGAGTGTTAGATTCGTAAAGAAAGTCTTCAAATGCATGCTTTTTATGACGTAAACCACGAGCGTTCCAGTTTGTGATGATCAGTTCTTTAGTTATCTGTTGTCCTGCCATTTTGATGATTAGAGAAGTGAGATGCAATGAGCTCAGGTAATTGTGCTTTAATGTTGTCTAGTATATTTGTAACTGCTGATTCTATAATGCTTTTTGGGTCTACAATTTTATTGATAGCTTCAAAGTATTCTCCCTTTTTATCCTGTAGTTGTTTTAGCTGCCAAGTGTATACATTGTGAGATGTTTGAAGAGCAATTTGATCTATAGTTTCTTTACTAAGAGTAATGGCATTGTCAAAATTTGATTCTTGAGTCTCAGGTATGTAGCGTACACCATCGCTTCTTACGAGGGCTCTTGGAGAGGATGGGCTACTAGGAGTTTGCTGGTAGGAGCGCGACTGAGGAGTCGCTGGTAAGTTGGGTCTGGGTCTGGCAAGTACAGTTGAGTACGGACTTTGAGACTGCCTGATGGAAGAAATTGGAGAACGAGTTATGGGTGGAAAATGATTTATACTGGATTTTGGATTCGAATAAGCTGTAGCTTGAGATGAGGAAGGGAGAGGAAACGACTGGCTTTCAGGGGTGTAACCTCTCCGTTGCTTTAAGTCGAGATGGCTATGCGGAGCTTGGTTGGCTTGTTCGATGACTCGTTGTTTTTCACTTTGGTAAGTAGGACATTGTGGATTGTTGGCTGGGTGGTCACCAGAGCAATGAACACAGTGGGGTTGAGTAGACTTATCACAAGAGTTTGTAGAATGGTTGCTTCCGCAATGCATGCATCTAACCTGGCTTCTACAGTGCTTAGCAACATGTCTGTAACGCAAGCAGTTGTAGCACTGTGTGACTCTAGGAATGTATACATCAACTTTATAGTAACGATGAAAGAGACGCACCCCGTCAGTTGGCAGGGAGTTGCCCTCAAAGTGAATTGCAACAGTGGTTAAATTTTTAAATCTAGGGTTTCTTGTATTTTCATCAGCTGATTCTTGTATGCGAAAACGTCTAATATTAGTGATGGATTTAGAACGACACACCAAGTTTTCCCATAGCTCCCCGTCAGTGATTTCAGGATCTACATCTCTAATGACGCCCACTATTTCAACCGCAGATGAGGGGATATAAGCAATTGCTTTGTTTTGTTCAAGGTTAATTGTAGGAAATAGTGAAACAAAATTATTGGCTCTCATAGCAGTAGTAAATTGGAATGTGAAGCGGTTTTTGCCTGTACTAGCAAATATGTCTTCATCAGAACCACTAGTTTTTAAGAAGGGCAAGAATGCTTTTGCTTGAGCCTTATGGGACATGTTTGTAATAATGCAGCCTTCCACGCCCTCCACATGCACAGAAAATGGACCATAATGAGAGCGAGGGTATCTATTGAGAGATCTACGATCAATTTGCGGTGATTTCCTAGCATGTTTATTTCCAGAATTTATATTTTCTGAAGATTCATTTGAGTCTGTACGAGCACGTTTTTCTTGAGGAGATTGTGAGGCTTGAGAAGACCTGTTGCTTGTTTGTTGATCATTGTTATCATCACATTCCACTTCCATGGTATGCATACTATTGCTTGATTCAGCAGGTTGGGGCATGTCGCTGGTTATTTGTGAGCTGCTGCATTGCTCCATTATTTGATTTTGATTATTAATATGACTTATAAGAATTGGGTCATCATTATCCAAAGCCTCATACAAGTTATTTGAGATGGGAATACCACTATAATTGCGTACGTTCAGAGAAGAAACAAGATTAGAATTATTACCTATGGGTGGGACTTTGAATTGATCAAAGTATCCACTGGGAGGGCCTTTTTTGGCCATGGGCCGGGACCCCAAGTGAAAAAATTAGCTATACCAGTACTATAGTGTGTGTAAGACAGAATACAAATAGATAGGAATAGGTTGTAGATGGAAATAGGTATAAATTAATTGAAAAATTACCTGAGCCAAGAAGACACGTCTGTTCACCTCACAAGCAAGATGGCGTTTTTACGACGACGACAGAAAAACAGACTTTATAAATAAAGTCAACTTCCCCTCCTGTGTTGGTCGCCCGCCCCTCTCCACTTACAAGGGGGTATTTCATCCGGGGGTATTTCGTCCGGGAGTATTTCGTCCGGGGATATTTCGTCCGGGGGTATTTCGTCCAGTCCGGGCGGGGATATTTGGTCCGGGGGTATTTCGTCCGGGGGTATTTGGTCCGTGATTCCCTTATTTATGTAGTGGATTTACTTTTGATATTTTTAAACACGACGGGAAAATTCCCGCCAAGATTGATTCATTTATTACGTAAGAAAGTGGGACTGCGATTAATTCTGCACAATATTTAATAACTGTATACGGTACCTCATCAGGTCCCGCTGCACTTTTATTAGGAAGGTTTTTCATAATTTTTAACACATCAGTATAGTGAATGGTATTAATTTTAAAAGGAAGTGCTTTAGTATTGGGGGTTGAATTATTATTAAACTTATTATTAATATTATTATTTAAATTATTATTATTTAAGTTATTATCACATTGAGATGGTCTTTCGCCATATTTTGCAGCAACCATGTTTTGGGGGGTATTAACAAAATAATTATTACATTCATTACATATTGATTCCGGATTTGTAATCGTATCATTATTTACAATCAATTCAGCAATTGAGTTTTTACTTTTTTTATCACAATTTGTTGTATTTTTTACTATGTCCCATGCTGTTTTTACTTTATTACTAGACTCATTCATTTTTTTATCATTTAAATTTTGTATTGCCATTGATATACCTTAATTTTATGTAATTTAATTTGTATGTTATATTCAGGCATTAATGATGGATCTGTATATTTAGCTGTAATATGCATATTTTTAAGATTGCAACTTTCTGCAACTAATGGACAATTTGCATCAACTTTTTTTAGTAGCTCAATCGAAAGAGGAGGTCGAAAAATACACCTGTGAATTTTATGCGATTTTTATTCGTACTGCATCATGGCTAAAAGAGAGGTCACGTGACCTGGAGCCGGCACCCGTGTCGCCCGTGACGTCATTGAACTGTCTGGTCAAGCAAACGATTGTCTATATAACGCTTGTAAACAATAAATTAATTGTTGCTTGTTTCCATAGCAACGTGGTTGTTTGCAAGCGTTATAAAGTCGATCGTTTGTTTGACGGAACAGTTAAGTGACGTCACGGGCGACACGGGCGCCGGCTCCAGGTCACGTGACCTCTCTTTTAGCCATGATGCAGTACGAATAAAAATCGCATAAAATTCACAGGTGTATTTTTCGACCTCCTCTTTCGATTGAGCTACTAAAAAAAGTTGATGCAAATTGTCCATTCTGGATAATATTTAATCCATTCTGGAGTGGATTTTTTATTATGTAATTTTTTTTTTTTATTTTTGGAAAAGCTTCGTTAAAATGAAACATAAATATTTCTAAAAATATTTTCCATTTATATTCAGCATCACCGTCATCCATTAGTGCAACCCAGTCCTCCCTGAGTAATAATTGCAGAAACAAGTCTTTATTTGCTTGGTCAAACACTCGCAATCGCAAAAACTCGCACTTTTATTAAGTTAAAGATAATACGGATCAGCTGACCCAATACTAAAAAAATCCCATTCATGAAAATTATGAAAAATATTTAAAAGGTTCTCCTCTACATCCCCTATCAGAGTAGCTAAAATATCAGGTATACAAAAACGAAAAATGGAACTCCCATGCTAAATTAGTCAACTTTAAAAATTCATACTCGAAAACTAACTCGTTTTTGTATATACCTAATATCTAATATTTTAGCTACTGATAGGGGATGTAGAGGAGAACATTTTAAATTTTTTTCTTAATTTTCATGAATGGAATTTTTTTAGCATTGGGTCAGCTGATCCGTGTTATCTCTATCTTAAGAAAAAAAAGTAAAAAGGGGGCGTGACACTTAAAAAAATTGCGTCATCGCCGGGGGTTTTGGCTCTTCAGTCTTCTATCTTGGGGGCATGTACATACACGTACCGTTTTGAACATCAAAATATCTGGTCACCCCGATTAGAGTATACAATCAAACTGCGTGTAAAGAATAAAAAGGTTAATAATTAATTACAGTGGAAGAATTAAGCCATGCTAGTATTATGCGAATAACTGAAACAATAATTATTTGCACTGCAGCAAGTCTGATGCAGCTGTGTGACTGTGAATATGCCAGGCTAAATACTCGCATCCGAAAATTTATTCGCAGCTAGGCCGGAGAATAGTCACTTTTGATGCAATGACTTGCGGAAGTTAAAAAGTTTTGTGGACAAATAAGGGTCGACCCCCAAAAATGATATATTATTCTTTCAAGAACAATTAAATTTCTTTGAAAGCAAAGGTCGAGCATGGCGCAGTGCATTGACCGGTTCTCGTTAGATCACCGAAGTCAGGCTACGTCGAGCGTGGTTAGTACTTGGATGGGTGACCGTTTCAAGTAAAAATTACGCTGCTCCCTCCCTGGGGTAAATTCGTCTCACTTTCCACCTAGTGCAGTGATGCACTTATGTGTAGTTGGTTCCCCAGGCTTTGGACGTCGCTTTGGTCCATTGAGAAAAAGTAGAGGTGTCCGTCTTGACTGAGGTTTTCCACGGTTTCCTCAGTCTCACCTCAGCGAATGCTGGGACGCGTAACAGGCCGTGGCATCCGTTCCCTACCTTATCCCTACCCATTACCCCGTCGCGAGCTGTAATCTCTTAGGAGTGTATCCTTGTAAAAAAAAAAAAATTAAAAAAAAATGTTTTGTTACAGAGTGTTTGTAATAGAGTTCATGGAAAAGCAGATTTCTCTCCAAATTCTATACTTTATGTATAGAAAGAGAAGTAATTTATCTAGGCCGGTCTTTATTTGATGAGAGGAAATGGCAGATCGAGTCGATCGAGTGGGGCTCAAAGATTGCAGCAAGTAGAATATTCTTTATTAATTTCAAATATCTTTTTTTTTTTTTTTTTTTTCAATTGCTGTCTTTTCCAATTCATATATACATACATATATGCGTCTCAACTTTATAATACAATTAATTTTCAAAATTATTTTTTAATGCATGATTTATAACTAAAAGAGAATATTAAGGATTATAGCACCATTAAGGACCAGTATATAGTCCTTGTTATAGCACAAGGAGTTTTATATGGACGAAAACAAGAAATATACATAAATGCAGTGAGATCAAAATAAAATGCTCAAATAATTATTATTAAGCTATTGAATTTTAGAACATATTATCGAATTTTTAAAATTGAATTCATTGGATATATATTCCTTAATTCTTACAGAAATTACAGAAATATTCTCCACGACGACTCCCAAGTTTAATTAACTGAAATTAATTATTATTGGTAAATAGTTTGATTACTTTTATATATTATAATTCTATTCTTGAGGGGAAGGTAAAACGTGCCAATGTCAGTATAGTTAAAAAGAGTTAAAACTATCTGGTAAACAAATGGAGCATTGACCTCAAAATTTTTTATTGCAGAAATGGATCGAGCGTGCAAAGTTATGCTACCCTGATTTTTTTCAGATTTTTTTGAGCCCAGGAACTATTTTTAAAAAATTATTGAAAGTCCTTTTTGTGACGTCACGCGGCGGCAAGTCCTATCTTTTTCTTAAGGAGCGGCGTCTCGTGGCGTCACAAAAAGAACTTTCAATAATTTTTTAAAAATAGTTCCCGGGTTCAAAAAAATCTGAAAAAAATCAGGGTAGCATAACTTTGCACGCTCTATCCATTTCTGCAGTAAAAAAAATTGAGGTCAATACTCTATTCAAGCTTTTTTATTTTTAAATTTTGAGTTATGAAATTTTAAAGTTAATTAATCATAACTTTAACATGGAGAAATGGAACTCCATGTTAAATTAGTCAGCTTTAAAAATTTATACAACTTAAAAACTAGCTCGAATTTGTATACGGTCTGATATTTTAGCTAATACTGATAGCCTGATAGGGAATGTAGAGGAGAATATTTTATTTATATATTTTTTTTTCATAATGGAGTATCAACCTCAATTTTTTTTATTGCAGAAATGGATAGGGGGTGAAAAGTTATGCTACCCTGATTTTTTTTCAGATTTTTTAGAGCCCGGGAAGTATTTTTAAAAAATTATTGAAAGTCCTTTTTGTGACGTCACGCGGCGGCAAGTCCTATCTTTTTCTTAAGCAGTGGCGTCTCGTGACGTCACGAAAAGCACTTTCAATAATTTTTTAAAAATAATTCCCGGGCTCTAAAAACTCTAAAAAAAAACAGGGTAACATAACTTTGCAACCTCTATCCATTTCTGCAATAAAAAAAAATTGAGGTCGATACTCCATTGTACTTGTGAGATTTTTTTTTTTCTTTCTGTAACATTGGGCGTGTTACTTTTTTTAAAGTAATTAAAGTGTCGACTACAAAAAAGACGACAAAGAAACGAGTTAGTATTTTTTAAAAATAGTTCCAGTGTTCCTACATTTGTAACCGAGAAATCCAAAAAAATTCATCTCACATAGTTTCTCCAGAAAAAAAAATCCAAAGTCAGAGAAAACGCGACATTTAACATGGGGCCTTTATACCTGAAAAAACAACCTCGAATATCTCGAAAAAATACACCGTTAGTTGGTATGAAAAAAATATAGCCATGTTCGAGCTTTAACCAAAGGTTGTTTAAAAGAAACATACTTTCTCGAATCCGTTTTCCTGTCATAAAATCAAGAAAATTTTTTATGAGAATTAACATGGGAAATTTTCTTGATTTTTTATTCGTTTTTCTATGTTAAAGCTCGGGTCATAGAACATCATCATATTTTTTTCATACCACCTAATACTAAACGGTGTATTTTTTCGATATATTCGAGGGTCATTTTTAGGTAAGACTCCATGTTAAGCGACGCGTTCACTCTGACATTGGAATTTTTTTCTGGAGAACCTATGTGAGATGGAATTTTTTGGATTTCGGTTCCATATCGTCCCTTTTCCGGAATAACGAGCTATCTGCCTACTATAATCTCGTTGCAATTTCGGGTGAGCGCAATTTTGAGCTTTATTTTATACTGATTTACAGCTCATAATTGCGTTACCTGAATTAGCGGACAGCTCATTATTGCAACGAGATCATGGTAAGCAGATAACTCATTATTGCAACGAGATCGTGGTAAGCAGATAAATCATTATTGCAACGAGATCGTGGTAAGCAGATAGCTCATTATTCCGGACGAGGGACGCTATGTACGTAGGAAATATTTAGTGTCAGTATATTTACATAATTTTGTAATTATATTATATAAGAGAATATATATATATATATTATATATACGCATATATAATATATTACAAGGAGATACCCTTAATAGCTTACAGCTCGCGGTGGGGTAATGAGTAGGGATAAGGTAGGGAAAGGATGGCGGCCACGGCTTTTATTACGCGTCCCAACATTTAATTGTTGAGGTGACAATGAGGAAATCGTGGAAAACCTCAGTCATGACGGACACCTCTACTTTTTCTCAATGGACCAAAGTGATATCCAAAGCCTGAAGAACCACACACGTGCATCACTGCACTGGGTGGAAAGCGAGATCAATTTACCCCAGGGAGGAAGCATCACCATGGCAATTAAAAACTGAGATGAATCATGAATCTGCGCAGGACTCAGCTCTTCATTGTTCATTTATTTATACATATTTTCGGATATATTGTAAAAAAACTTTTATATACTTCAGTTAAAAGTCATCTCCTGGCACCTTCTTTGCTCAGAGCTGATTGCTGCATTTGAAAGGTAAGACATTAATTTATCCTATATTATTAAAACTAAATTATGTAATATATATATATCAAAGTCTTCTGCTCGTTGTTAGTAAACAAAGTATTGTTGTGTAATGTCTGTCGCGTGAAGGAAAAAACATGGACCGGACGGTGGTTGATTTACATGTTAACTTATAATGGAAAATGACCGTTATTTATGAAGTTGAAACGGTTAACTAGCGCCAATACGTTCTTTGCTCTGGTGGAAAAATTAGGCACTTCGTCGTCCCACGTTTTACAATTACAAAAGGCTTAATGCTAACAACCAATTAATGGTTTGCGAGTAGAAGCCTTTGATATATATATATATATATATGTTGACATCAAAGCCCGAAAAAAATGCCAACATCTAGGTGTGCCCCTAGCGACTTGAGTAAAGCCCGCGAAAATTAACAAATATTTTTAGCTTTGCTCATTTAAAATTGCTCATTTCTAAAAGTGCTCAACTTGAAACATGCAAAGCCTGACGAGAAGTTTTATTTCGGGCTTTGCTCATTGTTTTGATCATTTCTAGAAGTGCTTAAAGCAAAATGAAAAATATTAATTTGAAATTGTGCGTTGTGATCAAAAATTTTGCTTCCAAAGCGAATTCGCTTCCAGATTGTAACTTATATTATATATGATGAAGTTTGAGATTTTAAAAATATATTCAGCTTAAATTTTATTTATTTATTTATCTATTATTTTCTTTATTATCGAATTAATATCTGTCTATGAATTTCATTTCATAATTTTACATGAAAATATTAGAGTTGCTGTATTTGTTTAATTATAAAAGTATCCTTAAATTTGTTGAGACTAAAATTCAATACAATAATGAAAAAAATAATTATCCAAAATTTAAAAATGTTAACAATAATTGACAAGTACAATTTTCAATGTCTGAAGCTTTTTTGAAAGGATCAAAAAATAATATTAAATTTTAGGTACAAAAAGGCAAGCAAAAAATAATGCATTATGGCCAATATCTCATGATATAGTGAATGACCTCGATAAAAAAATATTAATATAATATATAATATAATATATGTAATATATGTTGTTTCTTCTCTACTCGGTATAATCCTGTCTACGAAATTAAACAGTTGATTTACACTACAATATAATATACTTTTATTATATTTGTTGCACACGTTACAGTAATAGAAAATAGTTACTTGACTTCTCCTCACGGAGGCCCAGGAGAGAGAGATGATAGAGCCACCAGGTAGAAGGTGGCTAGTTTGGGAACCAACTCAGGTGAGGAGTGGGAGAGAAAGGAATGACGTCAAATGGAGAAGTACAGGATAATAATATCGTGAGCGTAATAAAGTATTACGCTGATTGACGGATGTAACAATTCCTCCCTTTTTGGCAAAACAAAACAATTGGAAACAGACAGACCATAAGAAATTTCTTGGCTGCAAAATTATTATTAAAAATTGTTTTAAAACTGAATATCCTTTCAAAATTGAATTGTGTCCGATATGAACGTGACACCACAAAGGATACTTGGAAAACACACTTGATTGATTCGACTTGAATCTTTAGTTTTACTGGTAGTTAGCAACCATAAAATTTACTATGAACTGCTGTATGAAGTTAACGTTAAATGAAGGGAGTGCAAACTTAACCCTAAAATTTAACATAAATTGAGGCTATGAAACCCATGAAAATTTTAAGTTACAACAAAAACAATCATTGAAATTTAGTGAATTTAGGATGATGGGTTCTGCAGTCGAGCGGAGCGCCTTGTTGCGGGCTCGGTTGTGCGAGCACGCTGCTTGCGCGCTCGCGGGGCCTGGGAGCTTGTAGCCTCTGGCGGCTCCGCGCGCGGCTTTGGCTCCTCGCGCGGCTTTGGCTCCGCGGCGGCGGTAAGCGGTGGCTCACCGCGCTCTACCACCTGCGCCGTCCCTCCTGCAGTTGACCCACTGCCTCGCGGATCATTGTGGATATCATCTGAAACACTCGAATCAAAGTCTGAGTTTGGTTCGCTATGATCGCGAGTAGAACTCGACGATGTTGCTGCCTCCGCTCCGTTGTGATGATCGCTAATCTGTAATGCAGAACGGATCTGATCACAATGGCGCTTAACCACATGTCCGCTTTTTGTAATTATATGATAATTACGAGGTCCTTTCACAGTACAGATTTTTCCCGATGACCACTTGTTGCGGCCATTGTAATTTCGGTACCACACCGGATCACCTACACAAAATTGACGTGATGGACTGTCTGATAAGACGCTGGCGAGTGCCTTTTCCTCCCTTTTTGGATTGGTGACACTAGCGGTGTACGGATGCAGCTTGTCTAGCATGTGGCGAAGCTTGCGCCCCATGAGAAGCTCGGCTGGGGAGACTCCCGTTGTCTCGCATGGTGAACAATGCAATGACAACAAAACATTTGCGAGCTCCCTTCTCCACCACTTTGCTGGTACTTTTTGTAGCATCCCCTTGAATGTTTGTACCGCTCGCTCTGCTAGTCCATTTGATGCTGGCATGTATTCCGCCACTCTATGGTGCTTGATCAGATTTGCTCGTAGAAACTCGGCAAAACCCTCTGAACGGAACGCTGGCCCATTGTCCGATACGATCTCGTCCGGAATGCCGTGAGTAGCGAAGAGTTTCCGGAGTACCTGAATTGTAGTCTCCGCCGATAGCGATCCGCTCGTCTCCTCGACTTCAATCCACCTAGAAAATGAATCTACTACCACCAAAAATGTTTTTCCAAATTTGGGGCCTGCAAAGTCGATGTGCAGTCGTGACCATGGTCTCGCGGGCACGGACCACGGTACAACGCTGGCTTTGGGAGGTGCGCGGGCGGTGCGACTACACTCGTCACAGCTTCGCGCTAACGTCTCGATGTCGTTGTCGAGACCCGGCCACCACACGTAGCTGCGGGCTATCGCCTTCATCTTGACGATACCCTGATGTGTGCGATGTAGCTGTTGGAGAACTTTCTCTCTCAACACTGAGGGTACTATAACACGATCTCCTACAAGTAAACAACCTTTACTCACGGACATAGTTTTCATTCTAGCTTTGTACGGCGCACACTCGTCTCCGAGATCTCCGGCTGTCTCGTTGTGTAGCACGGCGCGCATGACGCGCGACATCACCTTGTCGTTCTTTGTCTCCGCGACCATGTGCTCCACTGAGATCGGTGAGTCTGGCCTGGACTCCTCGATCAACAGGACTCCTGCGGGCTCCTTCTCGACGGTGTCATCGGACCCCTCTATTGGCAGTCGGCTGAATAAGTCTGCATTCGCGTGGTCCTTGCCTGGGCGATACTGCAATTTGTAATTGTAGTTATTCAACCGTACACCCCAACGAATCATTCGCAGAGACATGACGTCAGGCAAAGGTTTGTTTGGTCTAAATAGACCAAGAAGTGGTTTATGATCAGTGAGTATGGTAAAGGTTGGTTGTCCACTAAGGTACATGTGAAACTTACGAATTCCAAAAATGATCGATAAAGCCTCTCGATCTATTTGTGCGTAGTTTTTCTCGCTTGGTCGGAGCGTCCTCGATGCATTGGCTACTGGCCGCTCCTGCTGGTTCGGAAGGACATGGGATAGTACTGCCGACACCCCATATGATGACGCGTCGCAGGCGAGCACGATGGGGAGCGTCGGGTCGTAGTGCATTAGCACGACGTCAGACGACATCACCTGCTTAACATAAGTCATGGCCCGCTCGTGTCTCTCGCCCCATTCCCATGCTTTACCTTTTTGCAGCAACTCGTACAAGGGCGTAAAAATTTCTGCTTTACGGGGTAAAAACCGGTCATAATAATTAATATACCCTAGCACTGATTGTAATTGCTGCACATTGGTAGGGGACGGCATGTCTATCAGAGCTTCTACCTTCCCGCATGTAGGACTCACCCCCTCTGCTGAGATATGGTAGCCTACGAAGTCCAGCTCTGTTACTGCGAACAGACATTTTCGGATGTTTACCCGTAAACCGACTGACTGAATGCGATCCAGCACGGCCCGGGTCCTCTCCCAGACTTCTTCTTTGGATCCTCCTTGGATGAGAACATCGTCGTAATATACACCGACGCCCTGTAGTCCTGCAAGCAGCTTATGCATGATCCTGAAAAATATTGCTGGTGCTGAGGACAAACCAAAAACCAGTCTGGCGGGTCTAAACAAGCCTTTGATGGTGTTGATGGTGAGAATCTTGGAAGTCTCCTCATCCACTGTAATCTGTAAATAAGCCCTGGCGAGATCCAATTTGACAAAAAACTTTCCCCCCGCTAATTTATCTAATATTTGGTTGACTGTGGTCATGGGGTACACATCTTTCTTACACAATGGATTGACTGTCCCCGAGTAGTCTCCACAGACCCTCACGGTGCCGTCGTCTTTTACGACGTTCACCACTGGCGTGCCCCACTCTGAGGTTGGCACGGGGAAGTGCGACTCTTCCTCGACCAAGAGATCAAGCGCGGTGTTCGCGCGGCTCTCCTTGGCATAGGGTACTTGCCTCGGTGGTAGAAACACAGGTTGCGCCCCTTCCACAAGCTCGATGTGCGCGGGCTCTCCGGTGTACTTGCCCAGACCTGGTTTGAACACGTCCTCGTAGCCCTTCAGCTCCACGGGCAGTCGTCCCTGGCTGGTACCCACGAGATTGACATTTCCTGGGAATTGCACAGAAATATTTAGCATACTGAACCAATTGCGACCTAAGAGGTTTGGGCCAGGGTACTTCATTACGACCAACGTTTGATCATACTTTTTATTTTCAAAGTTCACTTGAACTTGTACAACTCCAGCAATTGCAAGTTTTTGCTTAGACCACGTCTGTAAATTTAAATCACAAGTTTGTAATTCATTATTTGACCAAAATTTTTTAAAAGTATCAAACCCAATTAGTGTGTGACCTGCGCCCGAATCGATCTCGAAACGGATTGCATGTTTGTCCACACTCAATGTTAATTTGTACTCCGACACTTCGGTACCCATAGTTGCATACAGATACGACGCTGGTGTGTCGGTCACGGCGGTGGTGCTTGCCCGAGGCTGCTCCTCGCAGTAGTGAGCGTGCTGCTGCCGCCCCCGCCCTCGGCTACCTCCTCGACCCCTAGAACTCGAAGTGGGCGTGGCGTCCTTCTTCTTTTCCGGTTCCTTACTCCAGCAAGCTCTATCGGAGTGACCAGTCTTACCGCACCCTGCACAAACACTATTCTTGTATCGGCAATTGGCTGACACGTGATTACTGAAACCACAACGATAGCATGACTTTCGCTGCTTAGCTTGCTGTTGGTGCGTGCGAGCTGGCGTGACGTCACGCTGCACCGCTGCCGCATTCCTCTGATGACCTTGGCCTTGCTGGCCCAGTGTTACTCGGTGCACATTCCTCTCTCCGGTCACCTGGCCTCCCTGGAAACTCAACACGTCATTCCTTGCCGCCTCCGCCGCCAGCGCCCGTTGCTGCACCTTGGCGAAGGTCAAGTCTGGAATCTGAAGAATTTGTTCTTTAAGTTTCCTATCTCTCAAACCTTTCAAAACCTGTCCAAGTAAAGCCTGTTCAAGATTTTCGAACTGACAATGTTCACTAAGCCCGTTTAACTCAGCCAAGAATTGTGAAACTGTCTCACTTTCATTTTGTACACGACCCCAAAATTTGTCTCTTTTTACCCACATGTTAGGTTTTGGATCATAAAATTTTGCAAGGGTTTCTACACACTCCTCATACGTTAAATCAGTAGGCTTTCTAGGAATTGAAAGAGTTCTGAGTCTAAAATAAGCCTCTGTGCCCATTACTGTTAGCAAAGTACTTTTCCTACGTTCCGGGTCTGCAATGCAATTTGATTTGAAAAATTCCTCAAGTCTTTCGATGTAAATTTCCCAAGTTTCAACACCCCCCGGTACGTATTCATAAGTCTTTCCTACTTTAACGTTAGTCGCCCCCGCAGTTTGCTGCTGTGTAGGCATAGGAATTGTTCCTAAATTAGCTAAAGCAAGAAAACTTTTCACCAAGTCCGCAGTTGCAGCTTCTCTCGCTGCTTGTTCTTGTTCTGCTTTTTCTCGCGCCTCGCGAGCCCAGCGTTCAGACTCGGTTTCTGTTGGTGGCGCCATTCCTGCTTCTAGGTCTTCAAATCTTGTAAAAACACGCACAGGAGGTACCTTGTCACTCATAAGCACTTTGCATAGTCACCTTTTAACTCGTCGCCACTGTAATATATGTTGTTTCTTCTCTACTCGGTATAATCCTGTCTACGAAATTAAACAGTTGATTTACACTACAATATAATATACTTTTATTATATTTGTTGCACACGTTACAGTAATAGAAAATAGTTACTTGACTTCTCCTCACGGAGGCCCAGGAGAGAGAGATGATAGAGCCACCAGGTAGAAGGTGGCTAGTTTGGGAACCAACTCAGGTGAGGAGTGGGAGAGAAAGGAATGACGTCAAATGGAGAAGTACAGGATAATAATATCGTGAGCGTAATAAAGTATTACGCTGATTGACGGATGTAACAGTTAGCATGCATGCAGTTCTTATTTGTAATGACCCAAAATTATACTGCTTTAAAATGCTTCAAAATATAGTTCAATGCTCAAATTGTTACATTGGTAATTTAATTTTTTTCTAATAATTCTAATAAAGTACATATATTATATATTCGTGGATACATTAATTAATTTTGTCAAAAAAAAAATGGACACTGTTAGGTGACGTAAGGAGGGTTGCGAACTTTCTCTTTTTGTGATGTCAGGAGCTGAGGGGATTTAAGACCGTGGATAATATAATAGATTCCACCGCAATACAAGGGAGACCTACGGCCGCTTGACTTCCCGCCGTGTATTTTTCACTATTTTACTATTTATTTTAAAAAATTATGTAATTTTACCTCATATAACAATATTATATTTATAAAATATGTTATTTTTCTATATTTTTCCTGAGTGCTGAAAATTCATATTTTAATATTCAAGCGTCAATCACCACTCGTCTATAGCACTTTGCAGCAAAACATTTTATTCTTAACAAAATATTATTATATTATAATATACTGTATAATGTAAACATGTATTTTATGCATAAATATTAATATTTTATGTACTGCATAAGTTCATAATAATATAGTGTTTAGAATAAAAAATAAATTAATGAAATAAATTACAGCAATAAATAAGTTTCTCAATGCTGCAACTTATTGTGTAATGTTTAAAGTTCAAAACATTTCACTTCAAACTATAGCAAATATTTTCTTTAAGGATGAATCAATGAATTATTGACATCTCGTAATCGTACTGCCTGACTGAAACAAGACTTGCAGGGGTTTTAGAACTCGTCATCAATAGTTGGCAAGCAAATTTTAAAGCAAATCTGTCTTATCAGTTTTGTGAAAACTGAGGTAGAAGTTTAACATTGGCCTTATGGACAAAAACCGGAATTGAAGCTGTACAGTAAGAAAACGGCAAGACTGAATTTGTTCCAACCATTAACGATTAAGTTTTAGAACATTATCGATTTTTTAAAATTTATTTCATTCGATTTGTTTGCAGGGAAATATTCTTTGACTCTGGCAGTAACTGAAATTAATCGTTAAAAAATAATACTATATTATAGTAATAATATTTATAATTATACATATATATATATATGCAATATATACTGTGTATATATATATATAAGAGTAGCGCTTGGATGTAATGTGTACACACTGCTTATCTTAGCTTATTTAATCGTTACTTTAGGTCTATTACTATCTAGCTACTAATACTAGCTCAACAATCTATCAATTTGGAAATCCAATAGGTTTTATTACTAACAATCAATTGTATAACACAAATTATAATACAGCGCTTATAACAGTTATAACTTTATTGTAACAAATTTATTGCAAATATTTTTTTATATATTTTTAACGACCTGCTAAATTACATCAAATAATATTTTATACTTATAAATGTTTTAACCTAAGTATTTACAATGAATAATATTCATTGTCGCTTTTTTTACTTTACAAGGTTATACCCATATGAGCTTGGAGCCAGGTAATGGATAGGGATAATGGAGATAAAGGATGGTGCTCATGGCTTCTTACGCGTCCCAACATGAGCTGAATGGGGCTGGGGGAACCAGGGGAAACCGCAGTCAGGGCAGACACCTCTATTTGTTAAAAAATAATAAAAATTACCTCCAAAGCTTGGGGAACCACACACAAGTGCATCACTGCTTTGCTGGAAACCTAGACGGATTTACCCCGGGGAGGCAGGTCCTATATATTATACTATTTTAGCTGTTTTTACAAAATCAGGCAAGTTATTAGTACTTAAATGTAACCAAACAAATTACAAGATATCTTCGTAACTTGTGGGATACAAGTAAGAGGAAGAGAGTCTGATTTTACATTGGTGTCGACATACTATAGCTGAGCGACCTATCTGATAAATATGATTCAATTAAACTAAGGCTCTTGTTATCACAACCATTCAATATCATGCATTTTTTTTAAATAATAATTTTATCTTAACTATCGAACGCATTTGAAAAATAAAAAAAAATAAAACAACACAAGGTTTTTTCTCATCAATGTTTTTATATATATCGCTCAATAAGTCAAATGAGGCTGTTGTTGTGGATTTATTTTTTAAAAAATCATGCTCAAAACTTGAAATTAAATTATTGTCGCGTCTGAAATCCATTAACAAATGACTACAGTAATACACTTTCAGAAGGCTTAGTGACAGCCGAGTTTTGTGTCAATGGTCTACAATTATTTAATATAATACTTTACCCTTTTTCATAAACTGGCTTAGTTAACTTTATTTGTGGAAACCTACACACAGATATCGATTGGTTTATAAGAGCTGTTAAAGGCACTAGCTGCTAATAAAGGCGCACAATATTTCAAAACAATTTACGGAATATCATCTGGCCCAGCAGAGTTTTTATTTGGATGTGATTTTAACTCGTTAAGAATGGTATAATGTTTGATATATATGTTTAAAACTGAAATTAAAATTATTTTGAGGGAGTTGGCTAATATCAATAGGTACCGGCGGGGTTGGAAACTTTTCCTGTACCTTTTTTTCTACGATTTAAAAAAAAACAACAACTTTAAATGCATTACTTATTTCAAGCGCATCAGATGTGATTTTGTTTCCTACTAACAATTCATATATAGAAAAGTTAGTCTTTGCAGCAACATTACATTCTCTTTTAATAATATTCCAAGTTGCCAAAATTTTATTGTCTGCTGCGTCTAATTCTATAGAATTAGACGCAGCAGACAATAAAATTATGGCAACTTGGAATATTATTAAAAGAGAATGTAATGTTGCTGCAAAGACTAACTTTTCTATTAAAATTTTATTAAAATTATGTAAATTTTCTGGGCTGAATTTCCTTTAATAGCATTTGCCCTTATCATTACTATGGAAAGATATTTAATACAATATTTTATTGAATATACAATATTATTTGCTGTACTGATTTTTCCCCGTGGTCATGCTGTGTCTTTTTTTCCAAATTTACGGAAAAGTGTATCTTCATCGGTGTCCTCCACAGACCTCCGCAGTCCCCCTTCACCCTGTATACTACAGTAGAGCACATTTTAAATTTTACTGAAGGTCAACACGTGACTCTCTCGTGGCCTGTTGTATTAAAAAAAAATCGTTTATCAAGGACTATTTACGCAAAATTTTATATTTGAGAGTCGGACCCACTGCATAGCGAAAACAATTTAGCTGTATGCAGGGATTGGTGGTAGTTAAAAGATCTACGGATTCATATTTTATAAAATAAATAGATAAATGATAAAATATACAAGTGGAGCCATAATCTAAAAATTCTTTCTCACGTAATGGTTCTAGGGGGTAAGTGGGGATTTGGGCGTTAATTTATAGGGTAGTTGAATTTGGTGGTAAAAATACCCTTCATGTGTGATTGTACAACTTGGAAGAAGCCATGCATCGGGACCATGGAGGAAATATTCTCTATAATTTATCAATGATCGGGACCGTGCGCAAGCAGCATGGAGCGCGAGCGGCTGCACAGCTGTTGGAATGCCCTAGTGACCACATTTTCGCACTTTCACCTGCTCAGTTCTCCGTCAAATATAAACGCACATTATATTTTATTGCAGTTCTAAAAACTAAAGAAAACAGACAAAGTTTTTTTTATTGAAACTTTTTTCATTAAAAAGTTGTTTCTTATAATTATGCAAGATTTTACATTTAAGATGTGAGGTTCTGATAAAAAATTAAAAACACCAATTATATCCCGATTAACCTATTATTTTAAAAATCTTTTTAATCATGAGTTGCTTAAAGATAATCTACCATGATTAGGGATTTAATTGTGATTTTTTTAAAAATATTCCATTAAACCGCCATCTTTGTTCCATAACCGGAAAGGCAGAGGGCGGATTTTGGGTATACGTGGTCACGTACGTTGACCCTGAATTGTTCAAAAATTTTGGATTTTTCTCCAAACAAAACCATATTTTCACAGGACTACATTTCACAATTCCTCCCAGAAATAACATTGCACTTTTAATTTTCTCCAAGGACTATATACTGGAAGGACGGACTGGGACAACTTATTTAAACCTCGATACTCGACAATTCTCGCCAACCTTCGGGGAAGTCCGCTAATTCAGCTACGTGCTCGGGCGGTTTCTTTGAGGACGTTAAAGATTTGACAGCTTGACAGATTTTACATTTGGCTAATAAAGCGGCATCTTTGACTACGTTATCTTTTTAGCCGACTCTAGGCCAATCAAATGCACTAGAAAAGTCAAGCTCATGACGTCACTGGGTTAAGGAAATGGCAGCGCGTTGGCGGCAAAAAAGTTAGTCCGTCCTCTTGTATATAGTGCTTGCATTTTCTCAGCATCTTGAAGGGTGATTGCGTTACGTTCCATGTTCCCTTTAGGCCAACAAGGCTTAAAATTTTGATAATAATATTCATATTTCGTTATAAAATATAACAGGATTAACAATATTAAATTCAATTTTGTGATTAAATTTACTCACTTTTGCCTCACAATGTTTAAACCCAAAATTTTATATAAAATAAATATGAAATTTTTTTGTAAAAATGTTTTACAGAGTAAAAAAAAATAATAATAATAAAATAATAACTTAAATTCAAGAATTAAATTCATTATATTATGTATATTGTTAGCATTAATAATAGATTAAAATCAATATAAAACATTTAAACCTGTAGATATGTCATATATATATATATATATATACAGACTGGGCCAGAAATGGTGTTCCGATCGTACGCTAAATTTTCGGCCGGAGGACTTTCAGCTAGAAAGTTGAAATTTGGCATACATATAAAGCCAAGTGTTGTAAGTTTTATTTTCTTATGTAATAATTATTTTAAAATCACCATTTCATGACTTTTTAGGGGTGGATTCATGACTTGCATTACTTCCTTATGGGATCTACATGTTAAATTAAGTTGATAGAAAAATTTTGTCCGATCAGCGCCAAATTTTTTTTCTGGGGAGTTCAAAACACGTTAAATCTAATGGTGTGATTTAAAATATGATTAAAACCACTCCTAAAGAGATATTGACCCTTACTATGTTAAAAAATGGTTGTATCCTAATTTTGACACTACCATTGAAATGAGCTTATTTTATATATATATTATACTGACGAAAATATAATAAGTTTGTTTCAACAAGTGAATGTATATATTACAGATTAAAGTCAAGTTTTTTTTTCCTTTTTTAAATAAATATAAACAAGATTTTTTTTTTTCATATTTTAACCACAAAATTTATCATTTTAAAAACAAATTTTATTTTTTATTACCACAGAACTCTTTATAGTCTGTATATTATTATTATATATATATATATATATATATATATATATATATATATATATATTTTATAGATGTTCAAAATATAGCTTGTTTATTTTTGGAATGCAATATGAAAATTATATTTTAATAAAACTTAGCAAATATAAATTAATTAATGTAGTTTCATTTTTTGTGTTCAAGCAAGGATTTTTTCAATTTGATATCACATGTCAGTGGCGACGAGGATGGGATTTAAGCTTGAAATTTCGTTGTACATGGCAACTTGTAAAGTGAAAAAATTAAAAACCAGGTTCAGCTGGATAAAAAAAATAAGGAATGTATGAACATATATTCATTGGCTGAAAAAATTGTTTAATCAGAGTTGAAGATTCTAACAAGAATAATAATAAACAATTGAAATAAATAATAAATATATTATAATTTAAATAATAAAGTTATTATTAATTACATTTAGAGAGAGAGAGAGAGAGAGAGAGAGAGAGAGAGAGAGAGAGAGAGAGAGAGAGAGAGAGAAAAAGAGCTACTTGATCGGAAGTGATAGGAGGAGGAGAAGTGTTGCTGATCACCATGGCAATGAAATGTAATACAAAAAAGAATCTGCGCAGAAAGTTTTTTTTTATTATTTATATGATTGCAAAAAAAAAAGCTTGTCCATTTCAGTCATCTCCTGGCGACTGCATTACTCAGAGCTGATCGCTGTGCAATTAAAAGGTAAGATATATTTAAATACTTATGCTAATCATAAATTACGTACACATTAAATTATATGAATAATATATTGAAAATATACAATTTAATAAATATGTAAAGAAATAAATAAATAAAAAAATAAATTAAAAAATAAATGAATAAATAATTAAATAAATAAAGAAATAAATGAATGAATGAATAAATGAATGAATGAATGAATGAATGAATGAATGAATGAATGAATGAATGAATGAATGAATGAATGAATGAATGAATGAATGAATGAATGAATGAATGAATGAATGAATGAATGAATGAATGAATGAATGAATGAATGAATGAATGAATGAATGAATGAATGAATGAATGAATGAATGAATGAATGAATGAATGAATGAATGAATGAATGAATGAATGAATGAATGAATGAATGAATGAATGAATGAATGAATTAATATTAAATAAGTAAATAAATAAATAAATAAATAAATAAATAATATGCATTTAATATAAAAGTTGAGCGTAGCACAGTGCATTGTCCATTCGGTACAAGTGAAATCACCGAAGCCAAGCAACGTCAAGCGTGGTTAGTACTTGGATGAGTAAAAGTAGATGTGTCCATCTGGACTGAGGTTTTCCACGGTTTCCTCAGTCTCACCTAGCTCCGCGAATGCTGTGAAGCGTAACAGACCGTAGTCAACATTCTTCTTTTCTCCCCCATGATCCCTACATATTACCCTGTCTCGATTTTAAAGTTCAAACGAGTGTATCCTTGTATGAAAAATTAATAGGTTATCCAATAAAAAAATAGGAGATAATTGCTAATATTATAGGTCAATTCATTATCAATGCGGGTGCGAGGTAATTAAAAAGAGTGAATATTATAGGTACACAAAACAAACCTAATGACGTAAAAATATCTAAAAATTTACTCCTCAATTACTTGCCTTTATTATTGCATTGAATATGCATTGATAGGTTGTGTTGCATGTTTCCAACTATTTTGTAGTTTTCTATGCACAATTTTCAAAATCTTTTGGAATGAGATTTACTTTTTTTATTATTTATTTATTTTTACTGCAGAGATACACCCCGGCCTAAGAGCTTACAGCTCGGGCGGTGCAATAGATAGGAATAAGGTAGGAAAAAGATGGTGTCCACAGTCTGTTAAGCATCCCAGCATTCGCTGAGGTGAGACTGAGGGAACCTTGGAAAACCTCAGTAAGGATGGACATCTCTGTTTTTTATTAATGGACCAGAGCGATGTCCAAAGTACGGGTTCTTAGCAAAATACCGTGCATTTTGTGATAAAAGCTTGAAACTTTCAGGAATCATTAATTTGGTCATAAGAACCAAAATAAAATCTGGTGCCCAAAAATTGCCCCATTCCTTCGACCCCTGGTAGAGTTTTAAAATGGTGGCTCTGAAAATCCGGGAAATATTTTTTTCTGGTCAAACAGAGATCGGGATTAAAAAATTTTTCAACCAAAAATTGCTTGGATTGATTGCATAAGTGTCCCCGATTTTTTCCAAAATGCTGTGTTGCCAAATAGAGAACCGACGTTGCCGAATATGCGTAAAATCTGTCTATTTTGGTCTATTTATGGCATATTGCGTAAGAACCGTGCAATATGTTCAGTTCAATATGGACTGAAAATTTTAGGGATGATACATAAGGTCATACAAAAATTAAAAAAAAAAATCGGTACCATCTTTGCTCAACTGCGGATGTTTCAAAACGGTGACTTTTGTGACTTGTTTAATGAATTTAAAATCCATATGTGTATTGAACTAAAACATTTTTCTTTTGCAAAACTGCAATAGGGACGATTTTAAAAGTGTCCCTTATTTTTTTTCAAAAATGCTGCGTTGCCAAAATCTTCTTCTAACGAGAACCGGTCAATACAATGTGCCATACTCAACATGAATTATTAAAAAAAAAATTAAATTCAATTACAATAATACTGCAGTTACAAGTTACAAATTTATATTTACAACCTCAAATTATGTAAAATACTTAAATTAAGAATTAAGAGATAATACGGATCAACTATCAGCTGGCTCAATGCTAAAAAAATCCCATTCATAAAAAAAAAATGTTCTCCTCTGCATCTCCTATCAGTAGCTAAAATATCAGGTATACAAAAACAAGCTACTTTTCGAGTTAATTATTTTTAAAGTTGACTAATTTAACATGGAAGTTCCATTTCTCCATGATTTGTTACAGTTTGAATATATAGTTAACATGAACTTATATGCAACGATATATGTGACACTGAAATCGTACGTACATCATACGAATAACGTAAAATCTAAGCATTGCATACATAAGCGTTAAGATATATGGAGCGTTAAAAACATTTATCTTATATTATAATTATTGTAATATTGCAATTAAATTAAAACCATCAGAAATTTTATATTAATAACTTATTGTTACTCTCCATGACCCGGTAATTAGGATTTAAAATTCTTCCCGGCATTATAATATGAAGCCGGTATTACACAATACAATTTTTCTAGTTATTGTATACAAATTTTCCATGCAAGAAAATTTCATCTCCATACAAACAAATTTAATGTAGTTCAAGTTTTCAAGAAAAAATTTGACAAATTGTATCCTGGAACACCGGCTGTTCTCCAATTCCAATTAATTAACTGTGAATATCTAATCATATATAATATATTTTTTAATATATATGCATACCATGCATTGTAGAATATAACATAGAAAATCTCATAAATCGTCGTATTTGGCAATGTGTAGAATAGTAAAGATGCAGCGTCTGCAGCGACGGCGAAGAAAAAAAAAAAAAAAAAAAAAGCGGAGTAGTGCGAGAGATAAAACAAGGACACTCTTTTCAAGGGTTGCAGTGCCTGTATCTCCGCTTGTAAGAATATCAGCTTCAAGTTTGTTCAGAGATTACATATGTTTTTTGGAAGTATTTGACAAAGCAGAAAATTCTCCTAAAAATATAAACAGTGTTCAGGACGAAAGTCATGAATCGGAGAAATCGAGTGATACATCAACAACCAATCAAAATAGTGAAATGTATTTAAACATTGGTTCCTCACCAAAAATCAAAAATGCAAAAATTAACACTAACATTCCTCATAAAATAACATCCAGTGTATTAGAAAAAGATTTTCAGCAGAACCTACATAAAACGTCGGCTGAGGCGCCATCCCCGGCGCCAATCTTGGTGCCACCTGTGCGATCTTCACTGCTCGCACCTGTTTTGGCAATACCGCCCATTCCACAACACCCGCGCGCTGAGGTGTTGCCAGTGGGGACCCTTGAGGTACCACCCCACCCGCCGGACCAACCTCCATCTCAAGCTCTAAGCACAACATCGACTGCAGTACACAGCCAGGCATCCTTCCTGTTGTTGTGACTGCCTCACACACAGGCAAGTGTTCAAACACCCATAAAAAGTCATAAGTCAAAGAAAAGACCATTAAGATCATTAAAACCAGTTAGTAATGATAAACAAGAATCAAATAAAACAACTTTACCACTTTTGTTGGCAAAAGACCAAAATTCACCAAATAAATGGTATCCTGTGCCTAATAAACGTTTAAAGTTAATGCCACAATTATTAAATACCCCAATATCAGTTTGTCAGACGCCTAATTTGAAACAAAATCCGTTGATGCATCGAGAATTTCCAGAGGCGACATCTACAATGGGACAGGGAGTTGCAGCACCTATGGCGCCACCCGTGGTGGTCTCTGTAGTGCCATCTATGGCGCCACCCACTTTATAGTACGCAGCAGCAAGTATGGCGCCACCCTATGCGCCAGCAATGGGGACTTATGTGGCACCACTTTTGTTGTCACCTACTACAGCCTGCTGTGTTGCGTCACCCCCATCACTACAAGCGCCACCTCAGGCGCCCTGTTCTCCCGCGACAGAACCGGCTGCTACACCATCCCCACCTCCTTACAATGCAAAAGATAAACCCTTTCAGCTTATGTTATCATCTGCAAAATAATCAACCAAGTGTTAATAATCACACAGTACAATGTGACCATGAATATAGTTTAATAGATCTTGAAAGTAATCAAGTGATTGCAGTATCCCCCAATTTTACAATTTCAAATGATACTCCCTTAAACAATAAAATCGGTGAATGTATCCCTTCTGGTATAAACGGCTTAGAAAATCTTGATCTTGATACTGTAAATCAATTTTTACAACATACTCCTGGCATTAATTATGAAAACAGCAGTTTTTGGAGTGAATTAGACGACTTATTTATTGAATAAGTGCTTAATTGATTGAGAAAAACAACCTGTGAAATAATCTAATATTTTGATAAATATTAAAAGTGATAATTTTATACTAAAATCAGTAAATTTCCAAAGTCATATTAATGAATAATTAAATTTACCATTTTTAATTGCAAAAGTATTTGGAAAAAGTTAAATAAGTTTGTTGGAAAAAAATAATAAAATGCGAAAAGTGCATCAATAGTGAAGGAAAAAAAAGAAGAATTCAAAAATTTTATCAAGTAATAAGTATATAATCATGTATAAATAGTGTAATTTGATGTCATATATTGAGAACTAATTAAATTTGATATACTGCCAAAATTTAATCTAAAATATGTTTTAATTAGCATATATAATAATGAAGGAAAACTTTTTGTATTGATTTTTTTTTTTTAATATTTGTATATAACACTTATTATGTGTATATTATTTGCAGTATGTACTGTTAAAATTAATATATTTTATTTAGATAAAGAAATAAACAGAGTTGTTGAGGAGAAAATGAACAGAATTCGTTTATACAAGTGGCTAGAGGAAGATTCTCTCTCTTTTTTGTATAATATTATCTTTCAATTTTCAGTACTTTTTATTATCCGAAAATTGCAAAATGTTTATTATAATGTTCCTAATAATGCTGGAAGTCATAATAAATTAATTTTAAATCAATGAAAAAATAACTAAAGTTACAGAAAAGAATTGTTGAACACTTCTCTCGAGTCCGATGCTACCGCGCACCGAGACCGGCGACTCCAGCCGCGTTCGCCGGTAAGGTTCCGAGAGAAGAAGAATTGATTTCTAAAGACTTTTCAAACTTTCTCTCCTCAAATAAATGTTCGTATTACATTTTTGTTGTAATTATAATGTTATTTTAAAATTTATCTCATATTAAAACTATTAAAAATTAATGAAAAAAAATGGAACAAAAAAATGAAAGAAAAAAATCTATGTAACGATCACATAGATATCATGTGATTATATTACATATATATTACATATATGTCGATGTTCTCCCTGCTTTTTTACCGATCTGCATTTGTTTTATTTAACTTTTTTACCTATCTGTTTTTTATTTATCAAACTTTTTTACCTATCTGTTTTTATTTTGTCACACTTTTTTACCTATCTGTTTTTGTTTCTTCAAACTTTTTTACCTATCTGTGAAAAAGTGAATTGTTCAGGAGAAGGTTTAAACTGTTTATTTCTTTATTGTTGCGATTATTTAAAAATACACTAAGCTTTTTTTAAAGGTAATATTATTACTCGTTGTTAAGAATTTTTTTTTTTTTCAAATTCCGTAAATTTCTCGCGTAAAAAAATATAATCGGGATTCAAAATTCTGCTCAATAAGTTTTATTACTTATTATTACGCGTGTAGATATTAATGAAGTTTACCATACACAATATATAATTTTGGTAATTAAGGAACATTAATAAAACAGTAATTGATGATGCATCAATCGGCATATATAGTTATTGTGAATACGAAAAAGATGCTAATTAATTATTATCCTCGGCATTTTTGGTAAAGAATAAAATTGTAACATAAAAGAATTAAATTTATTTTTGTAATATTTATAAAAGGCCTTGGGAATAGGGAATTTGACTAAATAAAAAATATAATTATACTTTTTTCATTCTAAGCAATCATTTAGGATTAAAAATGTATGTATCGATTGTAATTAAGATACTATGCAAACCTTTAATTTCAAAGTCACTACAGTATATTAAAGTTTACATAATTGATTTTTTTTTTTTTTTGCATATTTTATAGCCTACAGATAAATAAAACTCATCAAATTAATAATTATTAATTTATATTAATATCAAACATAATAATATATCAAATTAATAATAAGTATAAATATTATTATATGTTTTGCAACAATTTTTGTATAATATATACAGTAATATAATATAAATGAAACGAAAATTAAATGAAATATTCTTCATGTAGCTTTCGCTGTTCAGTACAAAATATGCTTAGTTTATAAATATTCTGTGGGGCCATAAAATCTTCTGATGTCCAGTTTCTAATTGTTTTAGCAGACAGGCAGAGTGTATTAGTATACATCATTTCACAAACTTTAAATTACCACTCTCAGTCCTAAGGAAATACTGCCGTTGTACTTGTTTACGTAGCTTTACAGGGCTACTCAATGTTCTACGTTTTGGTGCAGCTGTAACGACAGAGTCTCGAACAAACACTTTTTTTTGCATATTTGTCAAGTGAATAAAAATAATTATGAATTTTTTCTCTATCCTTTTCACTCACATTAGCACAGAATTTTAATAACTTTTGGGTGTCCTTCTTCTCACTGCATTTTCACCCAGCTTTCATTACCATCGCAGGCTTGTTGTCAGGTGAAACAATATAATACCAAGTTGTGTCTTCGTTCCAACATATGGTTTCCCCTGCTGGCGAAGATTTTGGTTTGTGAATTTTTCAAATGAAAGACGTCTAATATTACTTTTGATTTTTGTATATTTCTTTTTCATTCTCTGTTAACGTTTTAGAATTGTTTACTTCACGATTAATATTTTGCTCTACATCTGCCAAGTCTAATAATGTAACAAAGGAATTTCAAGTATCAGTACATTAATACATTGTTCTTCAATCGTCAAAACTGACTCGGCTTGTTCAGAGCTCCGACCACTAATGCTTTTGGTCCAATCTCCATGCTGAGAAGCTGTAAAAACAACAAATTGTTACTATTGCGATCATTATTATTACGTAATTCACTCTAATGAATGTAAATATTACTTAGTTAATAATAGAATATAAAATTCTTACCTATTTCAATCCTTATTTGCATGTAGACTCAGAAGAAAAGCAGAAATAAACGTCGCACGAGGTTTGTTTTGGTCTGTCAGCTGATTTTTCCGGATTGTTCTTATTTAATTTAAATTATAAAAAAGCCGCGAAACACTCTGAAATTTTAACAGCTTACGTACGGTGGTGCACTCTATATTTTTCCGCGATAAAATTTTTTTTCTCAAATTGACAGATAGGTAAAAAAGTTTGAAGAAACAAAAACAGATAGGTAAAAAAGTGTGACAAAATAAAAACAGATAGGTAAAAAAGTTTGATAAATAAAAAACAGATAGGTAAAAAAGTAAAATAAAACAAATGCAGATCGGTAAAAAAGCAGGGAGAACATCGATGTAATATATGTAATATATATGTAATATTACATATATATATCATTATATTACATAGACATGATAAAATATGATGTTAAAATAATTCTATATCATATTTTAAAGTTTTTTTTTAGCACTTGTATCTGTATGTAATCTGCTTAAATGTAATGTTAAGAAAAATTCTTTTACAAATATTATTTAATATAAAATTTAAAAATCTATAAATCTCATTTTTACGACTTTTTAGCCATAGAAAATTATTACATTTTTTTTTCTCTCCCCATATTTCAATAGTAGCTGGCCTGTAAATAAAGTCATCGCCCAATTCACATAGATTGAGAGGTGCTTTTCTTCATCTCTACGGCCAGCTATGACGTCATTTAATGAGAAACACATTTTTTTTTATGTATATATGGAACTATAATGTACAGTGTCTATATTTCTAGCTATTTGAAAAAAAAGTTAATTAAATGAATCTTTGTAGTTTTAGTGAATGATATGTAATATTAAATAAAATATTATTAAGAAGTAAAAATATACATTCCAAGATCTTTTTCTTAAAAATATTTAAATGTCAAATTTGAGGACAAATTTTGTATTAAGTCGTGGTAAAGTATTATAATATATTATAATAAAGTTAAATATAATATAAAAAAATAACAATTTAAATAAATTAATTAAATTAATTAATTACTTTATTTAAATAAATTTTTATTCAATTATAATTAGACAAAATAAATTATAAACTAAATTATTTGGTAAATTATTCAATTCAATCATTCAATTCAATCAAAATTATGAATTCAAGAGCTATTTATGCATTTATTTACATAAATCTTGGGATTGTACGCAACAAATATGCATGTTAATTTATATTTATATTTTTTTGTTTTATTCAAAGATTTAATATTCATGAAAATCAATATAGGTACAATAAATTTATGCGGTTTGCGTGTTTCTGAATTAATTTAAAGTCTATATATTTTGACCAGAAAATAAGTAGCGATGCAAAACTTTGACGAATTTTCGTACGAAATAAATGAACACAACAATTAAGCGTTATTTTCAGAGGGGGCAACTTGTTGGAGTGCACTCTAAAGATATTTAAAAGAAGTTCGATAAATATTATTGTTAAAAATAATGAAATAAAATATTATGATAGCGATTCGCGTTTTATGTGTGCAAGACTGTTCAATATTTTACCACGATCGTTGAAGAAAAAAATATCTGAACAGAGTAATTTTACAAAATTATTGTGAAAAATTCTTGTGGAGAAATACTACTACAATGTTAAAGATTATCTAAAATAGATGAGAGTTATCGATTCATCACGTAAATTTGTACTATGGTATACAGTTTTGATACGATTTTGTAACGATTCTTGATTTTCTTTCAGTTTGAATTTTATCCAATTTCGAATTTTGGATATGTATATGGATAATTTGTATTTTATTAAGTTTGCTTGAGTTTGTATACTATGTTAAATTTAAGGTGATACTATAACTGAACTTTTATTTAATATTTGTATCTTAGATCTTTTTTATGATGATGGTTCAAAAAATTATGTAAATTTTTGGTAAATCGAATGACTCATAAATCATATATCTCATGTATTCATAATTAGGTGATGTGAATATAATTATGCCACAGATTTTTTTTTTATTGTCATGATTTATTCTTGCATTTGTATAAATTAAGCATTCAAATTTTAATCATTTACCGAAATATAATGAAATTCACAATATATGGTGTATTATTTTATCTGTAGTGGCAGGATTTAAAAAAAAAATTCTGTGTATATACATACTTTGTTGTGCATAGTGTTTAGTGATCCAAAAGTTAATTGTTATTTATGTATAAATATGGACGATCTCGACGTTATGTCTTGAGTTTAATATTGTTGACATGCTTCAGGGGCGTAGACAAGGGGGCGAGATATGTTAAACCTGACGAAAATATAAAAAGTTTTTTTCAACAAGTAAATGTATATATACTATATATTACAGATTAAAGTCACGTTTTTTTTTTCTTTTTTAAATAAATTTAAAACAACATTTTTTACCCATATTTTCACAAAAAAAATTAATTTTAAAAAAAAAATTAATTTTTATTACCACAGAACTTTTTATAGTCTTTGTATATTAAATATATATATATATAATAGATGTTCAAATTATAGCTTGTTTATTTTAGGAAAACAATATGAAAATTATATTTTAATAAAACTTAACAAATATTAATTAATTAATGTAGTTTCGTTTCTTGTTTTGAAGCAAGGATTTTTTATTTGATATCACATGTAAGTGGCGATGAGGATTGGATTTACGCTTGTAATATCGTTGTACATGGCATCTTGTAAAGTGAAAAATTTAAACACCAGGCACAGCTGGATAAAAAAAATAGGGCATGTAAGAACATATATTCATTAGGTTAAAAAAAATTTTTAAGCAGAGTTGAAGATTCTAACAAAAATAATAATAAACAAATGAAATAAATGATAAATCATTATTAATGTAAATGGAGTATTGTCCTCAATTTTTTTATTGCAGAAATGGACAGAGGGTGCAAAGTTATGCTACCCTGATTTTTTTCAAATTTTTTAGAGACCTGGAACTATTTTTAAAAAATTATTGAAAGTTCTTTTTGTGACGTCACGCGGCGGCAAGTCCTATCTTTTTCTTAAGGAGCAGCGTCTCGTGACGTCACGAAAATGACTGTCAATAATTTTTTAAAATTACTTCCCGGGCTCTAAAAAGTCTGAAAAAAGTCAGGGTAGCATAAATTTGCACCCTCTATCCATTTCTGCAATAAAAAAAATTGAGGACAATACTCTATTATAATATTATTATTAATTACAATTATAGAGAGAGAGTGAGAGAGAGAGGGAGAGAGAGAGAGAGAGAGAGAGAGAGAGAGAGAGACAGAGACAGAGAGAGCTATTTTATCGGAAGTAATAGGAGAAGGAGAAGTGTTGCTGATCACCATGGCAATGAAATGTAATACGGAAAAGAATCTGCGCAGAATGTTTTTTTATTATTTATATGACAACAAAAAAAAACTTGTCCATTTCAGTCATCTCCTGGCTACTGCATTACTCAGAGCTGATCGCTGTGCAACTGAAAGGTAAGATATATTTAAATATTTATGCTAATCATCAATTACGTACACATTATATTAAATTAATAATATACTGAAAATATACAATATAATAAATAAATAAATAAATTAATTAATTAATTTATTAATAAGTAAATAAATAAATTTATAAATAAATAATTTGCATTTAATATAAAAGTTGAGCGTGGTGCAGTGCATTGACCATGAGGATCAAGTAAAATCATGGAAGCCAAGCAACGTCAAATGTGGTTAATACTTGGATGAGTAAAATTAGAGGTAAAATTAGATGTTTTCCACGATTCCTTTAGTCTCACCTATCCCTGCGAATTCTGGGAATCACCATTCTTCCTTCCTCCCCCTCCTCATGATCCCTACATATTACCCATGCCTCGATTTTCAAGTTCATAGGAGTGTATACTTGTACGAAAAATTAATAGGTTATCCAATACAAAAATAGGAGATAATTACTAGTTTTCATAGACTAGTATAGTTTAATACATAGTTAATTCAGGCGCGTGGTAATTAAAGAGAGTGAATATTATAGGTACACAAAACAAACCTTATGACGTAAAAATATCTAAAAATGCGGTGACCTCAGTGACTTGCCTTTATTAGCGCATTGAATATGCATTGATAGGTTGTGTTGCATTTTTCCAAATATTTTGTAGTTTTCTATGCACAATTTTGAAAAATTTTGGAATGAAATTTATTTTTTATTTTTATAATTATTTATTTATATTTACTGCAGAGATATACCCTGGCCTAAGAGTTTACAGCTCAAGCGGCGCAATAGATAGGGATAAGGTAGGGAAAAGATGGTGTTCACAGTCTGTTAAGCATCCCAGCATTCACTGAGGTGACATTGGGGGAACCTTGGAAAACCTCAATTAGGATGGACATCTCTGTATTCCTTTAATGGACCAGAGCGATGTCAAAAAACTGGGGAACCACACACAAGTGCATCACTTCACTGGGTGGAAAGCGAGACGAATTTACCCCAGGTAGGGAGCAACGGAATTTTTACTTGAAACGGTCAACCATCAAGTACTAACCACACTCGATGTAGCCTGACTTAGGTGATCTAACGAGAACTGGTTAATGCAATTCGCCATACTCAACCTAAATTACTTAAAATTAATTTTAAATTCAATGACAAGCTTCAACTTAAAAATGCCACAGCGCCGCATTCTGACATCGCTCCATAAGGTTTGTTAGGAGAAAATATCTTTTTTTTTTTCATTCAAATTATATGTTCACAAAATCTCGAAAATTCTTAATGTCGTGTTAATTGATCTTTCCCGTGGCTTATATGAAATATTAATCTTGCCCTTCATAAGAACCACCGAAAAAAATTAAAAACCAGGTACCGCTGGTTTAAAGGATAGGAAGCTTGATAGAACATGTCGTCGCGCGCAGTTCGTGCGCTAGATTTTCATTGGCTGAGAGAATTGTGTCGTCAATATTAAAGCTTCTCATTACAATAATACTACAATGGACAACATACATGAAAATTTTTTATTGCAGAAATGAATAGAGGGTACCAAATTATGCTACGTTGAATTTATTATGAATTTTTTGAGACCAAAAACTATTTTTAAATAATTATTGAAAGTGTCGCCACGCCCCCTGGAGGCGTCAATAGGCGTCTAGTCTCTATCCTTTTTATTAAGGCTGCAGGGGTGCCAACTGAAATCACAGGACTTTCAATAATTATTTAAAAATAGTTCCGGGTCTAAAAAAAATCTGAAAAAATTCAGAGTATCATAATTTGGTACCCTCTATTCATTTCTGTAGTAAAAATTTTTCATGTATGTTGTCCATTACATGTTACAAATATATAATTAAAACCTCAAATTAAATAAAATCCTTAAATTAAGGTATAAGAGATAATACGGATCAGCTATCAGCTGGCTCAATGCTAAAAAAATCTCATTCATAAAAATTATGAATAAAAAAAGTTCTAGATAAAATATCAGGTTTACAAAAACAAGCTACTTTTCGAGTAATTAACTTTTAAAGTTGAATAATTTAACATGAAAATTCCATTTCTCCATGATTTGTTACAGTTTCAATAGTTAACATGAACTTATATGCAACGATATATATGACACTGAAATCGTACGTACATCGTAAAAAAACGTAAAATAAAAGCATTGCATATATGAGCGTTACGATATATGGAGCGTTAAAAACATTTATCTCATATTATTATTATTTTAAAATTGCAAAGAAATTAAAACAATCAGAAAGTTTATAGTAATTAATTTTGTTAATAAGTTCAGTGCAGACAATAACTTATTGTTGCACTGGTAATTAGGATTTGAAATTCTTCCCGGCATTATAAAGCAAGTATGTATTACACGAAACAATTTTTCTAGTCATTGTCTACAATTTTTCCTTGCAAGAAAATTTCATCTCCATACAAACAAATTTAATGTAGTTTAAGTTTTCTTGTAAGAAAAAATTATATACAATAATTTGAAAAATTGTATCGTGTAATACCGGCTTTACTCTAATTCCAATTAATTAACTGCAAATACCTGATAATTTATTTTTTAATATGTATGCATACCATGCATTGTAGAATAAAACATTGAAAATCTCATAAATGGTCGTATTAGGCAATAAAAAGAGTACAAATTAATTAAAACACAAGGGCGTAACTGGCAGAATAATCGTTCGCTTAATTCCAACAGAAAGTCACACCTGCATGGCTTTTTTCGGCTTTAAAATATTTTTCATGCGCGGAGTTCAGCTTTTATCATAATTGAGTAAACACAAATCAATAGATGTTTATGTCGTCTATCTGTTAGCATATCGACCACAAATAAAGATTTTGTGGAAGTTTAAGAGCCAAGAAAATCTTATTTTTGCTGTCCTGAACAATTAAAAAAAAAACAGATACGATATTATGCATATAATAATATATATTTATATATACATATACACATTTTGCCGGAAGACCATGCAACGTTAAAAAGATACCAAATAAATATTTTTTATGGACAACATACATGAAAAAAAATTTACTGCAGAAATGAATAGAGGGAACCACATTATGCTACTCTGAATTTTTTCAGATTTCTTTGAGACCCAGAACTATTTTTAAATAATTAATGCAATTGTGGCCATGCCCCCTGAAATCGTCAATAGGCGTCCAGTCCCTATCCTTTTTATTAAGGATTCAGGGGTGCCAACTGAAATCACAGGACTTTCAATAATTATTTAAAAATAGTTCCGGGTCTGAAAAAAATCTGAAAAAATTCAGAGTAGCATAATTTGGTACATATCCTCTATTCATTTCTGCCATACAATTTTTTCATACAGTATTTTGTCCATTGATTATTTTCTTAAATTTGATTTAAATCAAAAATGAAAAAAAGTGTGTTTGGTTATAAAGACAAAATAAAAAAAGTATATTTACAAATATAATATATTTGTAATTATACATTTAAAACTTGAAATCTCCAATTACAAAATTTTAAGTATGCATACAAGTTTTTAATGTGGAGTTTAATTTACATTCAATTTTTTGTAAAAACACAAAGAATTATTGTACAGTGGAGTTTTCCAAACTCTTGGGGCTTAATTACTCAATAAAGCACAATTTTATATATATTTTCATACCTGTTTTTCGAATAAACACATTGAAAAATAAAAGTAATTACTTAATCCTCTTATAAATAAATATAAGTAAAAATCGATTAAATTTTTATTATTGAAGAAAACCAAAATTAATTTCAAATGAAAGCTTTCCTCTACCTTTTCTTAAAATCTGTTTATAAATATTTACATTTGAAATTGCTAATTAGTGTATGAATTCATGCAGAATAATAGTAATATATATTTATAAGACTTATAATATTAATTAATACTATCAAAGTCTTCTACTCGCACAATGCTTGTAACAAACCTTTGTTTATAATGTCTGTCACATAAAGACTTTTTCATTGTTAAACATGGGACGACGTAGTGCCTAATCTTGCCACCAGAGCAGAAAATGTAATGTCATTGTTGGCGCTAGGCAACGGCTTCAACTTCATAATTAAAGGTAATTTTAAATAAGTTAATATGTAAGTCAGCAACCGTCCCATGTTTTTTTTTCACGCGGCAAACATTACACGCCAATACTTTGTTTACCAAGAACGAGCAGAAGACTTTGAATAATGCATTCTTAAATAATATTACGTTGTTTTTGTTAGTAATATAATAGCATTCCCGGGACCAATCTTCTGCTATAATATCCAAAGAGGGCGAAACTTTTAAAACTTATAATATTTATGAAAAAGAAAACGATTCTATACTGATATAAATCATCAGCTGACGGTAGAAAATATGTATTATTAATGTTATTAATCGGTAAATCTTTATTATAATTATTCTTTTGTTTTTCTATGTGCAGGTTGACACTGGAGTATAAGAATACTTGCTGAAAATGTAAGTGTTCTTATTTAATTAAATAAGTAAAAAAAAAAAATGAAAGAAGTTTTCCTCGGAAAGAAGATTCTCGAGACATGTTATACCTCCATTGATTCATTTTTTTTAATTTCTCCTAAAGGCGGATTCAAATGGCATTTTTTATCATGCCACGCGAAGCGAATCAATTAGCACTTGCTCTTACATCCCTTGGCGGCCATATTTGGCAAAAAAAAAAGAACATCGCATTTAACGCGATTTCACTTCTACAACCTGGCGAATTCACTCGCCGCATAGGATTTCAAAGCTTCTGTGACAAAATGCGTCGCATCGCCACTGTCGCCATCTGAATATGCCTTTATACATACAGAAAGACTAAAACTGTGGGTGATGATAGCATGTACAAAGCCTAAAAATAAAACACTATATTATATCATGGAAGTAGCAGAGTTATCTTATAAGTGTTATTAGATAAAACCCCTTTTTATTTTACTTTAAGATAAAGATAACGTTGTCAGCTGTTTTTTAGCTCCATATTTGATTAACATGTAAACCTAGGCAAATTCACAAAAATTCTGATTTTTTTTTAAAGTAGATATTAGTGCCTAAATGCCATTGGAAAAGTTTTAAAACAATTTAACGAGCCGAATTTTTATTTAATTCATTTTTTTTTAGTTTGTTTCTTCATGGAAATAAAAGCCCTATGCTGAAAATTAATCAAATTTAAAAAATTTGGCTCGTTAAATTAATTTGTTTTTAAATTTTTTCTATGGCTTGTAGGCACTAATATCTGCCTGTCAAAAAAAATTCAGAATTTTTGTGACTTTTCTAAGGTTTACATGTTAATCAAATGGAGCTAAAAAAAACAGCTGACCGACGTTATCAATACATACATGGAAAGTCAAAATAATAATTTTTGAAAAAGACTTAAAATTGTGTTTATATAACCTGTGACTATATATAATTATATAATGATATATTATATAATCTATTTCAGGTACCCTAATTTTGAGTGGCATCTTGTGGTTATTATGATGTTCATTCTGATCCTCTTCTACTCGATGAAACAAAAGGTGACGCAAGACCGTATTAAAGCAGAGATAGTAAGTCGCCGTCGAAGAATACACCAAAGTCTTGAGGACGGTTTTCGAGCTCCACCTCCTTCAGAAAACGTCTCTGAAGACGTCTCTGAGTGCGTAGAGCTTAAGGATTTTTCAGGAGCACGGAATAACAACAAAAGTCAGCATAACCCGCTGTATGGAATCTCTGTTTAATTAAAGTATAATTATATGAAATAAGCCTTTCCTTTTATTGTCTATTTTAATTATTCTTTCTCCTATCCAAGCTAGCTTTTTTAAAAAAAAAAAGAACCTGATAAGGACAATTTATTCTAATTTATTATATTTATACAATAAGATGCTGGACCTTAATAATAATAATAAGATATAATATAATAATGGTATACCGTTAATACAGAACAATGCAGCCTGCATGAGTCGCTGCTCGATCTGTACAAGATCCCTGTACTTACTATAAAATAAAGTAATCTTGGATCTGTAAATCTGTAGGAAGGACTCTGGGGAGTAATTATTCCAACAGGTATGACAGAAGAAAAAGCCTTCATGATTATTCTCTTCGATTATTTGCAAGTCATCCTTGCGCGCAAGGCCGTGCTAATCTTCTCTGTATCGTCCCAATTTTAGTATATGTACTGTCAAAGTAAGTACTAAACATAAAGGGAAAAAGAGGCATTACAGGTAGTAGAATACTAAATCAACATTTCAAATATTTCAGATTATAGATTTATTAATTGAGAGAGGAAATATCAGTATTTTTTAAAAAAAATTAGTAAAATTAATAATTATAAAGGTATTTAAATTAACCAACATAAGAATTAACTGTGAAATAAGCGTTCTTTTTCTGAACCAAGTGTACAAGACGAAAGTTTTGTGCAACTTAATATAAAACATTAAATAAACAATTAATTAAATTAATTGAGGCGCCGCACATCAAATGGGATTATATCCAACCCCAACTGGGATTCAATTTTTAATCCTCAGTTACTAAAAAAAAAGTTAGAACACTTTTACACCTATATTTTTTGGAAAGTTAACTATACTTGTCTTTTCAAATCCATGCAGGTTCAAACGTGCAATGGTCTGATTTTTTTTTTTTTTTTATGTTAACTGAGACTTAAAAATTTAATTCCAGTTGGGCTTATGTTTGATCTGCGGTACGTGCCTATATATATTTGAATTATTAAAATTATTACATTTTCACTCCAGCTCCCAGTTCACAATATTCCTCCTAGCAATAGTAGCAATATTATAACATGACACCTCACATTTTGTCAGCATTTCGCAGGGTCGCGTGTCACATTACGTACAGCTAAGGGCTTAAAATTTTTATAAGATGATTCATATTTTATTTCAATATGTAAGAGGATAAATAATATATTGAATTTCGTGATTAAAATACACATTTTAGAAAGTCGCCCCCCCTTGCAAATCGGCGGTGCCAGCGATTGTTTTCACCTATAGACTGTATGTGGTATGTGGCAACACGTATGTTTATATTGTGATTTAATTACTGTATAAATATGCGTACTGTTGAATGATTAAATAAATATTTTTAAAATAGAGTTAAAAAAAATCTCGCTTATTTCCGCCCAATGAGTGCAATTTTTAAATTTTTACCGTTACAGACAGACAGACAGACAGACAGACAGACAGACAGACAGACAGACAGACAGACAGACAGACAGACAGACAGACAGACAGACAGACAGACAGACAGACAGACAGACAGACAGACAGACAGACAGACAGACAGACAGACAGACAGACAGACAGACAGACAGACAGACAGACAGACAGACAGACAGACAGACAGACAGACAGACAGACAGACAGACAGACAGACAGACAGACAGACAGACAGACAGACAGACAGACAAAGACAGAGAGAGCTACTTGATTGGAAGTGATAGGAGGAGGAGAAGTGTTGCTGATCACCATGGCAATGAAATGTAATACGAAAAAGAATATGCGCAGAAGTTTTTTTTTTTATTATTTATATGATTACACAAAAAAAAAAAAAAAACAAACAAACAAACAAACAAATAAATAAATAAATAAATAAATAAATAAATTAATAAATAAATAAGTAAATAAATAAATAAATGAATAGATAAATAAATAAATAAATTAATTAATTAATAAATAAACAAGTAAATTATTTTTTATATAAATAATACGCATTTAATATAAAAGTTGAGCGTGGCGCAGTGCATTGACCATTTGGATCAAGTGAAATCATCGAAGCCAAGCAACATCAAGCGTGGTTAGTAGTTGGATGAGTAAAATTAGAGGTAAAATTAGATGTTTTCCACGTTTTCTTTAGTCTCACCTATCTCTGCGAATGCTGGGAATTACCATTCTTCCTTCCTCCCCCCCCCCCATGATCCCTACATATTACCCATGCCTCGATTTTCAAGTTCATAGGAGTGTTCCTTGTATGAAAAATTAATAGGTTATCCAATCCAAAAATAGGAGATAATTTCTAATATCCATAACCTAGTATAGGTCAATTCATAGTCAATTCAGGCGCGTGGTAATTAAAAAGATGAATATTATAGGTACACAAAACAAACCTAATGACGTAAAAATATCTAAAAATTTACTCCTCAATGACTTGCCTTTATTATTGCATTGAATATGCATTGATAGGTTGTTTTGCATTTTTCCAACTATTATGTAGTTTTCTATGCACAATTTTCAAAAACTTTTGGAATGAGATTTATTTTTTATTTTTATGATTATATATTTTTACTGCAGAGATACACCCCGGCCTAAAAGCTTAGAGCTCGGGCGGCGCAATAGATAGGGATAAGGTAGGGAGAAGATGGTGTCCACAGTCTGTTAAGCATCCCAGCATTCGCTGAGGTGAGACTGGGGGAACCTTGGAAATCCTCAGTAAAGATGGACATCTCTGTTTTTTATTAATGGACCAGAGCGATGTCCAAAGTACGGGTTCTTAGCAAATAACCGTGCATTTTGTTATATAAGCTTGAAACTTTCAGGAATCATTAATTTGGTCATAAGAACCAAAATAAAATCCGGTGCCCGAAAATTGCACCACCCTTTCAACCCCTGGGAGAGTTTCAAATTGGTGCCTCTGAAAACCCGGGAAATATTTTTTACTGGTCAAACAAGGATCGGGATAAAAAAGTTTTTCAACCAAAAGTTGCTTGAAATAATTACATAAGTGTCCCTGATTTTTTCCAAAATGCTGTGTTGCCAAATAGAGCACCGACGTTGCCAAATATGCGTAAAATCTGTCTATTATTGTCTATTCATGGAATATTGCGTAAGGACCGTGCAATATGTACCTGAGGACTGAAAATTTTAGGGATGATACATTAGGTCATACAAACATTAAAAAAAATCAGTACCTAAAAATTTGAGCCCCTTTGCCCAACTGCGGATGTTTCAAAACGGTGATTTTGATGACTTGTTTAATGAATTAAAAATTCATATGTGTATTGAACTAAAACATTTTTCTGTTGCAAAACTGCACTAGGGACGATTTTAAAAGTGTCCCTAATTTTTTTCAAAAATGCTGCGTTGCAAAATCTCTTCATATTGTGAGACATTGTGTATTTAGATAGTGCCTGGTTGATGCATTATTATTTTATATAGCCACTAATAATTCACACATTTTTTTTCTGACACCGTCTTATCAAGGGCAAATTGTAAAATTTATGGAGGGGGGGGGAATTTGTCCCAGAATATTCCGAAATACAAGGGAGTGTAACCTACATCAATCACCAGCGCCACCTCTCCAAGCGCGAATAACATAATAAACTATACTTTGCGTTGCAGCATACGTACGGCACTCATTCTCCAAGATCAAATCAAAAGGCATGGATGGCTTCTTAATATCTTATACTGTGAATTACAATTAAGCTCTTAATTGGTGTTATGTTAATTAGCATGCTGTGTGGGTCCCTCAAATTATCCCTAAAAAGCTATTTAGTTGTAATATTTGTAACTACTGTATCATAGCCGCATTGATCGAATACGCGTAGTTGGAAAATTTAATAATATGATCTATTCAAAGTAAATGTGCTTTATTGTAATACATTAGAATTGATTATGACAATGTTTCTTCTTTTTAAAGTACATAATTTTTATTTCAATAAAAAAATTAATTTTTTATACAAATTGTAAATCAGCTCATATCAAAGACATCCGTAGAAACCTTGTTGGCAAAAAGGCTCGAATCGTCTACAACAGCATTTTATCACATATTGCATAATATGTATAGATTACAAAGCAACAACATAAACACGGATTTTTTTTTTTGCGCCAATTAAGTGATAAAATTATAAATATTGAATAGTATAATATACTATATTTAACATAAAATATAATTTGATATATTGGTTTTAATGCGTTTGTTATTATATTTTAATACACTACGAGTATCGGCTGATAAATAACGTATTAATATTTAAAAATCATTATTATTATATTTCTGCTTATTTTCACCTTTAATTTTCAGTATTCCATAATTGCTATTTATGTTTATATAAGGTATAATTTTAACACCGACCAGTAATCAAATATTATAAAAACATCATGCATACAATGTGCTGGTCAAATATTAATTGATGTACCCATAACGTGTGCTAATTAACATAAAACTAATTACTTTTTTTATAAAAGTGTTGTTAATCAAAGTATAAGAAAATGAGAAACAAAATTCTGCAAGTCCATGCCTTGATTTGATCTGGGAGAATGAGTGCCGTATGTATCCTGCAACGCTAAATAGTATATTATGTCATTCTTTGCGCTCGTAGAGATGGCGCTGGCGATTGATGGGGGTTACACTCCCTTGTATTTCGGGATATTCTGGGACAAATTTCCCCCCCCCCCTCCCATAAATTTTATAATTTGCCCTTGATAAGATGGGGTCAGGAAAAATTTGTGAGAATTATTAGTGGCTTACCAATATAATAATGCATCAACCAGGCACTCTCCAAATACAAAATGTCTCACAATATGAAGATTTTGGCAACGCAGCATTTTTGAAAAAAAATAAGGGACACTTTTAAAATCGTGCCTAGTGCAGTTTTTCAAAAGGAAAATGTTTTAGGTCAATGAACATATGGATTTTAAATCCATTAAACAAGTCACCAAAATCACCGTTTTAAAACGTCCGCAGTTGGGCAAAGGGGGCTCAAATTTTTGGGCACCTTTTTTTTATGTCTGTATGACCCAATGTATCATCCCTAAAATTTTCAGTCCTCAGGCACAAATTGCACGGTTCATACGCAATATGCCAAAAATAGACCATAATAGACAGATTTTATGCATATTTGGCAACGTCGATGCTCTATTTGGTAACACAGCATTTTTAAAAAAACAGGGACACTTATGCAATTATTCTAAGCAACTTTTCTTTGAAAAAATTTTTAATCCCGATCTTTGTTTGACCAGAAAAAAATATTTCCCGGATTTTCAGAGCCACCATTTTGAAACTCTCCCAGGGGTCGAAGGGGTGGGGCAATTTTTGGGCACCGGATTTTATTTTGGTTTTTATGACCAAATTTATGATTTCTGAAAGTTTCATGCTTTTATCACAAAATGCACGGTTTTGCCATATTTCGATGCTAAGGGCCGTACTACTGGGGAACCACACACAATTAAGTGCATCACTGCATTGGGTGGAAAGTGAGACGAATTTACCCCAGGGAGGGAGCAACGTAATTTTTACTTAAAACGGTCACCCATCCAAGTACTAACCACACTCGATGTAGCCTGACTTCAGTGATCTAACGAGAACCGGTCAATACAATGTGCCATACTCAACCTAAATTATTTAAAATTAATTTTAAATTCAATTACAATAATACTGCCATTACAAGTTGCAAATTTATATTTACAACCTCAAATTATGTAAAATACTTAAATTAAGATATAAGAGATAATACGGATCATCTATCAGCTGGCTCAATGAAAAAAAAATCCCATTCATAAAAAAAATGTTCTCCTCTGCATCTCCTATCAGTAGCTAAAATATCAGGTATACAAAAACGAGCTAGTTTTCAAGTTAATAATTATTAAAGTTGACTAATTTAACATGGAAGTTCCATTTCTCCATGATTTGTTACAGTTTGAATATATAGTTAACATGAACTTATATGCAACGATATATATGACACTGAAATCGTACGTACATCGTACGAATAACGTAAAATATAAGCATTGCATATATGAGCGTTAAGATATATGGAGCGTTAAAATTATTTATCTTATATTATAATTATTGTAAAATTGCAAAGAAATTAAAACCATCAGAAATTTTATATTAATAACTTATTGTTACTCTACATGACCCGGTAATTAGGATTTAAAATTCTTCCCGGCATTATGAAGCCGGTATTACACGATACAATTTTTCAAGTTATTGTATACAAATTTTCCATGCAAGAAAATTTCATCTCCATACAAACAAATTTAATGTAGTTCAAGTTTTCTTGCAAGAAAAAATTGTATACAATAATTTGACAAATTGTATCCTGTAACACCGGCTTTTCTCTAATTCCAATTAATTAACTGTGAATACCTAATAATATATAATATATTTTTTAATATATATGCATACCATGTATTGTAGAATATAACATAGAAAATCTCATAAATCGTCGTTTTTGGCAAAAAAAAAAGAGTGCAAATTAATTAAAACACAAGGGCGTATCTGGCAGGATAATCGTTCGATTATCGTTCGTTGGATAATTCCAACAGAAAGTCACACCAGCATGGCTTTTTTCGGCATTAAATTATTTTTCTTGGGCGAAGTTCAGCTTTTATCCTAAAAAATTAATTGAGTAAACACAACTCGATAGATGTTCATGTCGTTTAGCTGTTAGCAATATAAAAATCTAACATTACGACCGAAAAATAATGATTTTGTGGCAGTTTAAGAGCCAAGAAAATCTTATTTTTGCTGTCCTGAACAATTTCAAAAAAGCCAGATACGATATTATATAGATATATAGATAAATATACATATATAAATATATATATATATATATATATATATATATATATATATATATATATATATATATATATATATATATTTTGTCGGAAGACCATGCACCGTTAAAAAGATAGTAAATAAATATTTTTAATGGACAACATATTATACATGGAAAAAAAATTACTGCAGAAATGAATAGAGGGTACTAAATTATGCTACTCTGAATTTTTTCAGATTTCTTTGAGACCCAGAATTATTTTTAAATAATTGTTGAAAGTGCGGCCACGCCCCCTGGAGTAGTCAATAGGCGTCCAGTCCCTATCCTTTTTATTAAGGATTCAGGAGTGCCAACTGAAATCACAGGACTTTCAATAATTATTTAAAAATAGTTCTGGGTTTCAAAAAAATCTGAAAAAAATCAGAGTAGCATAATTTGGTACATACCCTCTATTCATTTCTGCAATACAATTTTTCATACAGTATGTTGTCCATTAATTATTTTCTGAAATTTGAATTGAAAATCAAAAATGAAAAAATTGTGTTTCGTTATAAAGACAAAAACAAAAATGTATTTTTACAAATATAATAATTTCGTAATTATACATTTAAAATTTGTAATCTCCAGTTACTAAATTTTAAGTATAAATACACGTTTTTAATATTTTTTACATTTATTTTTTGTAAAAACACAAAGAATTATTGTACAGAGGAAATTTCTAAACTCTTGGGGCTTAATTACTCAATAAAACACAATTTTACATATTTTGTCATATCTGTTTTTTGAATAAACACATTGAAAAAGAGGGTTATTAATTAATCCTGTTATAAATAAATATAAGTAAAAATCGATTAAATTTTTATTATTGAAGCAAGCCAAAATGAATTTCAAATTAAAGCTTTCCTCCTCCTTTTCTTAAAATCTGCTTATAAATATTTACACTTGAAATTGCTAATTAGTATATGAATTCCTGGCATGATAATATAAATATATATTTATGAGACGTATAATATTAATTAATAATATCAAAGGATTCTACTCGCAATGGTTGTAACAAACCATTGTTAATAATGTCTGTCGCATGAAGACTTTTCCATTGTTAAACATATGGGACGACGCAGTGCATAATTTTGCCACCAGAGCAGAAAACGTAATATCACTGCTGGCGCTAGGCAACGGTGTCAACTTCATAAGAAACAGTCATTTTCCATAAGTTAACATGTAAGTCAGCAACCGTCCCATGTTTTTCCTTTTACGCGGCAGAAATTACACAACAATACTTTGTTTACCAACAACGAGCAGAAGACTTTGAATAATATATTCTTAACGATGAATCTCAGTTACTGCTGGAGTCAAAGAATATTTCCCTGCAAACGAATCGATTAAAATAAATTTTAAAAAATCGAGAATGTTCTAAAAGTTAATCATTTATGGTTTGAGCAAATTCAGTCTTGCAGTTTTCTTACAACAGCTCCATTTCCGGTTTTCATCCATAAGGCCAATGTTAAACTTCTACTTCAGTTTTCAAAAAACTGATAAGACAGATTCGTTTCAAAATTTGTATACCACCTATTGATGGTGAGTTCTAAGTCCCCTGCATTCAGGCGGTACGATTGCGAGATCTCAACCTACTGAGATTCATCCTTAAATCTTATTACGTTGTTTTTGTTAGTAATATAATAGCATACCAGAGCCAATCTTCTGCTATAATGTCCAAAAAGGGCGAAACTTTTAAAACTTGTAATATTTATGAAAAAGCAAACGATTCAATACTGATATAAATTAACAGCTGACGGTAGAAAAAAATGTATTAATATTGTTATTTATCGTTTAATCTTTATTATAATAGAGTATTGTCCTCAAATTTTTTTACTGCAGAAATGGATAGAGGGTGCAAAGTTATACTACTCTGATTTTTTTCAGATTTTTTAGAGCCCGGGAACTATTTTTAAAAAATTATTGAAAGTTCTTTTTGTGACGTCACGAGACGCCGCTCCTTAAGAAAAAGATAGGACTTGCCGCCGCGTGACGTCACAAAAAGGACTTTCAATAATTTTTTAAAAATAGTTCCAGGTCTCAAAAAAATCTGAAAAAAATCAGGGTAGCATAACTTTGCACCCTCTATCCATTTCTGCAATAAAAAAAATTGAGGACAATACTCCATTATTCTTTTGTTGTTTTATGTGCAGGTTGATACTGAGTATAAGAATACTTGCTGAAAATGTAAGTGATCTTATTTAATTAAATATAACGCCTTTTTATTTTACTTTAATGTAGAGATACCGTCGGTCAGCAGTTTTTTTAGCTAAATTTGATTAACATGTAAACCTTTGCAAATTCACAAAAATTCTGATTTTTTTTAATGCAGATATTTGTGCCTAAATGCCATAGAAAAAGTTTCAAAACAATTTAACGAGACGATTTTTTATTTAATTAATTTTTTTTAGTTTGTCTCTCCATGGGAATTGAAGCCCTATGCTAAAAATCAAATAAATTAATTTAAAAAAATCAGCTCGTTAAATTATTTTGAAATTTTTTCTATGGCTTTTAGGCACTAATCATTGTCTCTTAAAAAAATTTCAGATTTTTTGTGAATTTGCTAAGGTTTACATATTAATCAAATGAAGCTAAAAAAAAAACAAAAAAAAAGCTGACCGACGTTATCTCTACCTAAATGGTTAGTCAAACTAATTATTATTGAAAAAGACTTAAAATTGTGTTTATATATTTATTCTAACCTATGACTATATATAATATATTCTATTTCAGGTACCCTAATTTTGAGTGGCATCTTGTGGGAATTATAATGTTCATTCTGATCCTCTTCTACTTGATTAAACAACGGGTGACGGAAGACCGTATTGAAGCAGAGAAAGTAAGTCGCCGTCGAAGAATACAACAAAGTCTCGGGGTCGGTCTTTTTCGAGCTCCACCTCCTTCAGAAAACGTCTCACCTTCGCGAGAGGGCGAAGAGCTTAAGGATTTTTTGAAAGCACGGAATGACAACATAAATCAACATAACACGCTGTATGAAGTCTCTGTTTAATTAAAGCATATTTATATAAAATAAACTTTTCCCTTTATTCTATATCTTAATTATTCTTTCCCTATCCAAGCTAGCTTTAAAAAAAGGAACCTGATAGGGCAAAATTATTCTTATTTATTATATTTATACAATAGGATGCTGGACATTAATATGTAATTTGTTTTTTTTAAACATTAAAATAATAATAATAATAAGTTATAATATAATAATGGTATACCTTCAATACCGAACCATGTAGCCTGCATTAGTCGCTGCTCGATCTGTACAAGATCCCTTTACTTACTATAAAATAAAGTAATTCTTGGATCTGTAGATCTGTAGGGATAACTCTGGGGAGTAATTAACCCAACAGGAATGACAGAAGATAGAGCCTTCATGATTATTCTCTCGGATTATTTGCAAGTCATCCTTGCGCAAGGGTCATGCTAATCTTCTCTGTATCGTCCCAATTTTAGTATATGTACTGTCAAAGTAAGTACTAAACATAAAGGGGAAAAAAAGGCATTACAGGTAGTAGAATACTAAATCAACATTTCAAATATTTCAGATTAGATTTATTAATTGAGAGAGGAAATATCAGTATTTTTTAAAAAAAAAAATAGTAAAATTTATAATTATAAAGATGTTTAAATTAACCAACATGATAATTAACTGTGAAATAAGCGTTCTTTTTCTAAACAAAGTGTACAAGACGAAAGTTTTGTGCAACTTTATATAAAATATTAAATAAATAATTAATAAAATTAATTGAGGCGCCGCACATCAAACGGGATTATATCCATCCCCAACTGGGATTCAATTTTTAATCCTCAGTTACTAAAAAAAAAAAAATGTCAGAACACTTTTACACCTATATATTTTGGAAAGTTAACTATACTGGTTTTTTCAAATCTAGGTTCAAAAGTGGTCTGATTTTTTTTTTTTTTTATACGTAACTGAGACTTAAAAATTTAATTCCAGTTGGGCTTGGGTTTGATCTGCGGTGCCTATGTATATATTTAAATTATTACAATTATTACATTTTCACTCCAGCTCCCAGTTCACAATATTCCTCCTAGCAATAACATGACACCTCACATTTTGTCAGCATTTCGCAGGGTCGCGTGTTACATTACGTACGGCCAAGGGCTTAAAATTTTTATAAGAAGATTCATATTTTATTACAATATGTAAGAGGATAAATATTATATTGAATTTCGTGATTAAATTACACATTTTTGCTTCAAATTTATATATATATATATATATATATACGTTGTTGTTTTCAATTAAATTATTTGGAACGATCCTTGATCATTATATTGAAGATATGTTCACAAGTATTATCTTTTATTTAAAGAAATAATAATATGCATATTATAATTATAATATTATACACCTATATTTTAATCACAGTATATTAATTACTTTTGCATTTAACTTGGTTGGTCCATGCAACATGTACAATTTTATACACGCATATGCAATATGGTTCACGCCACTGAGAAAACGAAGATCTTTGGAGACTTTATTTTTTAAAACGTATATATTATTATATAATTGCATGGCCACTGTGTATAATATACGACATGCATGCATGCAGTATAATGTGTATATTATATATGACAATTAACTCGAAATTGTGTCACTTTATACAAACACGAACAAAGTTTTTTCACCCTGACGCTTTTTGTTTATCTTTAATATTTTCAACATATTAATTATTATTAGTATTATTACATTATTAAACTATGAAATGAATAATTCTGAGCATTATTTAGCAAATAACGTACATAATCTATACTTCAGAAAAGTAAAAAAAATATGAGATATTATTAATATCTCATATTTTTTTTTTTTTTACTTTTCTGAAGTATATATATAGTCTTATTATAATATATAGTCTTCTCTCAAGAAAGACAATAGTACATTGATCGTTTATTTATTTAGATAAAAATTTGAAAAGTGAATTTATGTCAACTTATCTTTTTTTTTCTTTAGCTTATTTATTTTATTTTTTTTTTTCATCATTAGTCTATAAATATTCCAAGAAAAAAAATCCTACAGCACGAAGAACCGTCAGAAAACGCGGCAAATTGTTTTTAAAGAAGCTTCCCAAAATTCCCGCTAGGAGCGCTGTTGGTAGTGCCGAAACGGGGTAGGGTTTCCCTGGGCGCCTCCCGCCGTGGGTTAATATGCATCCCAACTGCTGGGTTCCGCCTCACGCATCACTTGGGATTCTCCCGATACTACCGCGAGAACACCACGCCTGGGTTAAAAAGAACACTAGCTTAGAGAGCGGCTATAGCATATCTAATGGTAGCCAGCTCGGACTGGCCATAAGAGTTGGTGAGCGATTGCCAGTAGGCCCCCCCGGTTGGAGGCCCCCAAAATGTTAAAAGTAGGCCCCCCTAGGGTGAAGTAGGCCCTCCCTACATCGCGAAGCGATGTAAGATTTAATGTAGACAGTGTTCTGAAGATGTAGAGTAAAACAAGAGGCTTAAATCACAGTACAAAGAATTTAACTGACTATAATATAGCTATTATATTCAATAGGTATTACTTTTATATATTCATAATAATCAATTACTTCTTATACATTTCAATTTATTTACTATGAATTTTCAACTTTGAAGTGCCAGAAATTTTTAAAACAAAAAGGCAACAATTACAAAATAACTTTCATGAAAAAATATAAAGGTCCTTGGCACAGTTGGAAGCCCCCCAAAAATATAAAAGGTAGGCCCTCTAATGAGGACCTATAACCTTTATTATTTTTAGGGGGCCTCCAATCGTGCCGAGGGTCCTTAAATTTATTTAAAAAAATATTGTGTGATTCTCCCTCATATGACCAAGAAGGCCTTTTATACATCGCGATCGGAAAAGATGTGAGAAAATCGAAGGAAAATAATTTTGGAAAAATAATGTAGAGTAATTAAATCAAGATGTAAAGCCCTGAAGGCCCCTTGGTCAAATTTAATATTAACATATTCTGTTGCGGTATATATGTTTTATTATTATTTTTTTTAAATACGTACACATCATCTTTTTATAATTATAATTATGTCATATATTTTATAGTGATAAAAATAAGCCAGAACGGTCCGGAACGTCAATCCGGAAAGGTGCATGTATTATTGAATTAAAAAAACTCATAAATTTTATTTTTAAAAATATATCTAAATTATAGATTAAATTTTGCAAGCTTTTTTTTTTTTTACAAAATCTTCCGCTAGCTTCGCTTTCGTAATTCTTAGTCTTCTTCATATAATATAAGACGAAAAGATGTATAGCACGTACTTATTTTTTTTCTTTACATTTTTTTATCTATTCATGCATGATTTAATGCTCAAATCACTTAAATGAGAAACTGCACATATCCGGCCCAGAATGCAGTACAACTACTTTTTTTAGGAAATGGGGAAAAAAAAAGAGAGTCTAATTTTGACCTGAAAATAAAAATTGGAGAGATTTTAACATACCGCAATATAATTTGTAATGAATTCGGTCATTTAATTTTCGAGCACGAAGCAACTGCACATAATACATGACACTGAAGTCACTGAAATGTATAAAAAAAATAAACGGATGAACATAGTTACGTGCATTGCGATAAAAAGGTTTGATTTTCCCAATTTAATCAATTTTTAATTAAATAAGAAGTAAGAAATGTATCTGCTCCCTGAAAAAACATTTTTCCGGAAAAACAAACATTCCATCCAAAGTAACAAAATATTCGTCAACTTTTACTGGCAATATATTTTTTCATTCAAAGCTTAATTGATTTTTAATTAATTTTTTTATCGTTTAACTGTTCAACGCTGGCTAAAACTATACAAAATTATTTTATTAGTCTTTTATTAAACACAGAAAGTGTACATATTAACAGCACTAGAAACATACATTATAGAAAAACATTACAATAGAACACATAGAACATACATACAAAACATATATTATAATAGTTACAGAATAACAGAACAATAGAAAATGATAATAAAACAATATAAAATAAGATAACAGATGATACTAACAGCCTGTTACATCATAATAATAATATATCATATATATAATCACATAAATAAAACAAAATATGACATAGAAAATAGATTGAATAAAAAAACTTATTGCTTCATTGCTATTCAAAATCTATAGACTATATGAAATCTCCCCTGGCATAATCGCTAATAGGCTTAATTCTAGATTTACAGATATTTAAATGATATTGGCTACAATATTCATTACATAATTTACATACACAAGATTGTTCAGCTTTATGATAACCAGAAGATTTACAAATTAGATGGTGGAAGCCGTGAACAGCCTGGCGAGTTAAAACATTTCTAACATTGGATCTATCCAATTGGGGCAGACACCAATGTTTACATGTCATAGCATCAGTGCTGTAAAACTCAGGATTAATATCCTGAGCTTTTTGATTCCTGACAGCTATAAAATTGGAATATTGATCTGTCGTTGGAAGTTTAAACATTTCTTTGATTTCTGTAATAAAATAATTGGAATCTATCAGTTTATAGGCCAGTCTAGTTTCTTAAAATTGATAAAGCTTTGAATAAAAAATATATTCCCAACAAATATTTTGCGTTGGATGCAATGATTGTTTTTCCAGAAAAAAGTTTCTCTATGGAAAAGATACACTTCTCACATTTTATTTAATTCAAAATTAATTTTTCAAATTAGGACAATTTAACTATTTTTATCGCATTGTATATTTTCATTCGTTTATTTTAAATATTTCAGTGTCATAACATGTTTTGTTAATTTTATATGAATTTTTAAGTGCCATGCACGTACGCAAATCGGGAAAGTCATGAAAATCCATTGAAAGAATCCTAGGTTCTGTCAAAGAAATCACAGAAATTTAAATTTTTGTTTCAAAAACATGAAAATTTTACTATACACTAAAAATTAAGAAATAAATTTACTGTGTTTCAGTATGTTTTTTAGAATATTCTGGGCTTATTGAAACCTGCAGAGCTACAATTAATTTAACACTCCAAAGTTAGGTGACTCAATTAACTTGTGAATCCGAGAGTAGTGATCCTTATTGAAAATCAAATTTTTAAAGGTGAACCAAAATTAACACTTTTTTTTTTTTTACATATTCGGGTACATTACTAGAATTATTTTGGTATAATTATGTGTTCCACAATAATTTGATAAGATTATTTTCCTAATGGACAACGTACATGAAAAATTTTTATTGCAAAAATGAATAGAGGGTACCAAATTATGCTACTCTGAATTTTTTCAGATTTTTTTGAGACCCAGAATTTTTTTTAAATAATTATTGAAAGTGCGGCCACGCCCCCTGGAGGCGTCAATAGGCGTCCAGTCTATTATATCCTTTTTATTAAGGCTTCAGGGGTGCCAACTGAAATCACAGGACTTTCAATAATTATTTAAAAATAGTTCCGGGTCTCAAAAAAATCTGAAAAAATTCAGAGTAGCATAATTTAGTACCCTCTATTAATTTCTGTAATAAAATTTTTTCATGTATGTTGTCCATTGTGCATTTTTTTTTTTTTTTTTACCCAAAGTCACACAGAAAAATGTTCCAATAAGGTTACAATTGGGCCTTTATACTTGCAAAACTCCACGATTAAAAAAAATAGGGAAAAGAAAAAATAATATATAGTAAATATGACTCGCGTTATCAGTGTTATCACCAAAAAAGGTTTCAATTAATTTTACCTTAGACTCCAAAATTTCACAAAAAACTATATAAAATCTCGCGATGTTTAGACATTTTTGTATTAAAAAAGATAAGCGAGCCACGCCCCTTTTCTGAAAAAAATCGCGCCTGCGGCGGGCTGCTTGGGGGGCTCCGCCCCCCAAACCCCCCGATGGGATAAGGCCCTCGCCTTTCATTGCTCAGTAGGCCTTTTGACCCCAGTCCGACCCTGATGGTAGCATAGTTATTACACTATCCAGGATTAATTTCACACTAGTGTTTTCTCAGTGATATATATTAATGCATGGCCTAATTATTAGGGAGGTATAATTATAATGCATGTATAACTTTTTATAAATAAACATAATAAATATATTATATTACACAAGAATTTAACAGATAAAAGGTACCAAACCGCAGAAGAAGGGTCATGAACTAAAATAAGCCATATAAGACGCCATAGTAAAATTATGCATGCAATATGTTGTATGGAACAAATTTAATTATGTATAGTAATTAATGTGTAATTAATTTAAAAATTATATGTGCTATAAAATATTGATTACATTGCACTGCTCCTATATAGCTGCCTGACTCGATCCTTAATTATAATGAGATGCATATATGTAAGACTCATTTAAATAACATTGGCTGCATGCGCTTATTGATTATTGGGAAACAGCTATATATATATATATATAGCTGTTTCCCAATAATCAATATATTTTTTTTTTTTAGTTTTTAATCAAACCCTATTGGGTACTTCTATTTACTAATTACACACTACTTTGAAACCCCGAACCTTCCGAAACCCTAACTTGAGCGTTTCGCGGGCTCTTCTGGAACGAGGGCGGCCACGGCCTTGCAAATCCATCCCGGCATTTGCCTGCGGCTGAGGGAAACGTGGAAACCTCAGCCAGGATGGACGCTACAGCTTTTGTCAATGAACCGGAAGTGCAATGGTCCAAAGCCAGGGGAACCACATAGTGGAAAAGCGCAACGTTTTACCCCTGGGTGGGAAACGTGGTTTTTGTTCAAAATGGTCACCCATCCAACTACTAACCACGCGCGGCGTTGCTTGACTTCGGTGATCTGACGAGACCCGGTCAAGCGCACTGCGCCACACCTCCCTTATATATATATATAATATATATATATATAACCAGCTATAATATATATATATATATTATAGCTGGTTATATATATTATAGTGTGTGTATCAGATATTTTTTTCAACTTTTTCATTTCATTAATTGCTTGAAATTCAATTTTCCTAAATTTGAACAACATTAATTATCTTTGGATCGGGAGGTATATTATTTAATATGTTTATTTTATTTATATACGTATAATTATATTATTAGAGACTTTTTTATTTACAGAGACCTCCCCGCGTCTTATGGCCAGAAATTTGACCAGCTTGGTCGAGCTTCACTGTAACTGAAGTGAGATGAGTGGCGGCGCCACTGAATCGCAGCGGTACCATGGTGGCTCTATTTACTATGGTGGTGTCACGTGTGCGCCTATTTTCAAATTTCACGCGTTTACTGTTCCACTGTTTATCCAATCACCGGGAGTAATTGTTGTCACGTGACAAAAATTACGCACTCTGATTGGCCAAGCCTTATACATGGGTCTTATCCGTGTCACTTTCCCTCCTAGGTCTCTAGCTTCCCTGCTTCCCTGGCGGCACGGCCCAGTTCTCGCTGGCTGCGCAGCTAGCACAGAACTGAGGGAGTTTACCGGACCTGCTTGTAGGGTCTCTGTTATATTATTTATATATATACATATATATAGTACATAATTTTTATTTATCATGTGATTTATTTAAAGTAGAGTGAGCGATTGCATTTTTTTTAATGTTTTATTTTCTAAAAATATTTTAAGCTGCCCTCTATTGAGAAATGAAAACCAAAAAATTCCATCTCAAATAGTTTCACCTTCGATCACCACAAAAAATTCCCAAAGTTGGTGTTTCGGAGGCCTTTGTCGTGCAGCCTTAATTATGGAACATAAAACCGCGTTTTAATTACTCCAACATTTTCTGAACTATATGCTACCATTTAAAAAATACCTACGTAATCTATGATGAATTCTTTAATGGATTTTTAAATAAAAAAAAAATTTACGCTGCCGTTTTTTCGGAAAAAAATCTTTAAGTTTTTCCGGGTTAATTCCCATAAGAATTTTCATGATTTTTTTTCCAAGAAAACGACCCCGTAAAAAAAATTTTTTATTTGAAAATTCATTAAAGAATTCATCATAGATTACGTAAGTATTTTTTAAATGGTACCACATATATATAGTTCAGAAAAAGTTTTGGAGTAAAACGCGGTTTTATGTTCCATATTAAGGGTAAGGTAACGCCACCAATGTTAAAAAAAATCCCTCTCACAAAAATTCTGAAAAAAATTTAAAATGTTCTCCTCTATATACCCCCTATCAGTACCTAAAATATCAGGTATACAAATACGATCTAGTTTTTGAGTTATAAATTTTTAAAGTTGACTACTTTAACATGGAGAAATGAAACTCCCATGTTAAATTGGTCAACTTTAAAAATTCATAACTCAAAAACTAGATCGTATTTGTATACCTGATATTTTAGCTACTGATAGGGGGTGTAGAGGAGAACACTTTAAATTTTTTTCAGGATTTTTGTGAGAGGGATTTTTTTTAACATTGGTGGCGTTACCTTACCCTTAAGGCTGCACGTTAAAGCCGTTAAGGGCATTGGGTGTAGCACCGGTAGTTGGCAACACTGACGTATCTTCACCATGCTAATTTTTGATCAAATTGCTCCTCGGAGTAATTTTTATGCTATTATAGAGCTAAGCTGATTGCTGTAGTATCAAGATAATTAGTAGCCCAAGTGCACAATTTGGCTAAATAAAGCCTGATTTAAAGAAAAGTATTTTTTAGTAATTTTTTAAATTTACATGCATTTTTTTAAAATATAAAAAAAATACTTTTCTTTAAATCAGGCTTTATTCAGCCAAATTGTGCACTTGGGCTAATAATTATCTTGATACTACAGCAATCAGCTTAGCTCTAGCATAAAAATTACTCCGAGGAGCAATGATCAAAAATTAACATGGTGAAGATACATCAGTGTTGCCAACTACCGGTGCTACACCCAATGCCCTTAAAGGCCTCCGAAACACCAACTTTGGGAATTTTTTGTGGTGAAACTATTTGAGATGCAATTTTTTAGTTTTCATTTCTCAATAGAAGGCAGCTTAAACTATTTTTAAAAAATAAAATATTAAAAAATATGAACTCGCTCACTCTATTATACTTTAAGAGATTTTTTAATTTATTACAATTAATTACAAAAATTAAGACATAGACTGTATGTGACAACACGTATGTTTATAATATTGTGATTTAATTACTGTATAAATATGCGTACTGTTGAATGATTAAATAAATATTTTTAATAGAGTTAAAAAAAATCTCGCTTATTTCCCCCCAATGAGTGCAATTTTTAATTTTTTGCCGCTACTGAGAAATGTAACCAATGAGCGCATTAAATTCGTTAAATTGACCAATCGTCTTTCGAGATGCGCTTTTAACTTTTAACAGCTGATAAAAAAGTGGGTGTGTGACGAGCATAGAGTTAATACGAGTTCAACGAGTTATCATATATGATATTCTAGGAGACTTGTTGTCATTATTGTCATAGTTTGCTCTAAATTGCTCGGTTTGCTGTTAATTAAGTGAGAAAACATGAATTGCAAACCTTCTGCAGTAGTTATCAGTGTTACTTCAAAGGAACCTGATGATATCATTAAGTGTGAGTGGATCACAAAAATCATAAATGTGAATGAAAACATTCTCATATAATTCTGTACAGTACTGGTACCAAGGATTTTGTATATGATACCTGAGTTTATGTACAAAATCCATGACCGGTATACGTTTGTACAGTATGCATACAGTACAGTACTGTATACGCTACACAGTATATCATACTTCATTTGTCCTGTTGCATGGATCTTTTTACTGTTGTTAATGTATGCATGTGGGGAAATGACAGTACTTATGTACCGGTACATGTATATGATACAAAACCAGTTGGTCGCCTGACTCGTATTCATTATTCATTATCCCATTTACCTGACAGTGATCCTGGATGCTGAAGAGCTTCCGGAGCCTACGTTCCTTGAGGATCAGATCCGAGCATACCCGTGGCATGTGGACACCAAGTACTACACAGCAGACATCAACCTCTGTTCACTCTCCAAGAAGACCATCGGCAGCAAAGAATTTGCTCAGGGCGTCGGTGCTACAGTCATCAACTTTGATAGTGACAAGGTAACAGCATGTTTGAAGGAGGGAGATGGTCTCTTTAGGGTATAGACGGATTATTTTAAAAGTTCACCCTTGAAGAAAAAACTTACAGCAAAATTAAGTGTCTATAGCACTTAATTTTGTAAGAGAGTGGAATTTGCTGAAGGCAGAAGTTGTTGAAGCGGAGAGTTATGAGTTGTTTAAGAGGGTTTTGAGACAAGCAAACCCTTCGCGAGCCACCGTGGCGTAGCCACATTTGCCGCGTTAATTTTATTATTATTATTATTATTAGCATCTCATTTTTTTTAAAAATTTAGAACCCTCTTGTACATTTTCTTGTTGCATCACTATGTTTTCCAATATTCAATAGTGTCACTGATTTTAATCAAAAAATCTAATATACAAGAGCCTTTCTGCAAATTAATAACATTCTTAATTTTTCTTATTTAACTTTAAACCTGTCAGAACCATATTAATACATACCAATGCTAATTAAATATAATATACATACGGTATTGTACTTATTATTCACTTACAATTAGATACAGAGTTCTTATTATATTTAAATTTTAATCTGATATTTATATGCTTAAGTTTTACCTACAGAAAATGAAAGCAATTTATTGTTTCTTTGCTCGCACTGAATACAAATTCTTTCGCTGACTTCCAGTTTTTGTCACTGTCAGGACGGAGGCTTGGAAGCAGTGGAGGGGTGGCTGCCGTTTGTCAAAGAGCTCGTCCCCGAGGTTCAGATCCTGCTGTGTGAACGATGCCCAGACGAACCCCCTCAAGGCACAGGCAGAGTCGCTGGTAAGGCGTCATCATGGATATGTATAGAGCTGATTTCTGTTTACGTGAAGCGTCAGAGGGGTTTCCCTATACTAACACATTGCGAAGGGGATGCAGGAGGGAGGGAAAAGAGAAAGTTTTGGCAGGCCACATTATACAGTGAGCATAGGCAAAATGACGAAAAAAAATGATAAAAAATACTTTTAACAGTTTTTTGGCGGTGAGATTTTTTTTATGAGTTCTATCGTGTACTGTTAAAGTATTATTACAGTATTTAAACTTGATTTATTTTATTATGTTAAGTAAAAAATTATTGCACACTTTGTTTATATGCTAGTCCGTGCATTCTGGCCCTCCTCGCATGACGTCAGCGCAATCCCCTTTATACTGTGTTTGAGAAGAGTGCCCAGTCCAACCATCTCAAAGTTTAGTAAATGAGGAATTTGCATGCGTGAATCTGATTGGCTTAATCGAAAGAGGGGGCGGAGAAATACATGTGTGAATTTTATGCAAATTTTTTGAGCACTGCAAGTATGCTCAAATGCATATTTAAAAGATGCACTTTACCTGGAGGCGATGGCGCATCGCCAGTGACGTCATCGCTATGTCAGGTTCGGTTCACTATAGATATGCATACCTGTACGCACCTGCATAACAGGTAGCCAATCAAAAACAATCTAACCAAAATTCAAAATTTCAAATGCCTAGCCTATGGGTTTTAAAACTTAAAAAATGCACATTATTCCATATACGCGTACTGTAAAAACACACTGGGAGATAAGTAATATTACAAACGTATCTTTCTTCATATTTAAATAATAGAAATTGTTTCACAAATAGTTTCATTTAATTGAAGAGAAGATGCAATATCAAGTCCTGCCACCATGCACTGTCTCTGTTTAAATTATTGGCGCCGTCATGCAGTAATCAGCCAATAAAAATGTGTAAATTTATCCTACCGGACTCCTTCCGTATCTGCTGATTACCTATTGAATTATTTTATTAAACCTAAAACTGAGCCTCTTTTCTTATCTACGAAGATAGTAGGATGCCGTAGGATTCAATATTTAACTTTATTAAGACCCTTGAATCATAAATTTTCAATGTCTTTTGAACCCCCTGTTTGCTGCTGCTGAAACCAGTAACGGAAGGATTGAAAAATAAATACAGTTTTAATTTCAACATTCTTAGCACGGCCGTATGTGGTCCAGTGGAAAAGCACTCGCCTTCCATGCAAGAGGTTTTGGGTTCAAATCCCCTCTGGTTCATTTTACATTTTTAGTAGCACGAAGAATTAATTCAAACGTACGGGGTAAAATAATCTTATTTTTTCTTATAATATAATCATATTATACTATTATAAGTCACACTTTTTCATATAAATACGCATTTAAAAAACTTTGCAAAAGAAAAAAAAAAATAAAAAGAAAAAAACAAACAAAAAAAGCGTTTCATACAATGATAGAAAAATTACTAAGAAATTATAAATAAAACTATTTTACCCCGTTTGAGTTAAAAATATGAAATAAACTTCTTCGTGCTAATAAAAATGTAAAATGAACCAGAAGGGATTTGAACCCAAAACCTCTTGCATGGAAGGCAAGTGCTTTTCCACTGGACCACATACGGCCGTGCTAGGAATGTTGAAATTAAAACTGTATTTATTTTTCAATCCTTCCGTTACTGGTTTCAGCAGTAGCAAACAGGGAGTTGAAAAGTGGAGTGATCAAAACTTTAAAATCGTTATTAGGCGTGAAAAAGAGCTCGAATCTTCATTAAAATAATTTATTAATTATGGGAGGCAAATTCCTAGCAATGGGGCGAGAGAAAAAAAAAATGTAACAAGTTTGCCGCTTACGGGTTTCGAACCTGGATCTTTTTGATCAGTAAATTTATTCATGTCTAAGTGTCTACTGCGTTCGTATTCCATATTAACACGATATTATATATAATTTATAAGTTCAGTCTGAAATTTTTTTTTATTGTAATACTAAAATTAGTGCTGTAAATTCAATTTAACATGATACATTGTCGGCGGGAACAATTCAAAAACTTAAAAACTGGCGAATGTCACATTTGTCAGTACTGTTTAAAATTCGAAATGGCCGGTGAGGTATCCTTTTTATTACATAAAAACATTCCTTAGGAATCCTAGTTACTAAATATAAGTTTTTGAGAACAACATGTCTGCTTCATTTTCAAGCAAAATACGATTTTGTGATAAATGGTCTGATTTTGCTCTTTTTTAACATGCATCAGATGGGATTTTAAAATTGAATTATCTCAAAAGTTGTGCCGATGAGGTGGTGAAAAAAAAAAATTGTGTGATGTAGAGGGAGGTCTCAAAAAACGTTTTTCATTGTAAAAAGTTCAACATGTCGGCACACTAGAAAATGATCACTCTACTTTAAAAATTATTTCTTTATTATTTTTTTTTTTTTTTTTCCCTAAATCATAAAATCAATGTCATATATATTATATATTTATACCATCAGCAGGTTTTTAGGTTAGGTCAAATGAAAGTATATAGACATTTAATTTTATATTCATATATATTATATATATGTATATATATATATATATATATATATATATCAGGGGCGGCTCGTGACCCTTTTCTCTGGGGGTGCTGTCCGACATGGGACCAGCAGAACATCAATGGCCCGCCGCAGGCGCAATTTTTTTATGAACACGACCCTTTTATGGGTAAAATTATGTGACAAAATCATATATATAATTATATAATAATGCTCCCAACAAAGAAGCATGCAGAAATTATATAAAAACAAAAAATTAATCATTTTATTTATAATTTGTTATGACACGCACTTAATTATGCAAGCGTATGACCCTTTTGAAATCGTGATTTAATGTTTCAAACTTAATAGATATAATTTCCAATTTTTAATTATTTTTTTAATTCATAAGTCTTCATGTGTGTGGTAAGAAAAATATATAAAATATTGTTTTTAGCCTTTTTTTTAATAAAATAGTGTCAACCAAACTGCATTGTTAATATGTTAGTCTGTTTTTTTAATAAATATAATAAATAAATGATGAAACCTGAATGTCTGGTATAATTTTTACGCAATGTATTATTATGAATCATGAAAATGTAATGCATACTTTTTTTAAGGTAGAGATAACACGCCCATTTTAATAAAAATCCCATTCATGAAAATTATAACAATAAAATGTTCTCCCCTACATCCCCTATCAGTAGCTAAAATATCAGGTCTACAAATTCGAGCTAGTTTTCGAGTTATTAATTTTTAAAGTTGGCCAATTTTGCATGGAAGTTCCATTTCCCATGCAATCTCCATGTCAAATTAGTCAACTTCAAAAATTAATAACTCGAAAACAGCTCATTTTCGCAAACCTGATATTTTAGCTACTGCATGATAGGGGATTTAGAGGAAAAAATTTTATTTTTTTTTTTTTTCGTAATTTTCATAAATGGGATTTTTTTAACATTGGGTCACCTGATCCGTGTTATCTCTACCTTAACAGGATTATGATTATTTTTTCTTAAATAAATAAATACTAATAATAATGAAATAATGTTTGATAATGCAATTTTTTCTTATAAAAATTTCATTTGTTATTTTTTTATTAAATTTTGTCTTTAAAAATTTATATTAGATTCTGGTTGTCGCCTAATTTTGTACAAATTATATATTCTATGATCGATTTATTTGATGTTCAGTTCTGATGGGTGATTACGACACGTCAGTATAATTGGCTTGACCGCACATATGAGAGACCTCTCGAGCGGTATGACAGATCAAAGATCCCAATTTTTTAATATTGTTTTATTTTTTAATTTTTTTTTTTAGCCATGCAATATTTCTTTGATTGCTCACGCATATTTGCTGCTAAATAATGTACTGCCGGTACACGCAAAACCGGGAAAATAAGCTATTTTTCTCATCCTGGAGTAGTTAACGTTTTCTTATATTTTGTACTCATTCATACACTTTTACAACTTGTTTTTGTTTTATTTTTATGTTTGAATTTTCACAATTATGGTATAAAATGCTTTAGTGAATAATTAATAAATCTAGCTCCCATGTATATCGACTTGTTCCTGGTAAACTTATAATAATGCATGGTCGCGATTCACGAACGAATTATGTTATCCAGATTTCTCAATTAATTCGATTGACGTTTAGTGTCATCGAGTTAGACTGGCGCTAACTGCGTGGTTATAAGTTAAGAATCCTGTTATTGCCGTTGTTCGAACGTGAGATCTCACGATTGTTTACATGCATGCATGCACCACTTAATTTTCAAAAGACATTAAGTATTGGTTCTTTTGGTACATACATATTTTTTATTAAAGTAAAATAAAAGTGCTGTTCTCCATTTCTTAGATGCTTCAATATATTTAGTCAATCTATGTTAGTATATATTCACTGATGAATGTAATTAAAATTTTGTTAATCTGCTCAATGAAACCATATTACAGGAAATGTCTTAGAAGTGTTGTTCAAATTATTCCCGCATGTCAAATACCGTAAGCTCATTGGTTCTGTTAAACCAATGAGCTTGCGGGTACTGCCGACAGCACAGTCCCCGATCGCTCCAAAATCACACGGCTTGGGTGGGAGTTGAAGAGGAGGAGAATGAGGGAGGGAGCATTGCCTTCGGTACTGCTAGTAGTGGCAGTACCCTCCGCTAGACAGCGCTGAGGAAGTAAATTTACGCGGCAGCGGCAAAATTTAGATGATTTGAAATGTTAGAACTGATAAAAATTTGCTGAATTAAGTTCAGAAAAATTATAGGATTATTTGATATTTCTAATTGTGTGTTTGTTCCCAAAATTTCTGGGGGGGCTGCAGTACCGCAGTACTATAGTACGAGCCGCCCATATATATTGAGGGGCGAAAGGTCTAGTTTTTAATTTATTAATTATTATAAAAATGTCATTAATGCATATAATATTATGTATAATATGTATATCCACTAAACTCATACAAAGAGCTAATTTAATTTGTAAATGCGTGTTGAATAGACCAATTTCCCTTTAAGATTACTGCAGCCCTAGCTGCAAGTAGCGCTGAAACCCGGCGGTGATCTTAAAGGAAAATTAGCCTATATATATTGCATTGGGTCTCTCATCCCCAGGCGTGGATCCAGAGGGAAAAAAAAAAAAATGAAAAGAAAAAAAAAATCGGGGGGTGGGGTGGGGGTCATGCTTCATAAGGCCAAATGTTAGAAAAAAATTAAAAATTGGAGTGGGAGAAATGCCTATATTGCCCATGTTAAATTCAATATTTTGCAGCCCCATCCCCCCCATCTCTAGGATCCGCACCTGGTTTTTGCTGGAAAGTGTCATCAAATTGGTGTGTGTTTCAGTTCAGCGATGGTGTGTGGAGAATAAATTTGAGTTGGTGGAGCTGAGCCCAGAGCCATCTAGTGACGATGAGGGGGAAGAGGATGAGGAGCTGCCCGGCCTTGCGGTGACCACCGGAGTGCGCAGGGTGGTTCAGGCTCTGCACGCCCACCTTTGGCCCAACATGAACATGAAAGGTACATTACAACAGCGAGACTAACACAAACATATCTTATTCAGACTAGCCTATTCCATATATTTGCATTTTTAAAATTGCAATAAAAAAGTGAAAATGCACTTTAAAGTGCTAAAAAAATAAAATAAAATAAAAAAATAAAAGGGCAATTTAAAGTTACTTAAAATATGAATTTGAATTTTAGCTTAAATTATAAAACAAATTTTCTCCAATTCCACTTCTTAGTTTTTTTAAAAAATATTTTTCTTCTTCTTTCTGCTTCTTTTTAGAGCTTCATTGTTTTGTGTTATTGAAATCCCATTCTATAATATATAAATTTTTAAACAAAAATTCAGTACCTTTGTAATATTACAGTTCGAAATTACATTGTCAACATCTATGCCATGTGTATGACCTCCATTGACCTTGCTGTTCTCAGAGAGGACCCATCATGTATCATCTGCCATGCGAGCTCTGCTCAACGGTTCCACGGCCGAGACAGTCGAAATAGACTCTGTCTCCAGCTTATCAGAAGGGCTGGGTAGCATTGGCCTGGCCACTTCAGTAGAGGGGGCAGAGGGAGAAGAGGATTCTCGCTTTGCTATGATGCAGAGAATAGGTGAGATCATTTTAATAAATTTATGTAGTTTCATGTCATCATCTAATGTACTGAATGGGACAGAAGCAATATATGTAATTCATTGAATTAATTTTGGTTGATGTACAAATATTGTGCAGTTCTTTTGTTCTGACAAAGCTAATTATTAATGATCTTACTACTCATTGCGAAAAGTGACGTCTCGGTTATAATGATTTCATTAAAAAAAAGGAGAGACCAAATAAATTAAAACTGTATAGTGGAAACACAAATTATCAAAATATAAAACTGATTTAATTCAAGGGGTTATGTTATATAATATATTAAATTTTAATACATCAACTGCTGTCACCATCAAAATAGAGGTACCTGACTGTGAGTAACACTTTTATAAACTATAAATGGTTCTTACATATAACCTAAAGCTGGACACAATACATGGTCTTTGGAGCTATTGTCATAGTTGTCATTGCAATGCAGTTAACATTTTCTTACTCTTTCTCACTCTCCATAGCCATATAAGAGTGAACTCAAATGTACCAGAGAAACGGGATTATTTTTACGATAATAGACAACTTATATGACACTTTTATTGCAAAAAGGAATAGAGGGGTATCAAATTATGCTACTATGAGTTTTCAGATTTTTTAAAGTCCTAGCTGGAACTATTTTTAAATATGATTGAAAGTTCTGCATGTTCTATTCCCACTGGATCCTTAAGGTAGAGATAATACAGATCAGCTGGCCCAATGCTAAAAAAATCCCATTCATAAAAATTATGAAAAAAATTTAAAGTGTTCTCCTCTACATCCCCTATCAGTAGGTAAAATATCAGGTATACAAAAACGAGCTAGTTTTCGAGTTATTAATTTTTAAAGTTGACTAATTTAACATGGAGAAATGAAACTTCCATGTTAAATTGGTCAACTTTAAAAATTAATAACTCGAAAACTAGCTCGTTTTTGTATACCTGATATTTTACCTACTGATAGGGGATGTAGAGGAGAACATTTTAAATTTTTTTCATAATTTTTATGAATGGGATTTTTTTAGCATTGGGCCAGCTGATCCTTATTATCTCTACCTTAATAAAAAGGACAGGGCCTAAACATTTATTATTAATATGATAATTAAAGGCTAGCTGTTTGTCAAACACAACTGCAAAAATTATTTGTCATGTATCACAATAAATACATGCACACATTAAATAAACACTCTATCCTATAAGACAAAAGAAAAAATAGTGTAAGGGTATAATGGACACCTGCATGGAATTTTTTATTGCAGAAATGAATTAATAGAGGGTGCCAAATTATTATACCCTGATTTTTAAGATTTTTTGAACCCAGGAATTATTTTTTAAAAATGATTGAAAGTGCGACCACGCCCCCTGGAGGTGTTATAAAGGCAAACAATAAAATTATTTTGCATAGAAGAGGTCAAGTCATCATAACAACCCTTTGAAGATATATTATTAAAATCAACTGCATGCATGCCAGCTACTCTGAACATTCACTTCATTAATTAACTACCCTTTGTATGATAATCTTATTAAAAGAAAAGGATAGGAATAACCAGCAAGGCCTTACCGATCGAAAGAGTCACAGCAGGTGGAAATTCTTGTGGTCACAGAGGTTCACTCGAAAGTTTTTACATTTTTGAAACGTTTCGCATCGTGGAGATGCTTCTTCAGTCACAAGAAGAAGTAGAATCTACTTCTTCTTGTGACTGAAGAAGCATCTCCACGATGCGAAACGTTTCAAAAATGTAAAAACTTTCGAGTGAACCTCTGTGACCACAAGAATTTCCACCTGCTGTGACTCTTTCGATCGGTAAGGCCTTGCTGGTTATTCCTATCCTTTTCTTTTAATAAGATTATCACAACCTAAATGGTTTATTTTCCTTAATTTGAACCTTTGTATGATAACAAAAATAATTGTATTGCATGCTGTACGTAAAATAATTCACATTTTGTGCTTGTGTTTCAGACCAGCTGCTAGGTGCGGACGAGGCAGAGGGGGTGGTTGACCCTGAGTGTGGCCCCGAAGCAGAGTTTGGCTCGCTGCTAGCCCGTCTTGGGGAGGTGAAGGCTCAGGTCTCGGCAATGCCCACAGAGCAGCGCCGTGTGTGTGCCGAGCAGGTCGTCATGGCCTTTTGGAGAGCCATTGGTGGAGATGAAGAGGAGCTGGCGGACCTCGGCATCAGTGATATTGGTGATAGCCTGCACGAAGAAACTTAAACATTCCAATCACCGTTTTCTGTAATTGTGCAATTAATTAAGTCATTAATCTATGTTTCAGTATCTATATTATATATAATATGTATCAATATATTAAAAGTATTATTATATATGTCATAAAAAATACAGTATTGTATATTATGTATTATTTTAATTTAATTATAATTTAATATATAATATAAGCACATTGGAGAACATAAAAATTAAAAATAACCTGCTTGCTTTCTCCATTGGATTTTGACATTCGATTATTAAAAATATATATTATGTATCATATAATATATAAAGTATGCATATAAGTAAACCCCAAGATTTTTTGCCATGCAACTCGATCCTATGCATATACGTACGTGTGGATCGAGAACGTCATCAGTTTTACATTAAGGGTACCCTAGTCGAAAAGTAAGAGTGCTAAAAGTGATAATTTGAGCAGTAGTCAAGTAGTTGACTACTTGTTTCTAAGTAGTCAACTACTTAAAACAAGTAGTTGACTACTTAAAAACAAGTAGTCAACTACTTGACTACTGCTCAAATTATCACTTAGCACTTTATTTTTCGACTAGGGTAAAAAGATAACACGAACAATCGATTGTTGGTAGTCCCATTTGATTAACATGTAAACCTTAGCAACCTCATAATGATTCTGAATTTTTTTTTAGAGACAGTTCTTGGCATTAAAAAAATATGGAGAAAATTTCAAAACAATCGGACGATCCAATTTTTTTAAATGAATTTTTTAAATTTTCAGTATAGGGCTTAATTAAGGTAGAGATAATATCGATCAGCTGGCCCAATGCTAAAAAAATCCCATTCATAAAAATTATGAGAAAAATTTAAAATGTTCTCCTCTACATCCCCTATCAGTAGGTAAAATATCAGGTATACAAAAACGAGCTAGTTTTCGAGTTATTAATTTTTAAAGTTGACTAATTTATAATTTAACATGGAGAAACGGAACTTCCATGTTAAATTAGTCAACTTTAAAAATTAATAACTCAAAAACTAGCTCGTTTTTGTATACCTGATATTTTACCTACTGATAAGGTATGTTAAGGAGAACATTATAAATTTTTTTCATAATTTTTATGAATGGGATTTTTTTAGCATTGGGCCAGCTGATCCATATTATCTCTACCTTAAAGGCCGAGTAAATTTCAATATAAGGAATTTAAAGCAGTTTGATTCCACAGCTGATAATTTTGGTATTATTAAGTTTAATACTATGAAAAATAGGTGCATGAATAAATTAAAGACTATATAGGCTTACAGCTTACAGAGCAAATAGAGCAGCAGGAGGCAGGAGCAAAATTAAACGAGCAAAAATTGATTTTTCTTTTAAATAAAGCGCTGAAATAAATAACGTATGTCAATTTTTTGGTGACCCATTTCTGATTCATCAGCCAATGAAATCATTGCTCAACTTGCAGCAAGAACGAGAGAATGGTGAAGCACGGGTTTACACGTTTAATGTTTCAGCGTGGATTTTATGTAAAATATTTTGTTTTAGACATTACAAATAGTGTTATTCATAGTGCTCCTTCTTGTGAAATTAACAGCGGTCTCAGAGTGACTATTTTTTGATCTCTATTGGCCCTTAATTTTGCGTTTTTTTGTGGAAAAGTGCAGACAGTTTTGCTTGGCACGTGAAGTGGTGCAAAGGTTGCTGCAATATGGAAGAGGAATGGGGTGAGTTTCGGTTATTATTTCTTTATTTTATTCATTCTGTGTCTCTTATTTGTCTTTTTAAATGTGGATTACTTTTTTTTTTTAGATGCCGATGGCTTCGAGCCCAAAGGGATTAAAGTTGCAAGTAAATGGGATGACGAAGACGCCGATGACGATGTGAAGGTGAGAAATCATTGATTTTTTTAATAAATGCCATCCAATATCTTGTTATTTTCTCATTTTATAATAGCTGCTGTACAAATTAAGACATGTGGAGCACTGGAGCTCATTGTATAATGTGTAATGTAGACGTGCAATATGCATATGCGCATACTGTATGTATGCATATGCATACTCTACTCTATCATTGTGCATAAACTGCAAAATATTTCTGTGGCCTTCACTATTTGTGCATATTCTTTACAATTCGACCCTAAAAGACATTTGAGCATATTCCTCAGGCCTATGCATATGTATGATACGTTAACCACAGGGGCGGATCCAGCCCGCGGCTCTAGGGGGGGGGGGGGGGGGGGCGGTGCCCTATCCCGCAATGTTAAATTTTGGGGCGGGAGGGGGGGCGACGGGTGGTGGGTGGTAATACTTTCAATGTATTTTGGGACCTTTGGGGGGGGGGGCGATCGCCCCCCCCCCCTTGTATCCGCGCCTGGTTAACCAGTGAGATAAAGTGTGCTATTATGCATATATATTATATGCTCTTATTTTGTGCAAAATTGTGCATCTTTCTTAGCTATTTCAACAATTTTTCCTCCCTTTTCATATGCATACATTATACAAGCAGCATTTAGATGCTTTCACATACTGTAATAAAAAACTGCTACGGAAACACTCCGTAGCAAATATTGTTGATGAACCTTGCAATTTGCTGTGGCGCGTTGTGCAGCATTCTGCGGCTCTCTGTAAAAAATAAAACTTGTCTTCATTTTTCTATGGCATTCACATGATTTTCCGCCACAGCTTTCTGCATTTGTTTACGGCATTTCTACGGATTCCATAGCAACTTTCAATGATGCGCATTTAAAGCTTAAACAATGAAAGTCTATTATAATAAGCACGTTGTAGTATACATACAATATCTTAAATGGTATCCACATTGTAGATAATAATTAATGTACTGTAATAATAATAATAAAATTAACGTGGCAAATGTGGCTACGCCACAGTGGCTTGCGAAGGGTTTGTCTGTCTCAAAACCCTCTTAAACAAATTATATCTCTCTGCTTCAACAACTTCTGCCTTCAACAAATTCCACTCTCTTATCACCCTGTTAATATGAAGGAATATTTTCCCACATCACTTCTACTGCCGACAAACTCCCAACTTCCAACCGTGATCACTCCTCCCAATATAAACACCTCTCTTAATACAATAGCTCAACTCCCTCCAACCCTCACTATTTCTTGTTATTTTGTACATAACAACAAGTCTACAATTTCTCCTTCTCTCCTCCAGCAACTCCCAACCCAACTTATCAATCATCGCAGTTACACTCTCAAACTCTTTTCTGACCTCCTTTCCATCTCCCACCAACTTCCATCTTCCCATACGCCCCATAACTCTTCTCGCTGCTCTTCTCTGCACCTTCTCCAATTCTTTCACCCCAACACTCCTGTATGGATCCCAAACACTGCATCCATACTCAAGCATTGGTCTCACCATGGCTTTATAAGCGCTATCTCTCACCAACGTACTAGCTCCTTTCAGATTTCTGTATGCAACATATCATATGCATACATGATAGGGACCTTACTTGCGCGCATGTCTTCTACTCACTGAAGACTTCTTGCCCAAAAGGTGCTAATTTCATAATTTTTACCAGATGTTGTACATTATTAAGCATTGTACTGTAATTACTGCATAGCCAATTTTAATCCACATTTGAAAGTATTATAGTGAGCTGAAGGAAACTTTTGGCCTCCAGCTTTGGAGAAAGTTGTCTGTAGAAAAATAAAAAATTCCAGCCTGATATAAAGTTCTTTTTTATTATTTGGCAGCATCAGTGCTGCAATAAAAAGAGAGAATGGAAAGTTAAGGGGTGGGGGGAGGGGCTAGATTAAGAAGGGTATTGAAAATACATTAAAAAGTTCTTCTCCCTCTCTTACATTAGAACTACAGTAAAATTAATTTGATATCCTCCCGGAAATAACCGGAAGTGTTAAGTTTGCAGCTCTTCTGTTTGCAATTCAATTTTGAAAATTTACAGAGTACTTACCTATGTGTGGAATTGTAATGTTGAAATATGAATAGCAAGACCAGAAACTTCACACTTCCAGCTAGTTCCAGAGAAAATATCATGTTAATTTTACTGTACAGTGTATTTTGTTCAATATTATTATGTTTATGTACCTGCAAATTTTTCAACTGCACCCATCATGCATTGCTACTTTTTAAATTTCGCAGTACAATGGCTTCTAAAAAATTTATACACAAATTTCATGTGTGTCTTAATCTGTATGAAGGAAAGTTGATGTACAATTTTCATCATAAAGTCCTCTATCATCTGCTTCAAATGTGAAAGTGGTACTACAGACGTCGTTTGTTCAGGACAACTGGGAGGATGAGGAGGAACAGGAGGAGGAGAAGCGCGACACTGAGAAGACGGAGGAGGGAGCAGTCTCCGCACAGTCCACCAAGAAGACCAAGAAGAACCTCACCCGCAAGATTGAGGAGAAGGAAGTGAGTTCTTCATGGGCTTGCAGTAAAATATAGTGTAACTCTCAAGCAGTTCATTGCCATGATTAAATTTTAGTGTATTTACTGGTGCATCCTTAGTTCAAATTCCCAGGAAAAAAATTCATGCAAATACCCTACTGTGCCATTTTTTCTTAATTACTGTAATACTGTACAGTCCAATAGAAAATCTTATGTCAACTCTCCAGTTAGATTTTGCTAAAGCATTTCATTAATCTTGGATATTTGAATGAATTTGGGTATTAGGAAAATTGTTGCAGTTAACTATGATGCTATTTAAATAAAAAAAAAAAGTTTATGCTTAAATGGAGTATTGACCTCAAATTTTTTTATTGCAGAAATGGATAGAGGGTGCAAAGTTATGCTACCCTGATTTTTTTCAGATTTTTTAGAGCCCGGGAACTATTTTTAAGAAATTATTGAAAGTTCTTTTTGTGACGTCACGAGACGCCGCTCTTTAAGAAAAAGATAGGACTTGACGCCGCGTGACGTCACAAATAGGACTTTCAATAATTTTTTAAAAATACTTCCCGGGCTCTAAAAAATCGGAAAAAAATCAGGGTAGCATAACTTTTCACCCTCTATCCATTTCTGCAATAAAAAAAATTGAGGACAATACTCCATTGCCCATGTGGTTCTATCTTTCCTGAAAAATTTATCGTATCAATTGACCTCATAAAGCACACACGGATGACAACCTCCTTGTTTGCCTCATCATGACTCACAATACATGCACTTTAGCCAGTAGCAAACAAACTCTGTTATCACAACAATGCCACTATTTTTTACTAGCTCAGGTAAAATCTACCAGGTAACTGTCTTTATGACGTCAATAGTACAAGTTTTGCTATAAGGTTTAATTAAATGATAAAGCCTATAAGTATTAGAAGACTACCAAAATGCCACTAAAAATAACTTTGGGTAGCTGCAACGTCCTAATTTTGTTTTGTGTAGCGTGAGGAGCAGCGACTTCGAGACGAGGCAGAGGCTCGGCGGCTGATGACCCCCGAGGAGCGGGCAGCGGAGAAGCTGCGGCAGCAGAAGTTGCAGGAGGAGGCTGACCTCAAGGCGGCCATGGACACATTCGGTGAGGACACACCTCGCGTCGCCAGCCCGCTAGGTAATAGGAGTCCATCGTACCCCCCTGCACGTACACAGATGCTCACAAAACCAGATCTGTCTGCGTTTACTGGCCGTACCAATCAATCTGGAGTAAGTACGGACAGACAGATGCAGCAGAGTAAATTTGTTATCTGAGATCCTGTGAAAATTTAGTTAGCAATGTAGATTGAGTACTTTTTGTGCCTTTGTTACTTTCTTATTTATCATATGTATTTTAAGGAAGATAACCATAACAATTAGAGTTTTGTTTTTTGTTTTCTTCCAAAACTTGTGTTTTGCTTTCTTGTCTGCATTTTTCAAATGATACCTAGAATAGTAGAAATATTATGGTACCCATATTATGGTATATTTATTGTACTGTGTATTTTGTAGCAGTATATATGTAGTAATACTGTATTTAAAAGCATGTCTTGTTAACAATACATAAGAAACTGTCAGCTTCAAAACAGTCTTTTTGCACTTTTTGATAGAGTCTACCTTTCAGGTATTGTGATAGGAATATAGAGCTCTTATTGAAAAGTGCAAAGAGCCGTTTTTGAAGCTGATGGTCTCAGAAGTGCACCCTGTATTTTTATTACTAAAGTAAATTTAGTAATAATTTACAAGATTAAATGTTTCTTATCGTATGCATTAAAAAAAAAAAACGCTTTGTAAATTAATTTGGAAAGCAAGGATGTTTTTTTTTTTTTTTTTTTCCTTGATAACTTTAACAAACTAAAATGCATACTTACAAAAAAAAATGTAATTCTTTTAATCCATTTTTACTTATTAAGTTAAATTACTTATTGAATGAAAAAAATTGATGATTGCTGGTAAGAAGTTTTCACAATAAAATTGAAAGCAGTGAGGAAAAAGTCATAATTAAACTGGGATTACATGCGGTCCCCCTTGCACTGGCAGTTGCTGACTTTTTTTCTTGCAGGGGTTGGAGAGCCGAGCGTGATGGGTTCCGGACTGGACGCTATGATTCCCACCACCAAGGAGGACTTTGACGAGTTTGGCAAGGCCCTCGTTAAGAAGATCCAACCCTTTGCTGCCTCACAGCACTTCCCCAACTTTGCTGAGGAACTCGTTCGCAACGTCTGCGTCAACCGTAAGTCTTGAGCTTTAGTAAATCTCAGAATTGCCACTTAAAGAAGCATAATATATTCTTTCATAGATTCTGTCATCTGATACTATCAATTTTTGCATGTGCTGATTATTTTACCGTTTTTATCAAGTTTTATTGGAATTTGAAGTGCTGTCATCTGGGTCATGAAACAAATATCGACTCATTGTCAGTGACATCATCGAGACATGACTGAGTCAAATTCCAATATATACCAGTCTCTATAAAAACATGGGTACATAAATTATTGTATGCAAAAATTGGTAGTACTGTATTAAGTGAAAGAAAATAATATGTAACAAGCAATAATAATGCTCTGTATTTTTATTAAATCAGAAACAAATATATTATTCAGAATGTAAGATTTTTCTGTTAAAAAAATAAATAACCTGTAGTAAAAACTCAGAAAAAGTTGAGTTTTTATATCCAAACCTTTAAACAAATAATAATTATTAAACTCACCTTTTATTCGCTTCAAAATTTGCATTTAATATTATTAAATTTAAGGAAAATAAACCATTTTGGTTGTGATATATATTTTAAAGGAAAGGATAGGAATAACCAGCGAGAAGTCGCAGAAGACGAAAATCTTGCCGTCCTAAATTTCCCACCTTGCAAAACATTTCCCCTTCTTTGCCCCCCCCCCCCCCCCCCACCTCTCTCCTCCTCATTTCCCTCTCTCTACCTTCCCCTCTCCCTGCCCTCCCCTTTCCCTTCCACACTAACCAGCTAGCCAAAAATCAGTTTACTTCTCTTTGAACTGATGAAGCACCTTGACGGTGCGAAACGTCTTCAAAATGTAGATATTTAACTATTTTTCGAGTGAACCTGTGACCGCAAGATTTTTTCCTTCTGTGACTTCTCAATCGTTAAGGCCTTGCTGGTTATTCCTATCCTTTCCTTTAAAAACTTTTAATATTATTATGATTTTAGTTATTTGGATAACTATTTTACACTATTTTACAGGGACCGGACGCACGTGTTTTTTTCGTGCATCCAAGATGCGCATCCAGATGCAAATTAATTTTTCGTGCATCCATGGATGCGCATCCGGATGCAAATTTATTTTTCATGCATCTGGGATGCGCATCCGGATGCAAATTTATTTTTCATGCATCTGGGATGTGCATCCAGATGCATTAATTTTTCCCGTGCATCTGGGATGCACGGATGCGGATACAAGCCCATTTTTGCGCATCTGTGTGCATCTTGCATCTGCATCCGATCCTTGGTTTTTATAGTGTACACTTTGTTTCTTGCAATTTTAAACAACAAGTGGCAAATAAATTTAAAAAATATGCCTCGTGTTATAAGATTGGTTTAGAGGCCATTAGCAAAAACCTGATATAAAAGAGAAAAAAAGTGTTAAATGGATGCAAATTTATTTTTCTTGCATCCGTGGATGCGCATCCGGATGCAAATTTATTTTTCATGCATCTGGGATGCGCATCCAGATGCAAATTTATTCTTCATGCATCTGGGATGCGCATCCGGATGCATTCATTTTTCCCCGTGCATCTGGGATGCACTGATGCGGATGCAAACCCATTTTTGCGCATCCGTGTGCATCTTGCATCCGCATCCGATCCCTGCTATTTTCTATTTTAACTATTTTACATAAAACAGATTGCATTAAAAATAATTCTTTACAATTCAAGAGAAACTTGTGTATCCAGTTGGTGGTCTGTTACACTTGATTTTATTTTGTTAAATGCTGACTAATTGTTTGTGCAGTGTCGTCTGCGGACCTGAAGAAACTGAAGAACACAGTTGAGAACCTGCACCTCGAGAAGACCAAGATGGAGAAAGGGGACAAGGCCAAGAAGAACAAGGGCAAGGGAAAGGCCAAGCTCAGGATTGAGGGAGACTCGGTAAGTTGGCTTTTGGGCTGTCAAATTAACCTAATAGTTAGTACAGTAGCCATTAGCCGAGTGAGTTTCACCAAGGATTATGCATTTCATTATTTATCATGCAGATCCAGGGGATGGGGGAGCTAGGGAGATGCCCTATCAAAATTTTTGATTTAATACAGGCAATATAGGCATTTCCCCCACTTCAATTTTTTTAATTGGCCTCATGAGAGTCAGCATCTCTTCCCAAAACTTTGTTCTGTATTCGGGCCTGGTCATTCTTATATTTTTTTGGAATCGTGCCGTTTTGTTTTCATATGAAAAAAGAGAGTGGGGTTTCTGCAAGTTTCATTTAAACATTTAGAACAAATGTGGCGAACTGAGAGTGGTATATTCCCGGAGCTGACAGGCCTTTTATTCCAAGGGAAGTCAAATTTTGAAAAAATTGAGAAAGGGGCACAAAGGGGATAGAAGACAATTTTTAATTTTTCTCCTTGGCTAAAAATTTACATACTGTCACTGATTTGTGAAAAAGGAATTAAGTTTTGTTTTGTGGCATGCTTGCTTGCAGGCGATAGTGAATGAATACTCTGCCTACGCCGACTTGGATGTGGAATATGATGACTTCATGTAGCTTACCGTCTCAAATCTCTCTTCAGCTGCTAGCAACTCACGAAACTTCGTCTATCTGTCTACGCTAGTGTTTCGCTGCACCACAGTTGTGGTGAACATGTTATAATGCAATAGAGGAAAACAAACAACACTATTAAGTTTCAACCCGTTTTCTTTTATGAACAATTATTTCTCTTTTATGCTTAAAAAAATATTTTTATGGAAATCATCTTACTATTTTTTTGTCTTAAAGTTTTGTTAAAATATTTAAATTTATTATTTTTTAAAATACATGGTGTTAGTAGTGTGTGTGTAAAAAAAAAAAAAGAAAATAATCACAAATAGACCCTTTTTTGTGTGTGAAATATAATGATAAAATTTAAGATGTAAATTTTGAGGGGAAAAAAGGGGGGGGGGGGGTACAGCATATTTTTTTTCCTTTTTTTTTTTTTTTTTTCATGTTTTTGTTACAGTAGCTGTTATTAGTTATTAGTAATGTTCTTGATACAAATTTAATTGGAAAATGTAAGCAATTTACAATGCGGTTAGAGGTGTAAGAATGGGCTTGCCTAAACCTCGCCGCAATAAAGCAAATTTCTATTCTATTCAATTATTATAATATAACGCCATTGAGGTGGTGGAATAGTCTACTATATACAAAAAAACACATGTAACATCAGATAATAAATGTTCTAGAGGAGAAGAAAACGTCAACCAAATACAAAGTTGTGAGAAGTGCGAAAGAATGTGAGGACAAAGCAATTTGTCGTTTGATTATTTTAATCTGTCTCAATCTCTTTCTATGAAAGTTGATAAGAAGATACCACTGAATTTTTAGTATATATAATTTTATGCTAATTTATTTTGATTTTTTTTTTTTTTTTTTATTATTATTATTATTGTAAGTTGTGTATTACTGTACTAGAAAGATATTGTTTTGTTTAAGTGTGCAAGGCCACCTAAGGCCACGGGGTAGACCGCCATCTCTTGACAAATTAGTTTTTAATTTCTTACGGGCAGAGTTTTTAGAGTATCGACTTGAAACTAAATTAAGGTATGGACATTGACACTTTTGATACGCAGTAAAAATTTCATTGTCGTAGATGAAACCAATTTTTAAATTCAAGCCCAAAACTGGTTTGGTTCCCGCTATTTTCAGCGACAATAAAATTTTTTCTACGTATCAAAAGTGTTAATGTCCATACCTTAATTAAGTTTCAAGTCGATACTTTAAAAACTCTGCCCGTAAGAAATTAAAAACCAATTTGTCAAGAGATGGCGCTGTCTACCCCGTGGCCATAGGTGGCCCTACACCCTTAATAAAATTGTTTTTTTCATGATACATTGAAGGGGGTATTGAAGCATTTGGGGCATGCAAAGCCTTCTTTTGCATTGAATTGAAAGAGTCGTTAAGTAGAAGGTTCAGCAGCTATGGTTGAATGGAACCAAATTCTCATCAGATTTCTATTAAACATACTACTGAACTTCTTACACTGTCTTCTTCTGTGTACAATAATTTGGTTGATAAGCAAAACAACACCACTGGTTTTATCAAATAGGTGCGTAAATTACCCAGTAATTTAATGCAGGGTGTTTACAAACTAATTTAATATCTTAGCCAAAATAATAACATAAAAAATGTCTCTGTGTTTTGCTTGAGAGAAGACTTTAAGGGAAAGATAATATGCCCAATGTTAAAAATATTCCCACAGATGAAAACTATGAAACATATCTTAAAATGTTCTCCTCTACATTCCCTATCAGTAGCTGTAATATCAGGTGTACAAATTCGACCTAGTTTTTGAGTTATGAATTTGTATACCTGATATTATAGCTACTGATAGGGAATCTATGGAGCAGAACATTTTAAGATATCTACTGTATCATTTTCATTTTTTTTAACATTGGTCGTATTATGTTACTCTTAAGTACATACACAACTTATCTGCTCAATTCAGTATCAATATGACTTGTTTATGGCAGGTTATTCCTGTTTTTTTTTTTTTTTTTTTCATTTCTTACTCTATTTTGATTAATTTATGGATTGTAATTAAAAATTAATTTTTTGTTCCGATATGAAATTAATATAAGCAGCATATAATTGACAACTTAACTATAGTGAAATTAACATGAATAATTTTTAGTGACCATTTAATTATGGCTAATTAAGACAATTGTAAAGTTAGCGCTACATGATGGAAAAATAAATGCTAGCGGCAAACAAATTATAAGAATTATTGACAAAGTTTCTGCTCTCTGCAGTATGATAATCAAATACTTGTTTTGTTAATGCTATGTGTATGGTTGTTTTTCCACTGGTTGGAAATGTGTAGCAATGCAGTGTGTTAGACGACGTTATATACTTGACGATTAGCTAGACTGTATTGATTGCAGCTTTACTGTTGACGTATTGTTTGTGTTACGTTGGGTCAGAATTAACTTATTTATCTTCATTTTCAAATTACATTGCAACCACTTAAATTATAATTAAATTAGTGAATATAATTATCGGGTATTATTGTATGTGGTTTGCTGTATATTGAAATAAAAACACAAGCATGTTATAATATATAATATAAAGTTAATTAATCATCAACCACATGCTCATTTAATTTTAGTTAATTCTGTACTTTCTTGGTGTACATAATATCTGATGTTATAATGAATAAATTCCTTTTCTGACCGATATTGTAATATTCTCATTTTTAGCTGGTGAAACTATAGTAAGTTATGGGATAGTAAGCCCATAACTTACTATAGTTGAAACCTATGTTAATTAATATTTACTAACATTTAGTATCTTAAAAAAAGAAGAAATTATAATGATAACACTGCATTTAAAAACTATTGTTAATTTTTAGCAAAGAACAAGTTATCTTCTTATTTTTATTGCAAAATTGCAAACATTAAGTTTCACAAGGAATAACAGCATGTTATTATTATTATTTTAATGATTGTGAAGAGAAGAAATGGTACATACAGCATGCAAAATAGTCCTGAAACTCAATTATTTAAATACATAATATTTCAATGTGACAATCTAACTAAATTGGTGTTCCACGATACTATACAATTTTTTAAAAAATATAATCCTTGACGCCGTTATTACCCTTTCGGGTGTGGCCAGGCCGATATTTTAGCCTTTCCAGTAGGAGTTATCTTGCGACCAAGCTGGGGCTTACCAGGCTCCCAGAACCCTTTTCTGCACTCTTCTGGGCTACTACTACCAGATCTGTGCAGCCTGCAGTGGCAGTGCAAGACTGCAGGGCAGCGGAGTATAGTAAACTGCCTTCCTCCTACCACTCCATCATCTAGTAGTCAGTCACACCCATCCGAAGTCACGAAAAGTCTGCCGGATTCGGGTATTGAACCGGGGACCTCTCGGACCAGAGTCAGAGGTACTAATCACTACGTACACCACAGAGCGGGATACAATTATTTAACAATTATTTATATCCCTGAATTTCTTGCTTAAGGGTGCAAGGCCACGGGGTTAACATGCAGCGCCATCTCTTGATAAATTGGTTTTTAATTTCTTACGGGCTGAGTTTTTAAGTATCGATCGACTTGAAACTTAAAGTATGGACATTAACCTTTTGAGTGGCAGAAAAACATTCATTGTCAACTAAGCTTTGTCACCTAAAACACCACTAGAGTCTATTAATTGCTAGCCATTAATTAAAATATTCTCACTTAACAAATTTTACCACTTCACTGAATCAGTATCATTGAAAAACAATTTTTTGCATTTCCTAATACTCAAGCTATATGATTCATTATATATACATGATATAATTTTTCTATTTATTGCAAACAATTTTTTCTTATAAAGGTATAGAATCAAGATTACTCTACATAAGGTTTGACGCTCCGCCATCTTGGCGCAGCTTTTGTTGGAGCCTGTGACGTCACGACCAATCACTGACTGCCACGAAATAGGCTCGAGAGTAACAGCTCTCTCTGATTGGTCCTGCGCAAACTGGACGAAAATGTGAACCTAAGTGTCCAACCTTATGTAAAGGGACCTTGGTATAGAATCGTAATTAAAAGGTCACCTTAATTGATTCACCTCAAATTTTTCTGATTTGACCCAGTCAAGATTTAAGCATAACATCAGCCCATGGAGGAAATAGACTCTATAATTTATCCATGCATCAGCCAATCAGAAACAGCAACTTAATTATGATTGGGCTTAAAGAAATTTTCAATTTAATTTATATATGTGCAGTTTCGTTTTTTTTTTTTTAAAGACAGGGTCACCCTAGATTTTTTTTCTTCAATATATATATTAGTTCCTTCTTGTAATCTCGATTTTAGGTGAAAAATTTTTTGACTAGATTTTATTATTATGCCCACATTTTGGCACTCAAAGTTTGAAAAACGTTACCTCAAATAGACGGTAGTGAGGGCGGCAGAAGGTAATTTACAAAGAAAAATCAAGAAAGTTGACTTTCGATGCGCTTTTTGAGTTCACTTATGATCGCAATAACTTGACACACACCAGAATTAAGATTCAATATCTCTTCTATTTATACATGCGAGTCTCAAATTTTTCCGAATTATATAAGTAGGATTCGAGTTATTAAGAATATTGCAGAAGCTCATTATTATCAACGCCGCGAAGCTCCCCCCTGCCGGAGGGTGGGCAACGGCACGAGCTAGGGTGAGTGAACATGTACGAGATTTGTCAATGTCAAAAACCAGATGTGCGGTCAGAAAGAGAGAAGACGTACGTTTTACCTCAAATATGAAAAGCTTAATTATATAAATATATTATATTATTATACTATACAAATAAAGGTCCAAAATTACAAAAAAAAAAATCGTGAAGTTTACTTTACTTCACTTTAGAACATTTTCTAAGGATAATTGAGCACTATTTTTTTCAATAAGTTATATCATATAATAAAGAAATGCCATGGTTATATAATAAATAAAACATGCGATTAGAATCTATATAAGAAGAACATACATAAGAACCTATGCGATTAATTAGGTATATATGTGCACGCACACAGCTTATTCGTATCGTACGCCTTCGTATGATAGAAATTTAGGGCCGTTTCTGAAAAAGAAACGTACGATCCGATCGCACGCTTACTGATCCCCGAATGCAGAAATAAAAGTCTATGTGCGACCTGCCTAGGTGTTGCTATTTGCAGCAGAAGTACAACATTTTATTTGGCATGTAAAAATAAGATAAGGCAGTTTTAGTATTTAATTATTTAAGGAAATGCAACATTACTATTATGTTTATTATAATAATATAATATTTGTTTATTATAATATCGATATTACGCATGCAGCCTAAGTATCATATATATTAATTACATATTGATTTATTACATAAAAATTATTTTTTATTTAATATGAATAAATGTTATAATATTCTTCTTTATTTACACTGCTTTTTATAATGTATGATATATATATATATTATTATTATATATATATATATATATATATATATATATATATATATATATATATATATATTAGAGAAAGATAATTGCAAGCGAGGTAACATAATGAATGTGTAATTACAATAAGCAATTACCTTGTAACTGGGCTATTTCCCTCGCTGAAAATTGTTCCCTTTACACTCTATACGATGCACTTAAAAAACACACACAGTTCAAACGTGCACAGTTAAAATATAAAAAACATAAGCTTTCGGTAACTTGCCGCCACCGTCGTCAGATGTTACTTTGACACTAAACTCGAGACCTCACTTGGGCAGCTCGTGTACAAAGCCTTGCCGAGCGGCGGGGAGGGGGAGTCACGTGTGCGTTGCTGCTGCTGTCTTGACTGGGAGGAGGAGGCGGGGGAGGCACCCGGTGCACCACGGCAGCATGTACTTGTTTTGCAACAAACACATTACGGGCTGGCTTCTCCTTCTTTAACAATTCTGTCCAGATGCAATCAAGCTCATAGCTTGGTTGACTTATAATATCAGACCCCCGTCTTGTCATTTCCGCAGCTTCGTGAACTTTTCGTTTCTTCCACACGCTCTCTCGGCCAATAACTTTTGCTTGATCCCAAAGTATAGAATGATTATTAGAAAGAGCATGGTCTGCTAATTTAGAATAACCAGCGGTTTTCTTTACAATTAAATTTTTGTGTTCATCAACCCTTATTTCTACTGGCCTACTAGTCTCACCAACATATTCTTTTTTGCACTCACATGGAATTGAATATATAACATCTTTATTCATACTTGTACCACGTGGTTTGGTAATGCAGAGACGTTTCTTTATGGTGTCATTTGATGAAAAAACCGTCCGTAAATTAAATTTGTTACCAATACGTTGTATTTTTTCACTTAGGCCAGGCAGATATGGTATACACAGTGTAGACAATGGTTTTTCTTCTTTTTTATCCTTCTTTTTCTTCTTGTTCTTGCATTTCTCTATGTAATTCCGTGGATAGCCGTTATTTTTTAAAATTTCTGAAATTTTATTTTCTTCCCCCGCCAATTTTTCTGGGTCTTTGCAAATATTTTTTGCTCGGTAAAGCAAAGTATTGGCCAGCCCTGATTTTGTTGCATGGGGGTGATTTGACGTATAATGCAAATATTTACCTGAATCAGTTTTCTTTCTAAACACGTTGGTTGTAATTTTTCCATCCTGTTTCTGTACCCACACATCCAGAAAAGGTAAACAATTATCACTTTCCATTTCCATAGTAAATTTTATTGTAGATGCTTGGTTATTCATGTGAGACAAAAAATCTGTGACAGGTCTGATATTTTCTGGCCAGATAATGAAAGTGTCATCAACATATCTTTTATATAAAACAGGTTTTGTGTCAAAACTATTAATTGCCTCTAATTCAAGTTTTTCCATAAAAATGTCACAAATAACAGGAGAGAGGGGGGAACCCATTGCCATGCCATTTTTTTGTTTATAGAAACTTGTGTTAAACTGAAAATATGTGTTTTTAAGACATAACGTAGTTAATTCCATGATAGTTGCCACACTAAGTTTTGTTCTATCTTTAAGAGACAAATCACTTTTTAATTTTTCTTTTACTAATATCAGAGCTTCGTCTACTGGAGTTTTAGTGAACATACTTACAACATCAAAGCTAACCATTATATGTGAAGGATCTATTTCTGTATCATATATTTCTTGTGCAAATTCTATGGAGTTTTTTATGAAGGAAGGAGAAGTTCCTGATACTGGATTAATAATTTTCACTAGAAATCTCGCAAGTTCTTGACAAGGAGACCCGATGCTACTCACAATAGGTCTTACAGGAATATTTGTTTTATGGATTTTTGGTAAGCCATATAAATGAGGAGGTTTGCAGTTTCTCGGTGCCAGGAAAAGACGTTGTTGTTTACTGATACTACTCAATTTAGCTAACGATTTATTCACTTTTTGTTCCAATGTTTTCGTTGGATCTGATTTTAATAATTCATAATCATCACTTTCGACTAATTCACATAATTTTGCTTCATATTCCACTTTATCTTGAATAACAGTAATATTACCCTTATCTGCTTTACTAATAACAATTGTTTTATTTTTCTGTAAATTATTCAAGGCTTTAATTTCTTCAGTTGTAATATTACTTTTGAAATGTTTATGTTTCTCAATACATTCTTTTATTTTTAATCTAAATTCTGATAATTTTTCGGGTGCCAAGGTAATCGATGCAACTTCAACAGACTTGATAATTTCTAACGCAGGTATTGTACTCGGAGCAATAGCAAAATTTAGACCTTTACTAAGAACTTCCGTCTCAACTTGTGTCAAGGTTGTTTTTGACAGGTTGACAACACACGCTGGTGGGGTAACAACCTTGGCCGTATGAACCAAACCATTCGCGTTCTGTGGTGTCAGCTTCTGTAGCTTCTTCTCGTGCACTGCTTTCTGCTTCGTATCTATCGCTAGCAACTTTTTCTCCACAGCCTGCGTTAAAAAAGATGCTTCTTCTTGATCAACTTCATTCAAAACCTGATTTTTTATGCATTCTGAACTATTTTTACAAACAAAAATTTCCTTCCTTGATTCTTTTATACAATCATTTAATAGCAATTTCTCGGCTTTTCTTAATATATTACTACTACTGTTATTCCATGCTTTTTTATTAATTTTAATAAAATTTGGGATCAAGTTTTTAACTTTACAAGATGTCAAAAAAGTAAAAGAATTTTCACTTTTCACTTTCTTCACTGCTCGACGTTCGTAGGTCTTGAATTCATGTTTAAATGCGGGCCCATACCGCTTATAAATGTTAGAGAAAGATAATTGCAAGCGAGGTAACATAATGAATGTGTAATTACAATAAGCAATTACCTTGTAACTGGGCTATTTCCCTCGCTGAAAATTGTTCCCTTTACACTCTATACGATGCACTTAAAAAACACACACAGTTCAAACGTGCACAGTTAAAATATAAAAAACATAAGCTTTCGGTAACTTGCCGCCACCGTCGTCAGATGTTACTTTGACACTAAACTCGAGACCTCACTTGGGCAGCTCGTGTACAAAGCCTTGCCGAGCGGCGGGGAGGGGGAGTCACGTGTGCGTTGCTGCTGCTGTCTTGACTGGGAGGAGGAGGCGGGGGAGGCACCCGGTGCACCACGGCAGCATGTACTTGTTTTGCAACAAACACATTACGGGCTGGCTTCTCCTTCTTTAACAATTCTGTCCAGATGCAATCAAGCTCATAGCTTGGTTGACTTATAATATCAGACCCCCGTCTTGTCATTTCCGCAGCTTCGTGAACTTTTCGTTTCTTCCACACGCTCTCTCGGCCAATAACTTTTGCTTGATCCCAAAGTATAGAATGATTATTAGAAAGAGCATGGTCTGCTAATTTAGAATAACCAGCGGTTTTCTTTACAATTAAATTTTTGTGTTCATCAACCCTTATTTCTACTGGCCTACTATAGTCTCACCAACATATTCTTTTTTGCACTCACATGGAATTGAATATATAACATCTTTATTCATACTTGTACCACGTGGTTTGGTAATGCAGAGACGTTTCTTTATGGTGTCATTTGATGAAAAAACCGTCCGTAAATTAAATTTGTTACCAATACGTTGTATTTTTTTACAAACGTCTCTGCATTACCAAACCACGTGGTACAAGTATGAATAAAGATGTTATATATTCAATTCCATGTGAGTGCAAAAAAGAATATGTTGGTGAGACTAGTAGGCCAGTAGAAATAAGGGTTGATGAACACAAAAATTTAATTGTAAAGAAAACCGCTGGTTATTCTAAATTAGCAGACCATGCTCTTTCTAATAATCATTCTATACTTTGGGATCAAGCAAAAGTTATTGGCCGAGAGAGCGTGTGGAAGAAACGAAAAGTTCACGAAGCTGCGGAAATGACAAGACGGGGGTCTGATATTATAAGTCAACCAAGCTATGAGCTTGATTGCATCTGGACAGAATTGTTAAAGAAGGAGAAGCCAGCCCGTAATGTGTTTGTTGCAAAACAAGTACATGCTGCCGTGGTGCACCGGGTGCCTCCCCCGCCTCCTCCTCCCAGTCAAGACAGCAGCAGCAACGCACACGTGACTCCCCCTCCCCGCCGCTCGGCAAGGCTTTGTACACGAGCTGCCCAAGTGAGGTCTCGAGTTTAGTGTCAAAGTAACATCTGACGACGGTGGCGGCAAGTTACCGAAAGCTTATGTTTTTTATATTTTAACTGTGCACGTTTGAACTGTGTGTGTTTTTTAAGTGCATCGTATAGAGTGTAAAGGGAACAATTTTCAGCGAGGGAAATAGCCCAGTTACAAGGTAATTGCTTATTGTAATTACACATTCATATATATATATATTGTTTAAATTATATTGAATACCTCTATCTTAATAAGTTATTAATTAGGTCGTTGGGGTGGTACATTTTCATTAAAATTATAATATGATAATATTATAATATTTATAATGTTATTAAAAGTTATTGAAAATGTGCCATGCAATTAAGACAGTAAAAAATATTAATTAGTCGTCAGACAGGACCATTCGCTTTTTCATGTTCGCTCCTGCTGTTTGTTTACCCTCCTTTGCAACCACATCCACAACACAGTCTCCCGCGAGGGGGGCAAAAAGAAGCGTGCCATGTGCACCGTCGAAATGACGTCAAACCTTTTAAAATTTTAGTTTCTAAATGTGGGCATAATAATAAAATCTAGTCAAAAATTTTTTCACCTAAAATTGAGATTACAAGAAAGAAAGCTATATTGAAGAAAAAAAAATTTGGGGTGACCCTGCCTTTAAGCAAGATTAAATGCAACAAATAGAGAAATTGTAGCATGTAATATTGTAATAGCATCAAGCCCTAAGAAAATCACTTGCAACTGGTCTAGAGCCCCTCCTTAGGGGTAGGGAAAGGGGTGATGACTGAGGCAGCAATGGCAGCAGCTCGCTGACTTGCTAACACAGCAGCTGCTGCAAGGAAACAAACCTCATCAGCATTTTAGTTATTTGCTAAAATTATTGCTAGGACTTGAAAATGCAGTGCTGATTTAATAATTAATTTAATGGTCATTCCAATTTGAAATCAAGCTGGTTATACTCAGTCAAAATCCCTGTTTTATAAAATTTACCTAAAAAATTAAAATACAAAGTGATCTAAAATTATGTTATTTCTCTACTATATTCTCACCTGTTTCTAATTATATTTCTAATCTATAATAACTCCTTGCTGTAATAATGTCAAATTGGAAAATGGTTATAAACATTAGGAATAAAAGAAAAATAATTTTATATTCACATGATGCTCTTTACTGATTTTTTTTCTTTTTTTTTTTTTTTTTTAAACACAGTACAATATATTATGGTTGTTGGTCCATCAAGGCATCTAATGCATAGTACGATTTCAATTAATCACTGACATTACGCTACTAGAAGCGAAAGGTGTGTGTGATACAGCCCATATTTATTATTATAATTTCTTTAAATACAGATCCAGATATATAATGTTATTATTTTTTTTTTTTTTAAATATTTTTTGTCTTTTTATCCACATACAAATATAATGAAGCACCTAAGAGGAAAAACTTTTTTTTTTTTTGCTTTTAATATTTTTTTTTTCTTTTAATTATTTATATATTATTAATACATGTTGTACACACACATAAACCTATATATAATAAAAGTTCCCCATGCACTTTATTTCCTATTATTTTTTATCATCATAATAATCATGGCATTATTCTATAAGAATATTTTTATACCATGTAATATATTAGAATAATTACATTAATTAATTTTTCGTTTTCTTTTAAAAAAAAAAGTCTTGGAGTTTTTGCTGTGAAGCGAAGTTTTGTGGCTTTGTTTTGCCGCGATACCCGTCAATATGCAAGCTTGCAAGAAGCAGCAGCTTACGTAAGTGCAAAGTTTTGCGTGCTGGGATTGAAAACTAGCGAGAATGTTATCATAATTATTAGACGGAGACGTCAAATGAATTGCGATCTCACACGAACACTGTTCTAAAACAATTATACATACAATTATTATATATTTTTTTTCCAGCATCACAATTAACTGCACAGTTCATAGCAAGTGGCTATTTTTTTTAAATTAATTAAATTTTACATGTATTTTGTTTTGCCATAGCTATGGATAAGATATCACAGCCTAAAAAAGACAATTAAAAAAAAAATCAAGATATCATTCTCATATTTTTTCACTTTTTGTTATAATTTTTACAAATTGATTTTTTTTTCTTATAGTAACAAAAATATTTTAAAAAGAGTTCATCTAGTAGCATTTTATTTATTTATTTATTTTTTGTTACAACCACCTGGTTCAATCTGGAATGACCATCTGAAAGCCAAATGGGGTATTTAGGGTGGGTAAAGGAAGAACAAAAAAAAATATTATAATTAAACAAAACAAAAAGTATTTCTTTTTAAATAAAAAAATAAAAAAGTTCACTTTTTTGTTAGGGCCTTGTGAGGACTAGTCTTTTTTTTTTTTTTATTATAATTTTCTCGACGTCACCATGTTAAGACGATGGTGATGGCGAGAGGTGACACTTTCTGGCGTCAGCACTGCACTGTCATGGTCGCACGAGGGGCTTACCTCCATACGGAGCGGTGGCGTATTGTCCCGGCATTAGAGGGTAGCCCAGACCGACGTGCGTGTGATGGTGCGTGTGCACGTGTCGCTGAGGGGGTGGGGAGCGCAGGGGGGCGGGGGCCTCCTTGCTATCTGGGCCCGAGGACTTGTTCGTGGGAGGTCCACCAGGGGTAGGTGTGGCGCCACTAGACGCAACAAGCCCACCTGGAAGAATACCTCCCCCGCCACCTCCTCCCCCGCTAGGAGGGCCAGCCCCGCAACTAGGGGGCGTCGGCTGCTGCTGTGGCGTACAAGAACTCTTAGGCGTTGGAGATTTTAAAGCTCTCTCTTGTAATTCATGTATTTTATGAGATGAATAATATTGACTTGCATGATGTTGTAACATATCTAATGCTTTTGTAGGAGCTGATGGAGGTCCTCTAGATAAATCTTCAGGACCGTGGTACCTCATTTGTGGATGTAGATATGGATTTGCTCCATAAGGACCTGGTACCAACATTGGATTCATACTTCGGTACATTGGATGGTTTGGATCGAAGGGTAAAGCTCCGTAGTGCGGTGACTGCATGAAGCCAGGGTGGTGGATGTAGGCGTAGGAGTTGGTTGGGGGAGGAGGTCCTTGAGTCTCCATCGTAGGCTTGACTCCCTCCTGCTTCGACGCCTTCTCCTGCTCCTTCTTCTCGGCCAGGCTCTTCTCCTCGGCCTTGTCCTTGTGGCTCGACAACTTGGGGCTGGCCAAAGTTGAGTTCTTGCTTCCCTTATCCTTGCTGACTGTCGCGTCAAGGGGTTGAGCTGGAGCCTCTTTACGTCGCACCGCCTGTGCTTGTTGTTGTGCTTGCTGTTGTTGCTGCTGCAGCTGTTGAGACTGCTGAGCTTGCTGCTCAGGATACAAATAGTACCTCCTCAACTCTTCAGCTTGACGTTGGTACAAATACTGATTTGTGTCGTAACTTGAGAATTTACTTTTGTCATTCATTTGACTTTTCATCTCAATACTTTCTTTCAATATTTGATGGTTTTCAATTTGCTTTTCTTTTAAATTAATACTAGGCTCTGTTTTTATAGATCTACCCATATCTTTATTACTATTAGATACACTTCCACTAATTCCACTTCCTATCATTTTATTACTTTGTGTTTCTGATGATAATTTTTCTTCTTTAATATCTTTAATAATTTTATCTTTTTCATTTAAAGATTTAGGTCGTTCTAAAGCTTCAGGTTGTTCCATATATTTATCTGCCATTACTGACATGGGGTAGTTAGGATCAATATTGTAAGGGTAGCCAGGGACATAACTGTAGGGGAAGTAATGAGGTTGTTGGGGAGGGGGAGGGATTTGTTGTTGTTGTTGTTGTTGCAACAGTTTCTGCTGGAAGTCCACGGGATTTGGAACCGACACTGGGATAGAAATATCCTTCTTATCTTTATCCACTCCCCCACTGTTTCTGTCCTTGCTGATATCAGACAAATCTCTCTTCTCTCCGTCCTTGCCCTTATTTTCTTGGGGAGGCACTACATTACTCTGAGGTACAGAGGGAACCAAGTATGGAGGTTGTCCATAGAATGGATATATTCCGTAATGGCTGAGGTTATGAGGAGGTTGACTCTCGACCTTCTTGTTGTCGATCTTGGCTTGTCCCTTGTCTCCAACCTCTGATTCGAGCACTGGGGCTCCATCATCAGAAATGTCAGAGTAGGCAGGACTCTGCACATCTTCTCGGCCCTCACTGGGAGTGGGTAGAGCGAGAGGGGAGCTCTCCATGCCGTACATGCCTCCGTTAAGTAGCTCTGGTTGGGGACTGCTAGCTGGGGATTTACGACTCTTTTTCTTGCCAGACGGAGAACCTGGTAGCGGACTGCCTTGAATCGTAGGCATCCCGACCTTGCTCTTCTCCTTGTTCTTGTCTCCAATCTCAGGCATCAGCTTGCCAGTCTGCACAGCCTTGAGAGGTGAAGACGTGATTCCCACCACAGTCCTCTGCTGAGGCGGAGGTGGGATCTTCACTTTGTACTTGTCACACAGTTTAGCTGGCTCTTGTGAGGGCACACAAGGGGGTGTGACAGACGTAACAACGGGGGCTGGGGTGGGCTGTGGGGTCAACGGCAGTGGCTGCTGTTGAATTGGGGGTAGAGGTTGTGACAAGATTGGGACCACTTTGACTGACGACGGAGGGGTTGGAATATTTATCACTGGGGCGTTATTAACTTGCGACACTGTCACTGGACGCATGGTTAGAGGTAAAGCACCTACTGGAACTAACGTCGTTGGAGATGACACTGCTGGTTTATTACCATTACTACTACTACTATTACTACTACTGTTACTTATACTACTAGCACTATTACTATTACAGTACACACCCACTGGGAAATGAGATACTGGCGGTAAGCTACTAGGCTCCTCTAAGGGACCGTAACGTAATACGCCGGGTTTCACCAGGTTCTTGTCTGCACTTGGGGTGGCAGCAGTCTCGGGCGGTGCTGAGGAAGGCAAGGGTGGTTGTGGTTGGCTGGGGGAGGGTGCTTGTGGTGGGACTGCCGGCAGAGTCGCTGGCTCCACCACCGCAGCAGCCTCTTCTTTCCTTGCCTCTGGCTTGGGCAAGGGAGAAGATTTCTCTGGAGAGGGACTTGGGGGTACACTAGGGGGCTCTGCATTGCTTTCATCGTTTTCTGATAGACTGATTGCGTCCTTCGAGTCCAGCAGTGAGTCTTCTTCTCCACCACCGTGTGCATGAGACTGGTGATACTTGAGACCATTGATGTGCTTGTACTTCTTGGAGCAGTTTGGCTCGGGGCACTCCAGGAGGACTGGTGAGGTTGGCGGGCTTGCGGTAGGGCCTCGAGAGCCTGACCGACTTCTCTTGCCCCCCGCTCCGTTGCCAGTGCTGGCCACAGTCTCCTCTGTCTCTGAGGCTCGTCCCTTTCGCTTGTTGTTGGTGTCCGGGCGTGGGGTGGCGAAGGCAGGGACGGTGGGAGGAGCGGGAGAGCCAGCAGCCCCCCGGCGACCCTTGGCTCCGTTACGAAGTTTGCTGTGCACCGATGAGCGCGTCTCGGTGAAGTTGCTGAGATCATTGGCAGGAGCTGTGGCAGCTGCACGTCCTCGCTTGCCTCGGCCCTTGGGCGTTCTGGCATCAAGGTCACTCGTGGGGGAGTCGCAGAACCTGAGGGCAAACAAAGGGTCAGTCATAAGCAACACATAACATGAAGAGGCAGAAAAAAAATTGATGGGAATTAAAATAAAAAAAAGTACAACCATATGGAAGTAATGTAAATTTTAATTTACATGAGTTACTTAATCTATAAAAATAAATTAGGCTCCAATTAGCAAATTCTCTACATAAATCAATATCATTCAGTTAAGATATTATAATAAAGTGCGTATTTAAGAAACAGAAAAATATAGAAAAATTTCAGTAACAACATACGCTAAAAAAAATATGAATGTGTACGTAACACGAAGACATTATTGTATTCAACATTTGAGACTTATGAACTAGAGACCCACCTGGGGGGAGCCCAGTCGTGCTTGGTGCAGTCCAGGAGGGTTCCCACGTAAGTCTTGCCGCGCCACGTCACGTTCACCACCAGCACGCCTAGACAAAGACAACTTCCATCAGAACAGGGCATGTTTTATAATTTGGTGTTTAAACATAATATTTCAAAGTAAACAAAAAAAAATCATCTTAAAAATAAAAAGATCCACACAATATAGACATATTCCTATTTCTGTTATATATAAATATCATTAACACAGTAAATAAAATAGTTGTGCTACACTGCTTTTTCTCAAGATATTTCAGAGTTCTATAAAATATGATAAATAATAATATTTAATTGTATATATAATAATAGTCTTGACATGCTATATTTTTCAACAGTTAAAGGTCCTGTTTTAAGGATGATATTTATAATTAATTATAGGTCCTTAAATTGAACTAAAATTAAAACAAACAAAAAACTGAAATAAATTCAACATGAGAGCAAGGGAATTCAGGATATTCTCAGATTCAAAAGGACTGTAGTTCCTCTTATGAGCTTTACATGCAATTTGACTACCCACTTTTATGTCTCTATCTATAGTAGAAAAAAAAAATAAAGTAAAATTAGCATGAATATATTGAACTGAAAGTTCTCACTAAATTTTTTGTAATAACATGGTAGGCAAATTTGTGCATAAAAAATAACATTTATTACTTGCGATATTTTTTTTATAATTTATACAAAGTTATTTTTTTTTAAAATAGCAATAAACTGCCCCCCCCCACCCCCCCCCCCCCCCTATGATTGCTGTCAAAGGTCACCATGTTGATAACTTCCTGTTTCTTTGACCATACATATGTAACTGCTTTTTAGAAGAAGAGACCGCCAAAGTAAAGGATGTAGAAGGGTCAAGCAGAACAAAGGGTCACGGTCCAAAGTGTGTAGTCTTATTATATATCAATGTTCGCACAAGTTATCACTTTCAGCAACACCAGTAATAAAAACTCTTACATGCATGAAAGTTAGTCTAGTTTTATTGGTACCATTATCACGTTTCATTCAATTGACAAAGTAATCAGTGAAGGCTGGTGTGTACTTGTGTCTTATCTTTGAGTCATACCGCGAGAACAATTTACTGATAACAGTCACGAATTTACATAAATGTTTACTAAAAAGTACGTCGTATTCTTTGTTAAATTAAAACAGGAAATTTTAATAAAATTAATAATTTAATTAAAAAAAAAAAAAAAAAAAGTAGGGAAATAATGAGTTTGCCTAACATAAATTCATAATAGTGGATTTTTAAAATATTATTATTATTATCAAATTTATAAGTTGTAATAGAGAATAATGAGAAGATTTGTAAGCTGATCGACTTAAAAATTAATAATACAACAAAAAGGCCGAAATTAAGAATTAAATTCTCACTCGACTTATTCAAAAGACACGAGAATTACAATATTATATCAATTAAAATAGAATAGCAACTATGAAAGAGATGAATTTATAGAAAAAAAATTTACTTATTTAAAAAATAACAGAAGGGGAGGGGGGGATGGAAAGAAAAAAAAAATTGTATTAACAACATGGAACCTCACATTCAAACTTCAATAAACATAATTATCTCCATAGTGGAAATGAACCGTAAATTTAATTAAATTAATAAAATTTAAAGTACTATTTATTTTATAATCTTTTCCATCAGTCAATATTACACAAAAAAATAAATATATATATACGAAGTCAACATTAGCCAACCGATGGAGCAAATGATAATGTTAAACAAATTTACATAGGCAGTTCATAAATTTACATATTATATACAGTATAATGCGATAAGATTTGCACTATGTTCATCACACCATAGGCAGTTCATAAATTTACATATTATATACAGTATAATGCGATAAGATTTGCACTATGTTCATCACACTTGACATATTGCTTGATTAACTTTCAGCTTTCTCAGTTGATTGAAATGAGAAGACAATGGTCAATAGAGTATCGACCTCAAAATTTTTTATTGCAAAAATGGATAAAGGTGGCAAAGTTATGCCATATTCTGATTTTTAAGAGTCCGGGAAAGTTTTGCCGCGGGAGGTCGGGTTTAAACCCACGCCCCTTTTAGGTCCTATATTTTTTTATTAGAGAGGCGTCACTCTCTCTGTACTTTCAATAATTTATATTTCCCGGCCTATAAAAAATCTTAAAAAATAATCAGAGTAACATAGCAATGCACCCTCTATCTGTAAAGGCGGATTCAGATGGCGACAACGGCGATGCGACGCGATTTTATTAACGTAAAAGCTGTGAAATCGTATTATAATGCGGCGGCGAATTCGCCGGTAATCGCGTTAATTACGATGCTCTTTTTCTTTTAATCGCCCAATGTGGCAGCCAATTGATGTTACAGCAAGTGCGCATTATTGGCGTCGCGTCGTATGGTAAAAATCGCCATGTGAATCCACCTTATTAAACAATTTGAGGCCGATACTCCATTTGTACTTGCTATACTATAGGAAGATACTGACCTCCCTCGGTCTCGTGCCATACGATGCCCTCGAGGGTGACGCTGGTACCCGGCTCGCAGGGTCCCAGACAGTCGGGCTCCGTGATGGTGCCCACACTGGTGCCAACACACACGTCATTCACGTCAGACGGTTGTTGCTGAAACAGACGAGACACTTCTGTTAGACACGTCACAGTAATACTGCAAAAAAAATGTTGCATTACATCGTCATCTTATTGCATTATACGCGTCTCCTATTAACTATATTGACGTAAAATTTTATTTAACATGTTTAAAAATTTTAAGTACGATAGTAGGAATTGAAATTACAAAGTTACACAACAACGCAACAATCATGTTCTCTAGTATTATAGAAACTTGGTAAACATAAAAATCTTATCTTTCGATGCAATGTGCATACACGGCGTCGTCAAATATTTGTTTAGTTTCTTAATTTATTATACTATGGGGGACATTCACAAATCACTTTAACCCCAACTTTAGCCCCAAGTTTTATCCCTGATACTAAACATGGTGCTAAACCAGGGGCTAACTATGTCTAGCTCCTTAGTTTAGCACCATGTTTAGTACCAGGGATAGATAAAACTTGGGGTTAAAGTGCTTTGTGAATGTCCCTCTATATTTTCTTGATTTACTGCAAGGACTGTATTAATGAACTGAAAATATCTAAATAATTGAAAAATAGATAAAATGTTAGTACAAAACAAAGGTTCCAACAGACTAAAATCAGTTTAATTATGAAATATTTTATAGAGGCAATGAGAGAAGTCATCTGGAGAAGTTTATCTATTCACAGAAAACAGAAGGCAACATGAATCATTTATATTCGAGAGTTCAACTTAGTTTTTTATTTTTATAAACTCAATCATATAAGGAAAATAAATAAGCTTATTGCAGCGTTTGTATCCTAGGATAAAACATTAAGATAATATGATAAATAGATATATATCGAACAGAAGGTTACAGACAAATCAGTATAATGTACAACAAACAACTCTCTAATACCTTCCACCAATAACTATCGTCGTTTGTTAGGACCTCCATGATTGTGATATTATTCATTATTATTATCCCGTGTTTTGATTTTGACACACGAATGAATAATGTTAAAAAATTGAACAATAAAAACATTACAATAGAACCATTGTATATCAAAATTGTCAAAAGGTTGCTTTCCATGCAGCCATCATTCGAATATATTTCAATATAATATAATAATGTATAATACATGATGTATAGAAATAAAAAGTATAATCGATAAGTTATTATTTATAATGAAAAAGCTTAAAAAAATATATCTAAAAATAATATTTGAATTGTATACAAAGTGTTTAAATAAACATTCTTGAAATATCCTTTATAACATTTGTTGAAATGACACATTTCTAATGTCAATATTACGAATTAATCACAAGTAGTAAAAACCTTGCAAAGTTAAATCAAATCTAGTGCGGTTTATATGAGGTTTTCTCTGAAGAGGAGGTCTTTGATCCATTCATCCCCCCCCCCCCCCCCCCCCGTTTGATTTGAGGTTTACACCGCGCGGACATGAAAACATCTCATTGTTACATCAATCCCCATTGTTGGTACGTCAGTCTGATAATCAATAGCAAAAGTTTGCTCTCTCTCTTTGGTTGGCTTCAAGGAGGAGAGTTAAACCACTAAACTTTTCGTGAGAGACTTATATACCACCACCATCACTATACTGATATATATAGCTATATACCTCTCTCTTGTTTGTGGTTTTATATACCGTCAAGATAATTCGATATATAAGATAACCTAGTTTTAGAAATTCTATACTCTTGTATATTGATTCAAAAGTTAAGGAATTTATATTATAACCCCAGCGTTTCGTGAGAATGATTCCTGTGGTTAAAGGAAACTTCATTTTAATTTCACGCGCTTAACAATTTGCATACTTGCAGGCGCTTTGATTGAGCAGTCAATACTTTTTTTTAATATGTCAGAATGGTTAGCAATATAATGATGAATAAAACTAAATTTTATTTTCAAGATGCGTGTTAGAAACTATAAAAGCATCAATTTGTTAAAAAAAAAAATTGTGAAACACAAATAATGGTTTTGATTGTAAAACTTCCAGAGTGTACATAATTATACAGTCGATATCCATGTACGTTTTCCATGCATCATAAAATACACATATTTCCAAAAATTCAATTTTTTCTTTTTCCTTCAAATACAGTTATGGTACTGTATTGATTGGTTAGTATTTTGGGGCAATTGACACATTTTGGTGATGTATGCCCCCAGCGTGACCATTGATACGAAGCAAATTTTTACCTGTTTTCCCTACAGGGGGAAAAATAATGTTGCTGCAATGTAATATACGGTACAGAAGCCCAAGTAGGAATATTTTTCATTTACTTTTTAACGTATTTTGTCGTCTTTTTCCTCTTATTTTGCACCATTTTAGAGGGGGGAAAAAAGGGATAAAGACGAGTTTACGTTTTCTTAATTTCCTCTTTATGATCTCAAATTTTTTTGAAATTTTGTTTCTATTTCATCCTCACTTTGAGATAAGATGTAACAAAATAAGATGTAATACCTTTCATTAACCAAGAGTTATTATTATAACAGTCTTATTATCCCAGCATATTATTATCGTCCTTCTAAGAACAAGGTAAAGCTGTAACAAAACTTAAGTTACCCCTACATCATTTCTATAAGTGGTGTACGCTTACTGTGAAGACGTCTTGAACTTTAATTATTAAGTAATTGATTTGGCAATCGCTTCCCAGAAATTTCAAATCAATTAAACCCAACCGCTGCACTGGATAAATCCATATATAAATCAGTTAAGGAAAACTATAATGACTTGAAGTATACACATATAAGTAACGTGTCAATACTAAAAGCCTCCACACCTCATTTTTCCTAACACACATATTTTACTGTCTTCTTCTCAACTCGAATAACAAGCCGTGGTGAGCACGTCACATTTAACTTGCTTTTCGTCATGTTTGTACTGTTCTGAAGTCATTTATCATAGCCGAAGTAAACCCGAATATTCACGACGATAACCGAGTGACACTTTTCGGCTTCATTTATCGCTCGGTTATATACCTGTCATCGTCATTAGCAAATTACTTGGCTGCTGCTTCTGCCACGGTTCGGTACACTATTAGTCGACTAACGTGTCACCTATCTTGACAAGCAAAACTAAAAATCTAGCACTAATTAACATGTAAAGGAACTAAGATCTCTCCATTCACAAAAAATCGTAAATATTTTTCTTAAAAAATATTGCCAGTAAAGAGACATTTACAAAACAAAACAAAAAAAGTTAAAAAGAAACTTGTGGGTATAACTTAAAGAAAAGTGAATGAGATTCATATTAGGTTTTGGCAAGTTAGGAAAAAAAAAGGTGCAAAACTTAAGAGTTTTTTATTATTATTATACACAGGAAAAAAGCAAAAAAGATACTCCGACATGTCTTTATTTTTATATTATTTAAGACAACATTGATAGAAGAAAGTAAGTCTTTATAATTTATAGCTCAGAAATATATATATAGAACTTTATTTCAACAAGCTCTTGAATTTGCAATCTGCAAAAAGAAAAATATTTATAAAGAACATTGCATTAAATAATAAATTTAAAGCTTTTGAAACAACTTCGTTCATATTAAGGTCTGTCGCTATGAAAATATGCAAGTGGAATGAAAAGAGATGTCACTACCAGTCTTTAGTAAATGATGTCCGAGATTGGGTGATTTTAATTCCAACATTTCAAAGGAAATAATAAGATTAACCGTTTTTAAATGAGCAACAGTCATTATAATTATGTTTATCTATTTCCTAGTCTGATTAATTTGTGAATACAATAATTATATGATAAGTTATTGCAGTTAAAAAAATGCCCCTATAACTCAGAGAGCAAAAGCTCAAGGCAAAGAAAGAAATATGAAGGGCAGCCGTGCCGTGATGAATGCTCCTGCTCTACCGTTGCGAGTGCGCCTCAACATTCCATTGTATTTTAAATTGAATAGAAGGGAGAGTAACGGTAAATAAACAAAGATGTATTATTTTGAAAGAATTAATATTATGATTTTTAAGATAGTAAGCATCGAAACTTTTTTTTTTTTCGATAAAAAAATAAAATATATTATTGTATTTTTTAATTCCTTTTGTTATATATAATGAATCTAACTCGAATCTAATAAGTAATAATCCTAATAATTACGTAATTTTATATATTAAAATTTACTATCATTCATAATGCTGTTTCGCTTTATGTGGCTCATCATATCTAATCATATGCTTGAAATAAAAATAATTTGATAATAATTTGTTTCTGGATCCGCGCCTGATTATATTTATATATATATTAATAATTTTTTTTTTTTTACAAGGATACACCCCTAAGAGCTTACAGCTCGCGGCGGGGTACTGGGTAGGGATATAAGGTAGGGAACGGATAGTGGCCACGGCCTGCATGCTTACGCGTCCCAGCATTCACTGAGGTGAGACTGAGGGAACCGTGGAAAACCTCAGTCAGGACGGACACCTTTACTTTTTCTCAATGGACCAAAGCGATGTCCAAAGCCTGGAGAACCACACACAAGTGCATCACTGCACTGGGTGGAAAGCGAGACGAATTTACCCCAGGGAGGGAGCAGCGTATTTTTTACTTGAAACGGTCACCCATCCAAGTACTAACCACGCTCAACGTAGCTTGACTTCGGTGATCTAACGAGAACCGGTCAATGCACTGCGCCAATAATATTATTATTAAAAAAAAATAATAATAAATATAAATATTTATTTATTTATATTTATATATATTTTATATTTTTGTAGATATGTATTATATAAATACATATATAACTATACATATAATAATATATATAGTTATATAATATTATAACTATATTATAAATGTTATAATAAATATTATAATTTTATATAATTACGGTCCAATAATTAATAATAATTAATTAATTTTTCTCTCAATAAAAAAATCGATATATATATATATATATATATATATATATATATATATATTATGTATTTTTTTTTTATTGGAGGAATTTAATAGCTAGAGCTAGGCCTTGCAGGAGCCATCAATTTCCGTGTGCAGACTACCAATGCTGAGCTGCATGAGCACGGCCCATGGGTCTGCACGGCCCACGGGCCCGCCCGTGCAGATCCGTGCGCGAGCCCGCAGAACCTAAGCCGTCTCGGCGCCCTCCCTGCTGCTGGTAAAGCTCAAGCTGACCATCCTCACTTGCCTCGCTGCTTGCTGGCGAGCAAGCTAGGTGCAGTCCCAAACAATGGGACAATGCACAGTACATCCGAGGAGAAAAAAATTCAGCAAGAGGGCTTGTGACAAAGTGGGGAAATATAGTGTGTAATTTTCTTACTTGTAAAGTCCTTAAAACATTGCTGTACAGTATCCATATTAACTTGTTCATCAGAGAATATATATATAATTAATATTATACAATTAAAAATTAAATATCCTTTAAAGTTTTGTAAAAATGTTGGAACAAAATTCTTCCAATCAGTATTTTTCGAAACGCAAACGTTGCGCCTCTGGTGGCCGGCTACGTAGCGACAGTCCTTAAATACTTTTATATTAAGCTTGAGTGTCAGGATTTTCATCATCACGAATAAATTATCACATTATTGAACAATAATATTTTATAATATAAAATAATAGTAATCTATTTAATAAAAACACGATGAAAAGTATAAAGTTTTTAGAGTATAGTAAAAAGTTTTGAAATTGCGGGCGATAACAAAACCTGTAAAGTATGTCGTTGATTTTAACATTAAATTCTTATGCTTTCATATTTGATACATTATATTATTAGAATATAAAGTAGAACCGCCACTGTAAGGTATATAAATTCTTTAACTTTTATTGTTGCTATAAAATGTAATGCCTTTCTGCAATACCATGCCGGATATATTTAACACACACGTATAAGTGAGAAAGCATTTCAAAATGTGCAAGGAAGATTTTATCTCTTTCACACCTTAATTTTACTCAGACTTGGTGCGTGAAATTGACTGAGAAGTGACTTATTTTAAACTTGTTATTACTTTTCCCGGATGTTTAAATTTACACCATGCCTCTACTTGTATTGGAAGCAAGAAGATAGTTTGTACACTCGGTAATATATAAAACGAGACATGCAGTATTTGTTCTCTCTATGTACGTTCATATGCCTTTAATTTAGCAGAAATATCATGCAATTCGTAAGAATTTCTTACTTATTTTATATAATATAAGATATAAGACTGTATAAAATCAATTTAATTAATGGCAACAATTTGTGGTACATGTAAAATGTGTTACAGTCTAGAGTCTAGACTATAGTCTAATACGCAGGGATCTTGCATGGTTGAGTTGATTGTTGCCTGCACGTACGAATTACTTAAAGGAAATTTAAAGGACTTAAGGTAGAGATAATACGGATCAGCTGGCCCAATGCTAAAAAAATCCCATTCATAAAAATTATGAAAAAAATTTAAAATGTTCTCCTCTATATCCCCTATCAGTAGGTAAAATATCAGGTATACAAAAACGAGCTAGTTTTCGAGTTATTAATTTTTGAAGTTGACTAATTTAACATGGAGAAATGGAACTTCCATGTTAAATTAGTCAACTTTAAAAATTAATAACTCAAAAACTAGCTCGTTTTTGTATACCTGATATTTTACCTACTGATAGGGGATGTAGAGGAGAACATTTTAAATTTTTTTCATAATTTTTATGAATGGGATTTTTTTAGCATTGGGCCAGCTGATCCGTATTATCTCTACCTTAATTAAAGGACAACGTTATCAGATAAGAAGATACAGAGAGACTGACAAATTATCTTGATTGCGGGTTATTATTCAAAAAGTACAGTCGCAGTCAAAATAAGTGGGACAGTAAATACAGAGTGTATATCATGTGTGTTCACCAAAATTTATACGCATTCTTTAATATTTTATTTTTCATTTTATTTTAATATAATAGTGTAATGTTATTAAGTATTGACAAAATGCACTCTATTTAAAAATACTAAAATTATTTATAGAATAATAAATAGTAAGAATTTTATTAAAAAAAAAATAAAACCCAAAAGATATTACAATTATAATTTCCTGTGCCAAGAAAAGTATAATATTTTGATTGGTTGATATCTTTTACAGAGTGAACACTACGGTTTGATTATAAGGCCAGGTAAGTAGAGGCACCTGTCTGCTGTAATACAAGCCAAGGAATGTGGTCGAGCGAGCCGGCAGAGAGAGAAAAGTCTTTGTGACTCAAAGCGGTTTCTATCAAAAGAATTTTAGGACAAAGCGAAGCAGCAGCAGCATTTATAATGAAATCAAACAGTTTTATTCATCTATTACACACGCTATACACCAATTAAGATTTTTTTTTTTTTTTTACAAAAGATAAATATTATATAGAAGATTATTATTAACACCTTTAGGTTATGACCAATTTCATATACATATATTTTTAATGAAATAGTTCCATTGGTGCTTTGTTGCAATCCGCACCCATTATTAAAACTTTGTAATGTGTATAATATATATATATTGGGGGACATTCACAAAGCACTTTAACCCCCACTTTAGCCCCGATTCTTAACCCTGGTGCTAAACATGGTACTAAACCAGGGGCTAACCATGTTAAGCTCATAGCTTAGCACCATGTTTAGCACCAGGGTTAAAAATCGGGGCTAAATTGGGGGTTAAAGTGCTTTGTGAATGTCCCCCATTATGTATTTTGGGTGAAATAAATAAATAAATAAAAATTGAAGCACAAGATTATTATAATAAATGAATGGATATATTAAATTATAATGAAATTTAAACCACAAGGTCTGTTCTATATTATTTTGTATTATAAAATTCAATTGAATCATCATGGTATATTTATATAGAAGTAAAAATTTTGTGTGTTCTTGTAATAAATTTTCAATATTTAGAAAGTATATTATAGGAGAAGTAAAACTTTTTCAAGAAAACATTTTAAATATTATATTCCAACAAGCAATATCAAATATTTATATTATATAATTATGCACTAGTATCAGAGCCAAAAATGTGTGCCCCTCTGCTTATGGGACTTGTATGCTATTCAGAAGTACACCTTTTTGAATCCGATAGTATTTATTAAATATTGCGAGCTTATTTATTTTAGGTATCTCTTTTTAGGGTCCCACCCTAGCCAATCTTTCTTTTGATACTTTTAACATGTGGTCAATGTGATGAAAACCATGAACACTAACCAGTAACCATATCATCCTTGGATATATAAATATAAAATATATTTTTTATAATTATTAATAATAATATATTAAAAGAACTTCATATATATTGTACACAGTAAAATAAATTACATGTTATTTGAAATGTTCTTTAAATTTCATGCAAACCAAAATCGTGTAAACATTGGCATTCTGTTAGCGTGACACAGGATTTTCTTTTAATGAGCGGGCTGGCATGCAGACAGAAGTGGCATCACGAGAGCTGCTGGCACTACACCCCACGGGCGAGTGCTGTGACACACGCGTACCACGTGATGCTGCTGCTGTAGGCTCGTTTATTTGCGTTGGTTGTGTGGTTACTGCAGTACGACCGCGCCAAGAGCAACGTGCCTTTTAGCTGGCACACACGAACTTGCTGTATCCTTCTCATTATCTGCTTCATCTAAACCGCTCTTACCACTAAATTTATATAACATACTCTCAATTGTATCACGTAGTTTTATATCATGTAGAAATTAATATACCATACTTTCAATTCTCAATTGTACGTAGTTGTAGAAATTAATATAACACACTCTCAATTGTATCTGGGAGTTTTATATAATGTAGAAATTAATATAACATACTCTCAATTCTCAATTGTACGTAGTTGTAGAAATTAATATAACATACTCTCAATTGTATCACGTAGTTTTATATCATGTTATAGAAATTAATATACCATACTCTCAATTGTACGATTTGTACGTAGTTGTAGAAATTAATATAACACACTCTCAATTGTATCTGGGAGTTTTATATCAAGTTATAGAAATTAATATACCATACTCTCAATTGTACGATTTGTACGTAGTTGTAGAAATTAATATAACACACTCTCAATTGTATCTGGGAGTTTTATATCATGTAGAAATTAATATACCATACTCTCAATTCTCAATTGTACGTAGTTGTAGAAATTAATATAACATCACTCTCAATTGTATCACGTAGTTTTATATCATGTAGAATTTAATATACCATATATTAATACTCTCAATTATACTATAAATATATAATATACTACGTAGTTGTTAGTGTTGTATCTATATATAGATTCTGTACCTAATTCCTGGTATCGTTATCGCTCTTATATCAATAATGTTGTAAGACAGTAAGAACATGAACAATATTATATAATGCATTATCATCATTTACTTAATGTAAATTAACTTTCACTAATGCAATCCAATTCCTTTTATCTATAAATTATTTTAAAAAGATTTAGACTTCTCTAATAAATTGAATTTAAAGTGGAACAATGATACAGTCGAGTATATATTATATTATTATGATACACTTCAATATTATTTATGAACCATAAATTTTCTGTCACTCATTTCATTTGAAAAGATCAAAAAATCTTTCACAAAAACACTTAATAATTATTATAGCAAGAGTAAAACAAAAGCTATTTAAAATTAATCTTCACATTTATTATTATCTTGCAGTTTAAGACAAAATTAATGTGTAAGTCACTATAAATAATTTACTACAGAGTATATACAAAGTTATAGTAGCGATGTTAAGATAGAGATAATGCCGAACAGCTGTTCGACGTACTCCCATTTGATTAACATGTAAACCTTAGCAAATTCACAAAAATTCTGAAATTTTTTGAGGCAGATATTAGTGCCTAAAAGCCATAGAAAAAGTTTCAAAACAATTTAACGAGTCGATTTTTTAAATTAAGTTCTTAGCTTGTCTTTCCATGGGAAAGCCCTATGCTGAAAATTAAAAAAATTAATTAAAAAAAAAGTCGGCTCGTTAAATTGCTTTGAAATTTTTTCTATGGCTTTTAGGCACTAATATCTGTCTCTCAAAAAAAAATCAGAATTTTTGTGAATTTGCTCAAGTTTACATGTTATTCAAAGGAGAGTGTGTTGAATAGCTGATCGACGTTATCTCTACCTTAAGAACTTTTGTTTAATAATTACTTACTAAAAATGGGCGTCAATATCATTACCATAACTTTTTTTAAACTCTTTTTTTTTTCTGAAGTTTTATCTTTCATCACTTCAATTTTTATTACTTCTAAAATACGAGCCTTCTCTATCATATCAAGCACGGAAAAGTATCATTAATAGTTATTATACATGTCATTTTTTTTTAATAGAAGAAATATAAACATATAATATTTTATTACACCTTTAAAAGTTATAAAGCAATAAAAAGTTGTAAATAATTTATAAATATATTTTTTTTTCGAAATTTGATACATATAATATACGTGAATATTATAACGAGTATCTATATATATTTATATATCTCAACATGCAAATTTAACAGTGTAAACATCAATTTTGTCCCATTAAATTTGTATACATAGTTATAATATCAGATAGCTTCGGATATGAAGCTGAAAGCTACACTGAGAAAACAAACTATCACTCAATGTAAGACACTGCTTCAAGAACTATATCCTGGGAGGACGGCCTAACTTTAACGCGCCGCCATTTCCTCAACCAGTGACGTCACCTTGACTTTTCTAGCCGGCCGAGCGCGCGTTATTGGCGTCATAAAGTTAGTGTGCCCCCTAGTAGTAACTGCTGGAACTACGTGCGTCTGGCGAGGATTGCTGTATATGATTAACATTGTAAAATCATGTAAATCCTCTATCAGTAGCCACAGAATAATTTTATAGAAATGACAACATCATAATTAGTTGTCAAACACTTTCGGACAATAAAAAAATATTTCAACTTCGTAAGTGATTTCTTTCCTATATATTTGATAATTTTTGTGATTCTCCCCATGCTATAAGGCGCTTGCGTGTGACGTCAGTGTGACCTTGGATCGGGAGTTTCAACAGTCGTCCGCCAGTCGTCGATGGTGGCCTGGTGGAACTCCGCAGTGTATAAGCATATAGGAGAAAATATTAAAAAAAAATATTTAAAAATATATAAAGAAAATATTCTGAATTCTGAGGTGAGCAAAAGTTTGTAAATTTTATTTTTAACATTTTGTTCACCTCACATTTTTTATTTCCATTTTAAATAATTTACAATGAATTTTTTTAATCTTTTGCCTGCATGCAGAGTTCTCTACCACTCCACCGGCATGGCAGAATGCGCGCGCATGTTTTCACTCAGCCCCTGTAAAGTAGACTGATTGCGTTGCTCATGAAACCGCCTTATAGGTATTGCCGTATCCTCGATACAAAGATCAAAATTTGCAGACGTCAACGCCATCTCTTGGTCCTTTATGTTCTCTATAGTTAGAGTTTCCGAACTCTACCGAGTATCGAGGTTTCTCAATTCGACGTTCTAGGCCGTCCTCCAGTATAAATATATAGTCGTTGACTCTGCCTGACACGAAATCCTAACAGAAATTAGAAATAAATATCTTCACATAATTCATTTCATAAAGCAGCAACAGATGGCATTGAAAACCTCTTCGATAGTATAATGATTTAACTTTAGTGTGCATGCTATTATACTGTGTTACCTGTTTGTCCATGTCCATGTTAAATATTTACATGAATATGACGTTACAGCATTAAAATAATTGAAAAATAGTCAAATTTATACGAGATTTCCTCCGGAAATAACCGGAAATGTAAAGTTTCTGGTCTTTATATTCGTATATTTCAACGTTAAATTTTCACAAATAGTTCAGTATTTCTACGTCAAACCACCCTGTATAAAATTTCAAAACTTAATTACAAACAGAAGAGTTGCAAACTTCACACTTTCGGACAGATTATCAAATTAATTTGACTGTACTACATTGCGCAAGATCCTCTATCAAAATATAGTGCAGCAATAAAAAATTCATGCATATACCAAAGCTTTTTTTCTTGTGTACTGTATAATATATATACGTGATACATTAAAGTTAATTGCCTTCATATAATAAGAGGAGAGGATATTATAATGCAAAAACATATTAATAAATATCGTAGTGCACATGAAAAATATAAATATAACATTAACCTAAATTAAAAAACTATAGTAAATACATCTCATATTTAAATGGTTTTGAAACACGAGTTGATGTGACGAGCCTCGTATATAGTCTCATTACAATGAAATGTAATTAAATGAATAATTACATTTTATATACCATTCATTAAATTATTACCAACAATAATGACTGTTTAATTGCATAAATCTTATACCTTTACGTTAAATTGAATTAATTACCGTACTTTAATTTCTCTGCAGAAACTAAAGAGAAAAAAATAGTATTGAACGGAACGATTTAATTAATTGATTTGGGAGATTTGCTAACAGATTGAGAATTTTTTTTTTTCTATTGAATATTTTACGACGTTTTCCTCTTCGATAAGTACAGTACTTCTTCCTTAATAACTTTACAATCCAATAACGAGAAAAACTTTTTCTGTGACAACAAAAATAAAAAAATATTATAAGAAGAGCTGACAGGTTAGAAATGCTTTCAGTAAAATAGCCTCAGGGGTACATAACAGCTTTATATTATATAAAAAAAAATGAACAAGCTATGGTAATCACACTAATGTATTACTGTCAGTCTTATATATACAAAAAAAAAAAACTAACTAACTAACGATCAATAAGAGAGGGTAAAAAAATGTAGAAACAAGCATAATAATAAGACTTTAAAAAAAATTAAAAACCAAGTCCTGTTTTTATTTTTCGCAAGCTACAAAAATCATAAACATTAAAAATGATTTTATAATACCTTAAGCTGTTTTATAATCCTCTTTTTTTTTTTTTTTTTTTTTTTTTTTTTAACTGATAACATCTCTATTTTAAAAGTTGATAATACAAAACTTTTTTTAAAATATGTAAATTAATAACTCATTAATATAACAAAGTTTCGAGGATTTTGTTGCTGTATACAAGCGCCACTGACTTGATGTGGCAGTTTTAAGTACTATTTTTTTTTTTTTTATCTCTCACCAAATAGCATTTCGTTTTCTTACTCACGAACGAGCCAGCAGCAGCAGCCATGCAAGCTAAAGAGTAACAGACGAGACTACTAATGCCAAATTACTTTTTTTATATATACCCTCCCACATACACCTTCTTCTTCTTGGAACAGATTCAAAGAGAGAGAAAAAAAAAACACGCTTGAATATAATCGTAATAATTCTACGTCATTGACCATATAAATGTTCCAACACCAATCCTCTAATCCAAAAAATATATATATATTTTTTTAAACATTCGTATATTTTACAACATTTTTTTAACATTTTTTTTTTGGAGATCCACTCACGCATTTACTTCAAACATAAATAACACTATTATAAATTTTACATTTCATTTAACTTAAAACATTATGTCAAAGATATAAGTTATATATATTTAAAAATAAACATAGGTTAAAATTTATGTGAAGTCACGTAATCTAAATGTAATGACATAAAATAAAGACGTGTTTTAAAAAAAAAAAAAAAAAAAAAAAAAGAGGAGCGATTCACGAAGAAAGATATCCAGGTTTTTCATCACTATTAACCGTGGTTAGACTGACAGTATAAAAAATCTTGATGAATCGCGCCCATTGACTCGATGAAGTATGGAGGATCGAATATAGTACTTATCTTTGAACGATCATATCACTTTAAAAATAAAACTTTACGACCTGTCTGTGCATGCACATCTCAGCAGATATCTTCAAGAGCTGACACATAAGATTTAATTGATCGTTAAATAAAGCAATAAAACTTATAGCGATATACACTTGCCAACTTTATTTCATATGATCACAGGTATAACAGCAATGAAGGTTACTTATTTTTTTTATATAATATTATTAATAAATTGACGGTATTTTTATATATTATATTACATTTTAGCATTTATGTCAAAACAATAACGTTTGAATAATTTCATTTTATAATACTATAAAATAATATTATAAATATTCAATTAACAGTGTTGTATATTACTAAAATATTTTTCATACTGAATGAGAAATATTTGTGAATTTTAATGGTGCGTTCTTTTAATCGTGTTCAAAATGAAAAGCATAAATTTTAAATTTATTCATTTTAGTTCTGCATATTTTTTTATATATTTTATTTAAAGGAACTTGAAAGAATAAAAAATTAATATTTTTTTTACAATTTTTGAATTTAAAAACAAAACGAAAATTGTAAGAGAAATAAACATTTATTTATTGTATTTTTTATCGTCTTATTTTATTCTGAGAAGACTGTAACTTGATACATTCTGTGGATTTTGTCATATACATGCAGGGGACTGGATTTGTCAGCAGTCTCTCCAATAGACCGTAGTCACACGAACATTGTATGTATGAGAGAGACCATCCAAGTGCTCTTGACCAACAGGAGGAAGGGTGGCCACATTAGCCACAAACGTTTCATGTCTACAGTGAGCAAACCGCCTCATTACACTATCACCATGACGCATAAGGGAATACATTCAATGTTAATCTCTTCCCCCACTCTCTCTCTCATCATTATAACAAGTACAACTAACCATACTGCAATCACTCTCTTCTCCTGTCAGATCGTTAATGACGTTTCTCACTACACTCAATTACAAAACGTTGTGGTCACTCAGCACTATATAAAGCTGGAGCTGACATTACATGTTTTACTATATCTAACGCATGTCACATTAACCAATATAACATATATATAGATAACATCCTATATAGCTCTATAGACTATTGTCTGTGTTGTTGTGTGGCTTCATCATGTTTATAATATACTCAATGAAAATCTATCAGTTACAAATTTTGATGTGCTAATGTTATTTTAATGTTATTGTGTAAAAAAAAGGGGGATCGCTAAAAAGTTTAAATTTATAATTATTCTTTCTTACTATTCTTAAAATACACAGATAAATTTATGGATTTCAAAGAACGTAATGAAGGGCGTAGCATGTCTATATACATAATAATATACAGTATATATAATACTCTCGCATGGCATATGGCATGTATTTAATTCAACCTAAATGTAGACACTTAAGTTTATGCTTATCGATTTTTTTATATACTTTTATGTCATTTCTATCATAATTTGAAAATAAATAGGAACAAAAATAACCATTTAAAAAAATGCTATTAAATAAACTTAATAACAACAAAAATATGCATTTAAAAATAATATATAAAAATAAAATTCTCAATTTACATAAATGACAACGAAAATATGCATTTAAAAATAATATATAAAAATAAAAATTCTCAATTTACATAAGGAGAATACAAAAAAAAAGTTGACATGGCATATTTGGCGACAAAAAGGTGTGGTATTTATCCTGTTTCGATCTACAACAATATGTTAATTTTGTTTCAACAATGGACGACGGCGTGATAAGAGTGCCAACAATTGTCGTGCGTTCAGAAATTGTCGTATAAATTGGGAGGCGCGGCGGAAGCCACGCCCCCCAGCGTGACATACGGGGACATTCATCAACGTCAAGAAAACACGTCGAAACATGCACGGGAATGAAATATTTGCATACAAACACCTCGTGGTCGAACCAAAATGTTGTACGTAAAAATATAAGGATAACTGCCACATTTATTTGTGATATAGTGTCATTGATGGTTTGTATGTTATCCCCACCCCTTTTTTTCTATTGTGTCCTATATGCAATATGTATTTGGGTGAAATAAAATAAATAAATATTTGAAGATTATACTTTGGGACATTTAATATTATATGCCCACAGCCTCCTATACAGCTGATTTTTAGTTTCTATTATATCATCAGTCTAAAATCATGAATGTTGCAATGGACTACAATTATATTACTAAAAATACGAGACAGTCAATATCATACATGCAGCTTATTTTATAAAAAGTTCGTTGCATTAATTATATAATATACATATAAGTTCACTAAATTTACAATCTATATATCTAAATTTATGTTGCTATATCCATTCACGAAGAAATTAATATTTAATGAATTGTTATATTATTTAACAAATCATTCTAAAATTGGAATCTAAAATCTATATAACACAGCTTCGTGGTATTAGGCGACTCCTCGTACAATGTAACTTTAATGCTATATCGTTCTTATTAAATTTAGTTGATTTACCACCGCAAATTACAGCCTGTTTATAGTTTCTTGAATAAATAATGAACTGCAAATTCTCACGCAAAGCCGTTACTATATTACGACTACAATATACCTACTGACAAAGACGAGAGATAAATTACGCTCTCAACACACTCGCAGGTAAAACGGACAGGTGAGATTATAGTTTGTCAACGCCCTCACTCACATGTTCGCCTTGTGACGTCACAGGGTCCACACTATATTTATACAAAGCTATTTCCGGAATCACGGACCAAATACCCCCGGACGAAATACCCCCGGACCAAATATCCCCGCCCGGACCGGACGAAATACCCCCGGACGAAATACTCCCGGACGAAATATCCCCGGACGAAATACTCCCGGACGAAATACCCCCGGACGAAATACCCCCTTGTAAGTGCAGAGGGGCGGGCGACCAACACGGGAGGGGAAGTTGACTTTATTTATAAAGTCTGTTTTTCTGTCGTTTGTCTGACGTCACGCGCGTCGTATTAAAGAAGGAAGTTAGTAACGCCATTTTTCACAACAAATATATATCATATAATATTCAAAGTATATTTATAGTTAATGCCGTATCAAGATCTCAAATTGCGTCTTTAATTTTATACCAAAACATACTCAAAATTGTGCCGCAAACACGATTTTTGTATATGCTATGCTTACTTTGATTGTGCGGCAATTATAAATTGTCTCAGCGTTTTGCAGCAAGATTTTGAAGGTTTTTAAACGATTTTAGGTTTTTAAACCTAGGTGTGCCCCTAGCGATTTGAGTACAAGGGGGTATTTCGTCCGGGGGTATTTCGTCCGGGAGTATTTCGTCCGGGGATATTTCGTCCGGGAGTATTTCGTCCGGGGGTATTTCGTCCGGTCTGGGCGGGGATATTTGGTCCGGGGGTATTTCGTCCGGGGGTATTAGGTCCGCTTACCTATTTCCGACCTGCTTTATAATGTATGGGAACAAAGTTTGACGAGGTTAATATGGTCACATAAGTCAAATGACAGAGTGACATTTTCTCTGACGACTTTAATCAAATGGAATTTAAAACAAACATCAGCACGATTATATATTTTAAACATGAAAACTTTACTATGTATGAAAATAGTATAGCAATATCAAATTCTATAAAATAAATGTGGGATAAAGGACAATAGCCACAAAAAATAAATTTGGGTTTAAATGAGGATATTATTAAGGACGAAGTCTAAAAGCGACGCAATGGAAAATTGATGCGCATTTGCTGTCACATCTTTGTGTTGTAAATCCACCTTTATTTTCCAGAATTTTCCGTTCATTACACATGTATATATCCCATTGATTAATTAATACTATATTATTCTCGCTTTGTTTAATATATAAAAGTAGACTTTATAATAATAAATTAAAATGTAAACAATAAAGAGCGTGCAAAAGAAAAAACACAAAATAATTGTTATCTCTGCAATGCACATGTTTGTTTCACGCGCAGTTAAAACCACGACAGTAGGTTGGTCATGTCATTGTAGCAACATAATATAAATAATGCTCGTGTGACACTTTCGTGTACATAAAATGGAAAGTTTCTCAATTTTGTTATTACAGTATAATCAGTATATTATAGTAAATATATTTATTGAAATTTACGTAACTCGTATATATGTAACACCATCTGTTCTCACCATAAATGTTATTTGAATTACATATTGACGTGGTAGTAGAAAAATATAATACATTAACTCCATTGGTAAGATAGATAAAAAAATATCCTAACTCAATTTTGCTTACCAATAGGTCTGTTTGTAAATACACAATCAGAAAGAATCAATTATTTGTGATGAACCTTATGTTTCATGTATAATACATAACGTTCGTCACAAACAATCGATTCTTTCTGATTGTGTATTTACGAACAAACCTAATGTACTTACAGTATTTTTTATTTTTTTTTCAGCTTACTAAAATGAACTTCGTATATTTATATCTAGCTTTCCAATGGAGTTTATTTATTTTACCAATTATTGATTGATTTATAGTTGGTATTTTGGGACAATTGACACATTTTGGTCATGTATGCCCCCAAAATTCAACTATATACATATTAGGATAGGAAAATTAGGATATTTCTCAAGCAGCTGCAGCCACGTCGATATAAACAGTACTAACTACATCAGTTAATCGATTAAATTAAATTACTAAAACACGGAAATTGTAATAAATATATATAAAAATTATTAATTATATCATATCAATTTAATCATATTTGACATCATAAAATTAAAAGTATATTTTATGTAAAAGTTTTTTTATTATTTATATGTAACAAAAGCTATACATTATAAATTAATCATTAATTTAATTATTCACTAAATGATAAATTAATTAGGGCATGACAAAAGAGGAAAAGGTTTTTTTGGTATAAAAAAAAAAGTATTTAATCAATTTAACAGCTGCGCACTGTTGCCATGCCCAGCACTCGAGAGGTTACGGTATATAAGAGAGAGCTTCGTAGCACCTGCCGCTTACCTGAACAAACTAACACATCACATCAACTAATGACTCGAAATAAACCAACCATTGTTTTATCAATCAAATAACACGCACGCCTCATCTAAAAATTAAATAAAAAAACATCCTTTATCATGTTGAGACGTGAATAAAAAATCAACACAACCTTATTTTCATAAGAATTAAAAGTGTGTCATTGCATGCACGCTATTATTATAACAATGAGATACATTGATGAGTAAAAAAATCTTGAATAAATTATTATTTCATTTTTAATTTAAAAATAAATATAACTAAAACACCATTAAATTTTAAATAAAGATTTTCTTATAACTTATATTTTTTTCCACGTGAAAAATTATACGTGAAGAAATCATATTAAATAACAGTATAGACAAATTGGCAATGGAGACTTATATAATTATATAAGTAATTAAACTTTCGGTGAAGAAGTGAAGTTGAACCAAGACAAGGGGAGGGGAGGGAGGGAGAGAGGGAGAGAGGGAGGAGAGAGAGAGGGAGAGAGAGAGAGAGAGAGAGAGAGAGAGAGAGAGAGAGAGAGAGAGAGAGAGAGAGGAGAGAGAGAGAGAGAGAGAGAGAGAGAGAGAGAGAGAGGGGGGGGGGGAGGAGAGAGAGAAAACACTGACTGGTTAGTAGCGACTGTAAATTTAGCTAATTAGACATGAACATTTCACATGAAAGTCACATTGAAATAAACATTACATTTGTTAAATAGTAAAATATAAAACAGGTATATAAAAAAATAATTATATATATTATGTATATATAAAAAACAAACATAATTATTATTACTCTTTCTTTTTTATATTATTTTATATCCTTACAAAACAACACAAACTTTTTTACACTATATATCACAAAACACAATTTTATATGACAGGTGTGCATAACAAGCTACTATATTAATAATATATATAAACCTGCACATCAAGTTACCATGTTCACGAGCCTATATCTCCTCCCATACTATAACATATTACACCCATACTTTAATGTTAAATAATAGCAAATTGAGCTTTAAGTACATACAAAGGTATGATAAATTTTATAGCTACCGTCGTTATGGTCTGTTCAATCCTTTCAGAATGTGGTCACGTGACTTTTTCTTATTATGTATATAAAACAAGATACAATCTGTCTACACTTATTTTCAAAACAAAACACCCTGATTTTCATTGTATATATTAATAATATTAAGTAAATAGGGTCCTATTGTTTTGACATGATGTTATTAATAATTAATTATAGCCATATATACGTATAAGCATTGCAGCCTTAATATATAGGCATACCACCAACGAGACTTGGGAATATAATAGGAAGTAATGTTAATTATCATTATAATAATTCTTCACTGCTGCCTTATTTATTATATCAAAAGAAGAAAATGTAATTATACAAAACAAAAAGAGACCTTGTAAAACATCAAGTAATTTTATATTTGTTTAATATGCATTAATTAATTATATTAATAAAATAACATGTGATAAAATATATCCGGAGTAAATGAAGTGAATTTTAAATTGTATAATATTAACCTTGCAAGCCTAATTTTTAATAAAATTACACTTCATTGTTGTACAATGGAAATTCCTGAAATAGGCTGAACATTTATTTCATTTTTTTTTTTTAGGGCATGAGTCATCCAGAAATTTATCCAGGTTTCTCGCTAACCGCGGTTAGCGCCAGCCTATATAATTCAATGACACTAAACTTGATTAGTGCATGAGCAACGTAGATAACTCCTTTTGTGATTGCTCCCATTGTTACCATGCATGTACGATTTCGCTTTTATTATATTGTATATATTATATTTTATAATAGCAAAAAGAATGAATGAAATGGCATACAACGAAATAAAAATTTAACTTTCTTTTAAAACTTCTTAGAAAGAAGATCGATAAATGAAGTTTAAATTAGGACTATATACAAATAACAAACATTGAAAGGCTAATTTTTTTCTCAAAGAAGAGCGAGGTTTGTAAGCCCGGTTTTGCGTTGATGCTCTTCTCATGCAAGCAATCATCAGAAAATTGAGAAGCGTGACTTAGCGGCAGAGAAACCATCCGGCGGCAGAAATTAATTCGCCACAAGTCATGTCGTTAATTTGCAGACACATCAATTTTATACCGTAAAAATACAATTTTATTTATTCTTGAATTCGTTTTAACCACGGTGTATATAATATATATTATATACATACATATTATAAGAATAAAAACATAAAATAGCTTTACTGTAATATTATTTTCCTAGTTTTTATTGTTATTTATCTTTTATAAATGTAAGCAGTTTTGCAAACATATAAAATTCCTTTTTTTATATATTTTTATACATATATAATACTTCTTTGTACATTGCAACGAGCTAACAACTTTTTTTTTCTTTTTTTTTTTTTATATGCAAATAAAGATATTTAAATAAAATATAATAAAACTGGTATTATATATAACGACATTTTATAATACAAACAACGGTTTAAATTTAAAGAGCTTACATTGGTACTTATATGATGATGACGCAAATAGTTTCATGTTTATAATATATTTAAAAAACTATTGCAGTAGCTATTCATATGGTAATGTTACGCACGACGTATGAATAAATTAAAGCTTATTTTTTTCAAAAAAAAAATTCCCCTTGTATCACTGCTACCAAGTAGGTTACATATACTTTGTGGTCTTGTGTTTAGAGGAGGATGTTTTTTAAGGGGTTTTTAACCACACGGGGACACGACGTAATACCGGCACGTCTGATTCCTGCTGGCAACTTCGATTCCCAGGTGACGTGCTTTGGCTCATGGCCATCTAACTTCTCATCTCGTATGCTGAAGGGAACATACCGGCATGCTGTTTATAAAATACAAGAAGGGAATATAAGTAAATTAGAATTCAAAACCCCTACTATAGAACAAAACTACAAAAAAACGGTAAATTGTACTTGCTTGGCTTTTTTTTTTTTTTAACCAATGACTGTTTTTAATATGTATGCATCATTGTGCCTTTGTCAAATGATTACAACATTTTGTTATGTTCCCTTAGTCATTATAAGTAAAATCTGATAGTTTATTAAAATTTTGCTTTTTCAAACCACCTAGACTTATATAGTTTATAGCTTTATACTCAAGGATTTTGTATGTATGGATAGGTGATGGTATATACTGCCGTCGGTGAGGCACAGTCGTGAGGAGGAAGTGGGTGGCGGTTACAGCAGTAACCAATGGGATGTCCGCCATCTTACGTTGGGGAACTTTCATACAATTTACAATGCAGATGGTTGCGCTCGGTCGCCATCTTACGTTGGAGATTTGCCTCAGTAGCTTTAATGCTATTGGTATAGAGATAGATAACCTATCCATTCATACAAAAATCCTTGTTTATACTGCATACCCTGTTCTTTTTATTAAAATAGTTTTTCTTTAATACATTAAAAATTTTAATTTCTTGCCACGTAGATTTATATACAAAGGAAAGTTATGATGTAATATAAATCTCAAAACCTTTTTATATATATGTAAAGTATATAAACATAAACAAATACGAATTTTTTAAAACATATTTATATAAAAAATCATAAGTATCTTCCTATGATAAAACTTTATGAACATGGTGCAATAAAGCTCTCTGCTGGTTTTATACTCTTGTGAGAGTATATTATTTTATGTTTTATCTGAACACCATCACGTCGTGATATTGTCAGACACTGCAGCAGCTCTTCCAAACTATCACATAAACCGTTTAGTACACAGAAATAAGAAGTGCTGCAGAGGTATTCCGTTCATTGCCTCATACTTATTTTTATATTGTAAAAAGTTTTCTCATGTATGAAAGCTTTCAAAGTAAATTGATTATATTTATGTAATTTACAACCACAAACTTTCTTCATTTTTTTTTTTTTTTTAAATGTTGATAACTTTATTATAAAACAGATGGTAAAATAAGATTTATATTAAAAGAAAATGTATTGTTAAATTATAGTATAAGTAATCTTTTTCATTTTTTTGTATTATAAAAGTTAAAATATATAAGTAAATAGTTTATATAACTTTATAATTGAAGATAAATTATTTTTAACTTTTTAATAAAAAAAAAATGCAATAAAATAAAGTCATTAAAATATTATAATTTTTTTTATTCTTGATGATAATAAATTTTATATAATTATTTATAGTGGTTTATTAGAGATAGTTAGAATGAAGCACTTGTGTGTGTAAGTGTAATTTAAAAGTCTTTACACTATAAAAGTAAATATAAAGAAGGCAAAGTTTCCACCATCATGTTAAAACCTCATTTAACTAAAGTGCAAATAAATTACGTTAAACTTTATACATTTTTTACGTAAACGTTTAAGTATTACTTTTATACGCGTTTTTGTTTTATAGAAAATAAAACCAAGTGTTTTCTCTGTCAGCATGGAAATTAAAGCTGTATGATAATACAGATTGTAATGTTAATTAATTCTTTTTAGCACCATCAGGTAGTAGTAGGTCAATGACCCTTTTATTTTCTTGTAAATTGTAGCTTGCGGCGTTTTAGCATGATACTTAAGGAGTAGTAGTAATTAACTCTTCGCTTACTTATTATGGATAAGACTACGTATTATATATATACAAGGCTTACTTGTTATACTACATGCATGCAGGCTGACACTTATGTATTATATATGAAAATAAGGTAGGTATTACACAGTTAAAAAAAGGTAATATAATTTTGAGATTATACATTCCAATACATGTATACTCACAGATATGTTTAGCTTCAATGGAAATATTTAAGAAATATCAATACTGTTAATTTGATCTTCGTTATCTGATAAAATTTTTCAATAATTATATTAAATATGATTTCAAATCAGATGACCGAGATTTAAATATTTCCATTGAAGCATAAACATCTGTTCTATATACATGGAGTGCAGCCTCAATATTATTGCCTTTAGTTTTTTATTAATATCGTAATGCAGTCAGATTTTCGTATACAGAAATTTATGTCAATCCAATTTTTTTCTCAATTTATATTATGATAATAAAACTCATAAATAAGTCTTGATATAAAATAGGAATTACGAGTTAATTTACCTCAATTCATTTTATACATGATGCAATTTCCAAAACACGTTTATATAATTATTTATAGGCGGTGGTTTAAAGCTCAAACATTTATTCATAACTTGAAGCAAATCAATAATGTCATTCACAAATTAATTTCTTTGATATCTCACTTATTATTATAGAGACGACATTAGCAAGTTACAACTATGACGTCACGAAAACTTGTCAAAGAACGTAGTATATTGAAGCTGAGTGCTCAAGCTAATAAGGGCAAGTTTATTGCGAGACTTGGGAGTTGGCCAAGTGACGTCGTTGTTCGCTTGCCTCACCATACATTGAACCATAAGTTTCTGTGGTATATAGTATAGCACAACCCTACTCACATGAACAGCCTTTTAGGATCATTTATACCCAATTTAATTAAGGTCTTCAGTAATTAAGCTTTAGTTTTATACATCAATTTAGTATTAGATAAATTAACAGACAGTATATTGTACAACGGAAAAGTAAAACATTTTACACGCATGCAATGTTCTGATAGAGGAATCATCTTTTATTTATTTACTCTATACTAGAATGGACAACATACATGAAAAAAAATTATTGCAGAAATGAATAGATGGTACCAAATTATGATACTCTGAATTTTTTCAGATTTTTTTGAAACCCGGAACTATTTTTAAATAATTATTGAAAGTCCTGTGATTTCAGTTGGCACCCCTGCAGCCTTAATAAAAAGGATAGAGACTGGACGCCTATTGACGCCTCCAGGGGGCGTGGCCGCACTTTCAATAATTATTTAAAAATAGTTCTGGGTCTCAAAAAAATCTGAAAGAATTCAGAATAGCATAATTTGGTACCCTCTCTATTCATTTCTGCAATAAAAAAATTTCATGTATGTTGTCCATTCTAGCTACAAAAACAATTAATTTCTGTCAGTATATCATTTAAGTAGAAGAGTTCTATATAATATCGTTATAAATAGTTATATAAAAAGAAGACTATACTCGACAAGAACAAATTACAAAAGTATAATTTGAGTGCTCTTTTTATGAATGCAGGGGAAGAAACTTTTCTACAATATATATAAAAAGTATAATATAATAGATTCACGCCCATCAACACCATTTTCTATTGAGCTGTAATATACAAATCATGATGTGGTTTCCATCAAACCAGCATGCAAGCGTATTATGTATTCCAAGTGGCTATATATATATTTATATATATATTTAATTTATACTATATTTATTTTTCACTCCTCTATATACTTTTTATTTCTTATTCATTTATTTTTATTACTCTATACATGCTTTTTCTTTCTCTTTTCTTACTTCTACCAACTTTTTGTATATAAAGTATAAAAGTTTACAGTAAATTTGAGCTACCCTCAAATCTCTATCATCCATATAATATAATATATAACCAACTCTGTATATAGCAGGAAAAGCTTTTGGTGTATATAAGTGGTAAAAAAAATATATATATAGAAAGAACTCGTTCTTGCGTGGTTGATGTAACTGATCCAATAGCTTTTATATATACACGTATATAGGGAAACTCATGTCGTTTCATTTCTTGGTCACCCTTTTTGCATGCTCTCGTTTCGTCCTTTTGACATAACAAAAGAGCATATAAGAGTGCAAAGGCGGTATAAGAAACAGAGAAGGAGAGATGGCTATTGAGGTGACAAAAGAGAATAGGGTGCTATACTATATAAAGAGGAGATTCGTGTGTTTAAAAAAAAAAAAAAAAAAAAAAAAAAAAAGTGAGAGAACAGAGAGTATAGGAAATAAGGGCGGGGCAGAAAGGGTGAGAGAAAATGCTAGCTGTTGTGTTTATGTGTGTGTGTGTGTATATATATATATATATTACGAAACGTTGTGTAGCGAATAGAGTCCATAACGGTTCCACACGAAAGCGAGGAGAGAAAAGAGAGAGGGAGGGAGGGAGGGAGGGAGGGAGGGAGGGAGGGAGGGAGGGAGGGAGGGAGGGAGGGAGGGAGGGAGGGAGGGAGGGAGGGAGGGAGGGAGGGAGGGAGGGAGGGAGGGAGGGAGGGAGGGAGGGAGGGAGGGAGGGAGGGAGGGAGGGAGGGAGGGAGGGAGGGAGGGAGGGAGGGAGGGAGGGAGGGAGGGAGGGAGGGAGGGAGGGAGAGAGAGAGAGAGAGAGAGAGAGCGGTGTGGACTCAGGAAATCAATAGTGTGGTAGTAACAAAGCAGCTACTGCAAGCAGCAAGCAAGGGAAGCATGCAAGCAGCACAGGATATATAGAAGGTCTATCCTATCCTATCCAAACCACTGGCATGCACATAATACCAAATCACCACTCTGTGTGTGTCATGTAGTAGTTTATATATACAGCAGTAATAGTGTAACACGCAACGAATGAGAAAAGCCAATCTAACAAAATTCTTTTCATATTAAAAAAAAAGTTGGCTAACCTGAATTAAAAAAAAAGTGAAGAATGTGTAACTGGAAAAAAATAAGCAAAAAAATATAATGGATAAAAAATGTAATCATGCATACTCCTTAATTAATTTCCTCATATTGCATGTAAAATTATAATAGCATAAATTCAAAAATAATGTACCTGTAGTTTAATTATTATTTACAGCTAAAGCTCTTCCGTCACGTTAATTTAATTCTGAAGGAAACATCATTATATTTATAAAAAACGTTGCACTGCAAGATTTCAATTAAATGTATATTTAATTAACCATAATACCCACTAAACTGGAAAAAAATAATCTGCTATAGTATAACAACGATATTTTAGATATATATTAAATTTTTATTTTGTAATTTTTATAAATTAAATTTAAACCATGATAAAACTTTTCACTAAATTATTGTGATAAAAATTAGTTCTATATATTAGGTATGTTCGTAAATACACAATCAGATATAATCGATTAATATTCATGAAACTTCTGTATATATATGGAACATTTAAGGATCATCAATAATAATACTCGATTATTTCTCATTGCATGAGTATTTACGAACAGACCTAATAATTTAATTTAATGTTAACCTAGTTAGCAGCAATACAACATAAAAATAGAAATAAATTTGATTTGATCACATAGGTTTTAATTAATAATTTTTTTATGTATTATATATGTCACACAGTATTCATCAGCATGCAAAATTCATCATTAAAGATATGTTGCAATATTTTTTACCGAGACTGTACTTATAACTTTATGAAAAAATACCTTTGTAAGCTATCCATTGAAAAGGAGTGCAATACATTCTGTATATAGCTTATTACCACGAAAGTTGAAGAATAAAATAAACAAAATGCCGAAATAAAAATATAAAAATTAGAGGTATATTTTATTTTTTTAACTATAAAAAAATAAGAACTCTTTTATAAATTGTTTTGTCCTAAACCCTTTTTGTATACTACCTTTTATAATATTTGAGTACACACACAACTTTTTGACGCGTAATAAATTCTGCAGTGTACCATTTAGTGCATGTTATTTTGAATAATATATTAATATTTATATCCTACTTTTAATAGATCGTAAATCCAGCAAGGTGTTTCTAAATCCATATAATATTTCTTTCTATTAAATAAATAAACAAATTGTTAAAAAGAGTCGACAGTAAATAATTGGACACAGTGTTCTGGAATAAGCAGTCAACAAATCGTTTGGTAAAGTAAACGACGCTCTAGTCTGACATAAAAGTTGTGGGGGTACACGCACGCCACAGCTATTTCGAGCTACACACACGAGCCAGCTAGCTAGACACGCGTGACACACACACATCCTGCTATCAGAATTACTGGCACCACAAAGTCGCGGCATCTAGATTATACACTTGAATTAATTTTATGTTTCCACCGGAACTTGTATTTATATTAATTCAATTTAATATCAATTTTATTGTATATCTAACGTTATAGATATTTGAGTATAAGGGTTATATAAATAATGTTTTACTGTACACTTCAATAAACAGAAGGTATAAATAAAATTTATAATAAAATTGCTTTTATCATTATGCATGGTATATTAGATCTCTTTACAGGCTTGTACATAATATAAATAATTATATGTGAAGTGTCGTCTCTACATTATTACAGCTTTTAATTGTTTTAATTATATATAATATCCAATTTTGAAGTTTATAGTTACAAAAACAATTTTCAAAAATGGAGCGCGCCTGCAGGGTTCAAAGTTAGGCATTTTTTTCTACACTGCTGACATGCGGGTGGACATTTAAAAATCTGCAGGGGTTTTTCTCTCCTACTATTTTTCTAAAAATATTGCCGACGGCAGCTGACGACTTCTATTCCAGAAGAATTTTATTTATAATAATGGACGAGAAAATATATCCAGTGCAATTTATTAATAATATTATATCCATTTTACTCGGTAAAAAACATGCTGAATAATTAGCAAACAATGTTAAGATATGTGAATATAAGGATGTGCTGCTGAGAAGACAAAAAGAAAAAAAAATTTAACTTCCTTCAAGCATTATTCTGTTTTACTGACACGCAATGTAAATGCTTAGGCACGTTTTTTCTATTTATTGTTTTTTTTTACAACAATACATGTTCATACGTATGTTATCGTAAATTTTTCTATACAGTGCAGTTTATTTCTCAAGTTCTTGCTATCAAATCGTGTTATACAATAATAATGTTTCTTATTGTAATCAACGTTCCTTAAGGTGAAAACAGCCGCTACGCTTAGCACCGCCGATTTGGTGATAAGAAAGTCAGTTGACACACTCGCTCAAATGTTTTCGATCGTGTTTTTTTCGAACAGCTGATTGCCTTAGCACACGATTTCAATGCAATTGTTGAAATTTTTTTAATTTCACGGTTAAAATAATTGACGAGCGCAATTATTTTTGCGCTTAGCACCTTAGCACCGAGTTTGGCCTCTCCAAACTTCCAATCAATCAGAACGCGTAGAGTGGGCGGCTGTTTTCACCTTTAAAGGTTAAAGGTGAAAACAGCCGCCCACTCTACGCGTTCTGATTGGTCGGAAGTTTGGAGAGACCAAACTCGGTGCTAAGCTCGGTGCTAAGGTGCTAAGCGCACAAATAATTGCGCTCGTCAATTATTTTAACCGCGAAATTCAAAAATGTTCAACAATTGCATTGAAATCGTGTGCTAAGGCAATCAGCTGTTTGAAAAAAACACGATCGGAAACATTTGAGCGAGTGTTTCAACTGACTTTCTTAGCACCAAATCGGCGGTGCTAAGCGTAGCGGCTGTTTTCACCTTTAGACACGCGTGAATTTCGTGCGTCATTTGTTGTCATTTTTCAGGACCCATTGTTCCGCAAAATTTCAAAAATAGCATTGCATGATGGGCGCATTCAAAGTTTCGCGACACGATGAGTCCTGAAATACTTGAATCTGATTTCTAAGCCCTTTAACCCATTAAAGCCTAGCGATGCATTATAGCATCGCAAAACACTCCCTGGCAAAAAAATATTTAAAAATAAAGTTACGATGCTATATTGCTAAAAACAGTCAATAACTATTTGCATTGACACTATAGATAAGCTAATATATCAATTTTGATTTTTTTAAAAAAATTGCCCATCAGACGCTAAATCAAAGTTGGGGTACAAATTTTGTTCGCCTTCTGCTCAAAGTTATTTTGCAAATATTTTAATAACTTTTTTAAAAATTGTAGTAAAATTTTCATTCTTATATGAAAATGCTCCCTACATACTACACTTTGAAGTAAAAAATCAAAAAGTTGGTTGACATAAATATTTTGGGTGATATGCCATGTCAAGTAAGAGTGATGCTAAATTGCATCGCTAGGCTCTAATGTAGTCAATTTCTGCTTTTTTGCTGTTTTGAGGTTATGACCTCTTACAGTCCAAAAAAGTATTTTTGAGGATCTGTAATGAGTAGATCCTTCTGTTTTATGTCAAAACAAAAATTCAGAGGGTCCCAAGTGGGCCCTAAAGGCAAAGGACCCACTTTGATATCACTTAAAGAAACAAAATAAAGTGTCAAAAAAGGTAATGGCTATTCAAATTTGTTATTTGTGTGTTAAATATATTTTTGTATGTTACTTGGAAGCATATGAAGGGACTTCAACGGGTCCCAACAAGGGGTCCCAAGGGTCCCAGAGTAGTTTTTTGCTCCCTATTCTTTTTGTCAATGTAATGGAATACCATATAGAAAGTATTATTTGAACTTATGGCAATGCAAGTCCCAAGATACAAGATGCAAGTTACATGTTGGGGCCCATGCAGGGCCTCAAATGAGACCCAGGGGCCCATAATACTCTTGCTCCTATATTTTAGTTTGGTATTTTATATATTTTCTAATGCGGTCCTCAGTGTCTTTATTCCAGTAAAGTGTAACCCGTACCCTCAAGCTTGCGATAATTTTGTAAATATACAGTTACCTTGAAAATAGTTAACCCTTTAGTAGCGCAAAGGCAATGAGCATTACATTAGAAAATATGTAAGATGCCAAAATACAATATAAGAGCAAGCGTATTATGGGTTCCTGGGTCCCATGAGAGACCGTGCATAGACACCGCCATCATGTTCATACCTTGCAATGCTAGCTCAAAAACAGTACACTCGAGTGTATTGTTTGAGCTAGCATTGCAAGGTATATCCCAACATGATGGCGGAGTCTATGCACGGCCTCACATGGGACCCAGGGACCCATAATACGCTTGCTCTTAAATTGTATTTTGGCATCTTACAAACTTTGATTATTTTCTAATGTAATGCTCATTGCCTTTGCGCTACTAAAGGGTTAACTATTTTCAAGGTAACTGTATATTTACAAAATTATCGCAAGCTTGAGGGTACGGGTTAAACTTTACTGGAATAAAGACACTGAGGACCGCATTAGAAAATATATAAAATACCAAACTAAAATATAGGAGCAAGAGTATTATGGGCCCCTGGGTCTCATATGAGGCCCTGCATGGGCCCCAACATGTAACTTGCATTTTGGGACTTGCAATGCCATAAGTTCAAATAATACTTTCTATATGGTATTCAATTACAATGATTAAAAGAATAGGGATCAAAAACTACTCTGGGACCCTTGGAACCCCTTGTTGGGACCCGTTGAAGTCTCTTCATATGCTTCCAAGTAACATAAAAAATTATATTCAACACACAGATATAACAAATTTGACTAGCCATTGCCTTTTTGACACTTTATTTTGTTTCTATAAGTGATTTCAAAGTGGGTCCTTTGCCTTTAGGGCCCACTTGGGACCCTCTGAATTTTTTTTTTACATAAAACAGAAGGGCCTACCCATTAGAGACCCCCAAAAAACTTTTTTGGACTGTAAGAGTTCTTAACCTCAAAACAGCAAAAAAGCAGAAATTGACTACATTAGAGCCTAGCGATGCAATTTAGCATCACTCTTTAATTGCCAATTAAAACTTCAATTAAAATTTAAAAAAATTAAAATTTTGATTTTTCTCACATAGAGACCTAATACTTTCAAATTATAGCAAAAAAAATTAAATTTGAAACAAAAAATTAATTCAGGCTCTAATGGGTTAACATTGGTCAAATCAGTGGCTTAACCTGATATAAAGGAACGTTGATTGTCATTAAAAAAAATCCTTTATTTGTCAAATTTATTTAATGCGGTGTACAAGTTCTAATAACATTTTATTTTAAATGTCATATTATTTTCTTAACATATAATCTATTAAAGGGGTACCAAAGTGAATACTTTTTTTACATGTTCGGGCAGCTATGATTATTCTGATATCCCTGTGGCTCAATATTTTCGTACAATGCCTAGTTATTTTACAATTAATTATTTAATTTGAAAAGTGAGTTTGATAACCGTTGGCTAATTCAAGTTGGTGCGCTCCAGCAGTAGCCGCTGATACGACGAGAATCTCCCGCGAATCGGGGGAAACTCCTCCCGCCCCCTTCTCGTCGTATCCATGGCGATGCGACTTCCCGAGCGGCCCAAATATTTGTATTTTCTTGGCCCTCAAGCGGTTGTTTCAGGAAGTTTCAATTTTTTTCTCAAGTTTTTTTATAATATCAGCTTCTTAGGAAAAACATGGCGACTTAATACGGCAGCGGAATGGCGCTTATCGTCGTCTCGATTATTATTTCTTATATTTTATTTATTGAAGAGTTATAAATGTGTGTGTAACTTTTATAAGCCTTTATTGTGACTGTAAGAACTGTATCACCACTATATAATGAAGACAAGAGATGGATTCATCCTGATATGAACGAACGAAGTAAAGGTTAGTACATGACCAAAAGATCGGGACATTAGGCGTTGTTTATGTCCCGTTTTCATCAGTTTTGTTGCAGGATGTAATTTTTCGTTCTCTTGTGGCTATTCTGTGTAACCTCTCTATTAATATAGTAATTACCGATATATGCATGTTTATAGCTATTTTGTTTCGTGTTACAGCAGAAACAAGCCTGCAGCTGGCCAGGCCTGGACCCACCCATTGGATTTGCATGCCAAGGAGGAGGAAAATCTCGCCCGCGGAGTGGAAAACTCGAGCCTGGGACCATTTTGTGACAACTGTCAAATCTATTATGATGTAAAATTTCTTAAATACAAGTTATAAAACCCATTTTCTCTGTGTTCTTTTGTAAATAATCATAAAATAGTAAGCAAATTAATTAAAAATTAAACCGGAAGTGGAAGCCATTTTTATTTAGTGTAAGAAAATGAATAACGCAAAGCGCAACTTGACAAAGCTTGACCGACGTGCCACCTGGTGGTTGTTTCCGATAACATTTTCATGCGAATTGTACATATTTCGTTACATACAGAAGATGATCGGCCGTGTCGTATCACCGACCGCTGCGGCCGCGGGGATGCTTGAATCAACCAACAGTTTTCAAACTCACTTTTCAAACTAAATAATTAATTGTAAAATAACTAGGCATCGTACGTAAATATTGAGCCACAGGGATATTAGAATAATTCGTAGCTGCCCGAACATGTAAAAAAAGTATTCACTTTGGTACCCCTTTAAGTACTACGAGAACGTACAAATATTTGACCTAAATTAACACAATAATTAACTCAACACACGCAATCCCATGATTTTTGTTAATTCAAGAGAGCATACAGCAGGATGTAATAATTTATAATTAAGGTACAGTAAAAAAAAAAAAATAGTGGGGAAAATTTCGTGTTTTAACTGCATGATGTTTATTTTTAAATCTTGTCAACAGAAATGTAAAATATTTGGCAACCATAAAAATATTTATTAACATTAAATGAATATGAATTTAAAATAAAATATAATAACAAAATATTTCACATTTTAGTATATAAAATACGTAACTATTAATAACATACTGCAGTACAGTATATATAACAAAAGTGTTTATAATTATCATAAGTTATTAATGATGTTTTTTTGTATACGATAATAAAGAATGTCATCAAACATTTTCATCATGAAAATGTTATTTTTATATTAAATTATATAATTGTGGTTAAATTTTATTAGCTACTTTGTTAATGTATGTTCTTTATACAGTACGCGTTGTGATGTAAAGCTTTATGCCTGAGTTTATTGCTTAGTACAATTCTGCTGTACTCTTTTTCTCTCTTGAGTTGGATAAGTGCCAGCATTTATATTATACGAGAGAGAAGCTATACTGCTTCCAAAACCCAACATACAAGTGTACTGGGAATGTTCTTATTATTACTTTGTGTATTTATTTCACTGCGACAACGATCTTCAACAGTAATTAGACAAGATTAAAAAAACAAAACATTTTATATCTTTACGTTTATTGTATATTGTTTAGAAGTTTTTATATTAACAGTTATTAATTAATATAAAATGAGTATAATAAAAAAAGTGTAATTATAAGAGTTTCAAAACTTATTATTTAATAAAATAAACCTCTTATACCACACCTACAAAATAGTATTAAGGGAAAAGAGAAAAATTAAATTAATAATCTTATTAAAGTACTGATGAGTGTAAATAAGAGTTTAAAATAAAAAGTTATACAAATTTATATAAAATATTATCGACATACTACTAATGATTGAAAGTTAATTTAATTTTACACATAATATAGCTCCCGTCTCTCTATAATAATAAATTGATGTGAAACAATTACGATGTTATATACTATGTACGATTGATGCGCAGATTACATACACGATGTATGGGCGGGCCAAGAGTCGTGAGAGTGAAGAAAACAGCAGACATCACCGCCAAAACATCAAGAAGATGATGTTTGCTTTTAAAAACCAAGGCTACTAACTAAAAAGGTAACACACGTCAAAATAAATTTCATTTTTAAAACAACTTTATTTTTAGTTCAACCATTTTTTTGTTCACACTTTGATTACAATCATGTTGTTTCCTAAAATAAAAAAAAAATGTTTATGACATTAAATTTTTGATAGAGTGACGTAACTGCTGACGTCATTGTCTAGCAGCCTTGGAAGTTACTGCCACGTGGGCGGACCCTCACGTGTCGCTAATTATCACGCTAATCACAGCTGGATATATTAGATCTCGTCATTTCGTTACCTGTGCCATGAGGGGGGGGGGGGGGGGGTCTAACAGATTTCACGATCGGAGCGCATATTTTCCTGCTGAATAATATTAAGGCTCATTTCCATGGAGCGATGTCGAGCGAGGCTTGGCGGGGCGAGAAAAGCGCACTTGCTTCAATCTCGTATGGCGGCCATGTTGGCAAAAAAACGCCCCCCGCAAGGCGAGGAAATTCCGAGCCTTTGATTGGCTATGGCACGCGATTTTCTCGCTTTCCACGCTCCATGGAAATCCGCCTTTATGCGGGGAGATAAAATGAGTGCTGAATCTTGTCTGATGTTGTAATAATGATTTGTTAATTATTATAATGTAATAGACACGCTCTAATGTACTATAATTTCAATTACTCTACCAATTAAATGTGTTTATTTTATTGGAGTCATTAAAAACAGATTTTAATTAAGGATGACTATAAAAAATATAACGTAATTTTATTTTATAATAAAAAAAAAATATGTCTTCGTATACGTTAACTTTTTTGAAGAGTAAACATTAAAAATATGTAATTATCTTTTTATAGTATAACATAAAAAGGGTACATATAGTAACTTTATGACTTTTTTAATATATTGTGTCTTTGTGTATACATAAAAATATACTTCATAATATAAAAAGAGATTATATTATTTTTTACCTCAAAAGTATTATAAATAGACAACATTAAATATTCAAATCACAAAAGTAGTCTTCTAATAAATATTAATTCTTGATAATATCTTAATCAAGTATTAAATAGAATCATAAAACAACTCATTTAGATATATAAAAGCAGTAAACAACATAATAACGTACAACATATTATAATGATATATCTATATAACACTATTCTCTCTTTACTACATATTATAAATTACAGCAACAGAGAAAGAGAGTATAGTATCAAACCACAGCAGTATAAAGGGCAGAAGCTAAAACAGATAGTTGGTATGCCTGGCGTGTTGGTACAGCTAGCTAGCTGGCTGACTGGATGCTGTGTTATCGATCTCAAAGTCTCTGCACTGTTGGCATGCGGCCAGTAACAAGCAAGAGATCTGCTATATAGTGCCTCGCCCCTTGAGAGAGCAGACTATGGTTGGAGAAGATGAGCAAGCGAGCACCACGAGATGAAGAGAGGACCCGGGGGATTGAGGAGGGAAACATCCCAGCATCATAGCCGCTCGACTGACTCTGACTGCTAAGACGATATGAGGCAACAAAGGAGAGAGAAATCTTCCTCTGTGTGTGTGTGTGACTTCGCAACTCTCTCATCACAATAGCACCCTTGTGACCGTATTACCACAAGAGGAGTATTATTATTATACAATGCTTTCTGATACTCTCAATGTATCTATGATTAACATATAATACGATTATAATAATCTATAATATAATAATCTATAATACTTGTTATTTAAATATTATTAAACTGAAGTTTTATAATTACGTAAAGTTTTGTAAACTAAAAAAAGACTCGTATATTTATACGTCATGTGTTTTTAACATTCCTGGATGAACTTTTTTTTTAAAAAAACAAAAAAACATGTTGAGTACATGTTTTTAGCCTTAAATAAATTACATTTTTTTTTATGAAGAAAAGTAATAATATTTTTCTTTTGCTATCAGTAAACATGACTTTATAAATTAATGTTTTCATATATATAAAAATGTACCGCAGTTACAAGAAAAAAATATTCTTTTGATCTTTTATTAAAAAAAAAAAAAGTTCTGCAATCTGCTATAGCAAAGACGAAGAAGTTTCAACTTTGGCTTGTTTCCAACTGTCTCCTCCTTGTATATATACTTTTTTAGAGTAGAGAGAGAGGGTTTTGTCTGCTCGTGTTCTAAAACGTTTCCTCAGCTAGTTAACTCTGACGATGACAATTTCTCCTACCAACCTAGACATTTTAATTGCCTCTCATCGTCTACTTTTTAAAATAACATAAATATATTAAATCAATTGGCATTAGTAACAAAACTTAACTCACCTGTTTAGAGTCAGTTCCATTGGTTACAGCACTACTAGGTGTGCTTCCTCCTATACAGTTGACGAGTGCTACTGTCTTTAGTTTCTTGGCAGGAGGTGGTGATGTTGTACCCACTGAAGCCACGCCATTATCCTCGGGATTGGCGTTCTTGCAGGGGCTCATCTTGACATCCACTTGCATGGACTTGGCCTGCACACTTGTAACACACGTACCGACCGCTGCCACCGGTGTAGATCCCACTGGGAAGATCAGTAAGGTAGATTGTGGGGGTAAATCAGCGGCTGCGGCCGGGGGTTGTTGTAACACTGAGGGAGTAAGTGATGGGACCACTGGGGGAGGTTGCGACACTACGGTAGGTACCGTAGATTGCAACGGTACCACTTGGGACGTTGCAGAAGATTGGGGTGTCACTTGGGAAGTATGAACTGGGGGTTGTGAACCACCCGAAACTGCTACAGTAGCAACAGTAGCTGGGGTAGTAGCTGCTGAGAGCTGTTGAGGGGTGGAAGAAGGGGCCACTGAAGCTGGTTGAGGACCAGCACCACCACTCACAGCGGCGGGGGTGGCTGGCAACACCCCATTCACATCAGCCGTCTTGGCCAGCGCAGGTTGTTGTTGTTGTTTATCTGCAGCTACCACTGTTGTATGTTTATCACGCGCCTTATCACGACGGTGCCCACTAGAACCTCTCTTACTTCCCCCCGCACCTCCTCCCCCTCCTGGGTGTTTACTACCATTATTAGCCCCTGCTGCAGCACCACCCACACTCTTGGGACACTCAGCGGCACTGTCTCCATTCTGAGTGGCGGCTGCAGTGGCAGCTACCACATTAGTTACCCCACCCGCCACTCCTGTAGTCTGAACACTACCCGTACCATCAACAGGAGCTTTAACAATCTCATGTTTAGCCTCCTTAGTACCTGGCTTTGTCCTTTTTATTTTCATTTTAAGACCTTTATCAACAGTAGCTGAATGTTCTACTGCAGCTGCTGCTGATGACATCTTACCCTTATTACCCCCACCAGTAGTTCCTGTACCACCAGTTGAAGACATATTATTATTATTGTTTATATTATTATTATTAGCTACTATTTGTTGTTGTTGCTGATTATTAGAATGAGGTGGCACACCCCCAACCCCCACCGTGCCCGTAGCACAACTAGCTTTTTCGTTAGTTTTCTCTATATCAGCATCCAAGTCTATAATGAGATTACCAATACCTATATCCCATTCATTATCATCGTATTCAAAGTTTGAGGCTGACGTTACGTTCGTTGTCCCTCCTCCTCCTCCAGTTGCTGCCGTGGTTGGTACCGGTGTGGCGGCGGAGCTCGCAGGTGAAGCGTTCGTTTTGTTGTTGGGGTCTGCCACCTTTCCTCGGTGGCCGCCGTCCAGCGGGCTATCTCTCATTGGTGCAGCCATCCGGCGGCGAGGAGTAGCGGCAGTTGGACTGCTGCTGCTGCGATTGCTGCGGAGGCTTGTGGTAACGAGCCTGCTGCTGAGCAACAATCGCTAATATACTGGAGAACAGTATTATGATGGTTGGTACCCGCGGTAAATGATTGGGGGCTGGTGCAGGAGCGGCCGAGCCCTGGCCCGCTTGGGCCTCGTACACCCACCATCCTAATAGGACCTGTAACATAAAAAAAATATATATGATTAACCAATAAATTTAATTAACAAAAGAATACATTTGTATTTCTTGAGGGAAAATATTTGAAGTATTGAGAATTTTTACAAAGTTTCTCATTATAGTTTTCTATATATTTATAATAATAAAAAATAATAATAATAAAATATAAAATACACTGATCTACCCAGTAAACTGTTCTTGACATGACACAAAGTCTCATGAAAGTATTATTATATTTATACTCCAAAAATGAATCTATATATCACTTTTTTTTTAGATTAAATTTAAAATTAATTTGAAAAAAAATAAAATAAAATAATAAATGATAAGTTTCGTAACAATAAACAGGTAAAATAAAAAGAAATTCTTCAACTAAATTTCACAAGAAACCGTCAAGATATTTTTTGACGTAGCGTTAACATCACAGTTCCAATCCAGCAGCTGTCTACGATTTTTTTTTTTTATATTATATATTTTTATATAATATTTGAAGTTGATGGCTGCTGGAACTGAACACAATCTTCCGTCTCAACAAGAAATCAATAAATAAGCTGTCAAAAACCCACGCCACCATGCAGCTTGCGTGATAAATACAACGTCGAAATCTTTCAACCCTTTTCTATACTACGAACTTGTTTTATGTAATACTGAATGCAGAGCTGGAAAATAAAAATTTATTTTATCGACCACTTCCAAAGAAACATTTTACTTTGAGTCCATTTTCTCTGTTTCATCTGTATTTTGATATTCTTTAAATTGAAAAAAAAAAAATAATAACATTCAGGATGTTATTATAAAAATAAAAAGCTTTAAAATTAAACAAATTAAAAAAACTACCTGTCATCATTAAAAATTAAGTGAAACAAAAAACCTTTATACACACCGTATAGAATTTTTTATATATGCTTTATTATAATAAAAATATTATAAACGTATCATAAAAAAAGTATCAGTCTCATCATTATGTCGTATGAAAACGTATACCGGAAGTCAAGTACACGGGTCAGCAACTTTACAGTAAGCTTGTCATACCGGAAATGCATGTCACCTATAATATATCTACACCTTCTCGGATAGTTATAATAACACCTCTCTCATTATAACAAAGAATAAGTGTTTATATTCATCACTCGAGTCACCTTCACTTAACATTTAAATAACACTATATAATAATATAGTTGGTTAGGTCCTCTCAATTAATTCAACAACATATGTAATTAACATAATATAATTGTACACACAAACTACTAACATTTGTGCACACTCCAATGAATATAATACTTCAAATAATATATAACAACAATAGAGAAACACTAATTGGATTAACATACTTGTTTTATATATAATATTATATAAATAAAATTATACAAACATACATTACTGTATATAAAAAATTAACTTTACTTACAGAACTATCATAAAATAAAAAATAAAATAGATTAATATTCAACACAAAATAATATAATAAAATTTACATAATAAAAAAAAACTAATTATTATTTTAACTATTACGATAAAAGTTTATACAATTTAGCTTTCATGTTTAATAAAAAAAAAAAAAAAAAAGTTTTCAGCATATAAAAGTACAAAAGGTAAGTTGGTTCATGTTCGTTGTATGGTCGATGAAATGATACGGCCCGTTACCCTTTGCCGCCACTATATTATACAAGTACATAGGGCCATCACAATGATATCACAGACATTATATGTATAGCCTGAAGCAGCAACAGCAGCTGTGTTACCGGTTCGATGAACAAATTCTATATATATGTTACATATTAAATTATATTATATATAAAAGTGGTCTATATAAATGTATTGTATATGACGGAACAAAAAATATTATCACAAATTTTGTTAGGTTATAAAATATATATTAATTTTTTTTATCTTATAGATATGAAAGTAAAATACAGTTAATATTACCTCATCCTAGGAAAAAAAAAATCATTCAAGTATAATAAAAATTGAATTGTAAGTTCTATTAAAATATCATGGGATATTTTTTACTATAATAATATAAAAATCAATATTCTCTCATATCATAATGGGAAATTTTTCTATGAATAAAATAAAAATTCATTCAATGAAAAAAAAAATCCAATATACTTTTGCTATATAGTTTTGTTGTGGAAAATATCAAAATAATTCACAAAAATTATAAAACAATCCTCATGCACTTTGTTATAGAATAGATTAGAGATGAAACACTTATTAAACATACAAGTTTTCACATATGTTTATACAGTATATAAAGTATTGTATGATGTATTGTTTATATTTCTTCATGTGTATATATATGAAAATATCAGAATAAAAGCTTTATACATACATTACATTTCCCATTTCCACATAGAAGTATAAAAAACATCACATATAACAAAGTATGTCAACTTGACATCGTATTTACATTTTATATGTAAAAGAAGAGACAGCATTGGTAAAACAAAACAACGACCAACACAATATAACATCAAGCGAAAATGTATTTGCGTTGATGGCTATTATTATAACACAGAGAGAGAAAGAGAGTAGAACTCGATACGGGAGAAAAAGACAATGAAACCTTTCATTACAAAAGAAATTTGTTCATGTCTTTATTGTATTGTTCACTTATATAAATTAAAATACTTCACGTTCATAATAATAATTGATTTAATAACACAAGAGTATAATAAATTCCTCTTATAAATGTAATCAAAATGCTATAATTTTATATAATAAGAACACTCGTCGATATAATGCGATGATATTCTTCTTCAAGTCAGATTATATTAGCAGACAGCAGGATGGTTGTTAAATTATACAAACCAGTACCTTGCTTAATGATTCCACACCTGAGGCAATTTTATTAACAAGAAAGCTGCAGCAGCAATCTATTCTTCGAAACCAATTTTATATAAAAAAAAAAATAAAGATTTAATGTTTATTCTTTTTCTCTTTCAATGCATATAAATTTAATAACAGTGTTTTTTTCTTTTTTTATTATAAATGAAGAAAAGTTGCTGCTATAAATTTTATTTTAAGCACATCCTACAAAATATTCACAAACTATAATTCAATTTATTCAATTAACAACAACACACTCTTTTCAAATTGAAAATTTTCGGAATTTTGGCTACCATTTTAAAAACTAGATCCCGGTAAAGTATGCAACTTATATTATAATACACGGTTGTAGGAAAACTCGGAGCCGGAAAACTCGGATCGGAAGAAAAGCAGATTTATCCTCATGCAGTCGAATAATATTTTAATATTACTACCTTTTCCTTCATAACGGTTTTTCGATATGCTATCCGATTTTTTAAGGATTGACCTCAGTTGATGGAGATCTCGGAATCGGCCCCCTTGAATGCTACAAGACTTGCATGCAGAGAATTTAGAACTTGCCATCAATAGGAGGCATGCAAATTTTGAAGTGGATATTTCTGATCAGTTTTGAAAAAACTGAGGTAGAAGTTTAACATTGGCCTTATGGACGGAAACCGGAAATGGAGCTGTTGTGAGAAAACCGCCCCCTTGAATTTGCCCAAACCATAAGCGATTACGTTTTAGATCATTCTCGAATTATTAAAATTTATTTCATTCGATTCCGTCTGATAGAAATTTCTTTTGAACCTGCCAGTAACTGAGGTCAATCGTTAAATAGCAAAGTTATTTAAAACTTTGTAAAAAAAGTAAAGAAAAGCAACTTTATCCTCATGCAGTCGAATAATATTTTAACAGTACCCATTCTTACTTTTGAGCTTCTACTTTTGACATTCGTTTTATTCATTAAAAATAATTATAATTCATGTCACCTTCAATTAGAAAAATGTAAATATGATTTTCTTCTTTTTAAAAATGAACGATATAAAAAATAAATAACAAAATGTTATTAAAATGTGTATTAAAATACAACTAATCTGGGGTTTCTGGGGTTCATAGAGAAATGAACATTTATAAAATGCTCTCGATAATACTCATTGTAAATCAAAACGGCTACTACATCTGTCCCTTGCGTTCCTTGTATTAAAATTTACAGAAGTTATAAGTTTTATAAATAATTTATAAGTTTTAAAGTATGAAGAATAATAAATAATTGATTATGCTCATTATATAGTATTTAGGTCCTCAATAATCTTTATAATAATTCTATAATCACATGCAACTCCTACACTGAAGGCACATCTTTATATAAAAAAAAAATGAGAAAGTTATTTCAAGGGAAATATTAAATTGCATTTGATTTTGCATAATTTCTTAATTACATAAAATAAAAAATGTATGTCGACTAAATATTTTAAGCGCATGTTGTATCACTGCAAGCTATTTAATAGTCTACGAATGAAATAGAGATTAATCTGAAATAGATAATGTAATATAAGTCCTGAGAAAAGCTAATTAATATAATATTTATAAGCCTTAGAGAAAAGCTATGAATATATTACTCGAATTATGCTCATAATATTTACGTCTTCTTTAATTTTGTTCCTCAGTGGCAACGATATTTTATATTTTTATGCTCTACATAGTTTAAAAATGCGACGCTCCAAGTTTTCCTAGCGGGGCTCCGAGTTTTCCGTGCTCCGAGTTTTCCGGCTCCGAGTTTTCCGTGCTCCGAGTTTTCCTAGCGTGCAGACGCGGCTCCGAGTTTTCCGGCTCCGAGTTTTCCGGCTCCGAGTTTTCCGCATACCATAATACACTGCACAAGAAAAATACGTAAAAAATAAATAACTTTTTAGCTTGAAGCTATTCATTCAATTTCTAAGAAAATGAACAATATAACTGATCATATCGAATAAATAATATCACATAACCTTCATTATAAATAACAATACGTAAATTGAGATGACATTATATTTTTATTGTTGTATTGACCTCAATATTATATATTAACCACAAGCACACGACATTATTCATTTAATATGAGTATTGATTTCTTGTATTCATAACCTTTTAGATGCATTGCATGCAGCTTTGTAATTGATATTGAATGAGAGAGAGAGTAAAAATCACACCTCTCAAGAGGGTCACAAGGTGATGTCAGGCTACAAGAAGATAATGAATAGCAACAACAAAAGGTAAACAACTAACTTGCCTGCTATATACTTGCATTCTGAGATTTCTTCTCTCATGGTACTATAAATCTAAAAAGCCTGCAGGCAATTCCCACAGCGTTGGACCAATTTGTCACGCTACTACAGTACCACTGATCGTGCAAAGTAGTCGCAACAACTATATATATATATATAATATGTGTGTGTACTGAAAGTGTTTCTTCAAGCTACTTGAAGTACTTGATAGTATTGACTCAAGAAGGTCGCGTAATAGCAGCAAGACATGTTGTTGATGTTTACAAGGTTTTATATACACTTCCACTTCCAATCTTTAGAGAGGGATTAGAAAATCAGTAACTTTTTACTTTTGATGTTTATTAAAGTAAACTAAAAAGAGCTTAACAATTTCATTAAAAGTGAAACTAATTATATAGTGTCAGTTACAAACGAGATGGTACACTTGTCACCTCGGAAAATTTCCCACTTGCAGCCTTGTTAATCACCATGCCTTATGTTATTCTTATGGGGCATGATGATTAATTAACAAGATTGCAAAGTGTAATTTTCTGAGGTGACGATTGTACACGAATTTAGTAAGAAAATTTATAGTTTAATATTCAATAATAATCTCTTTTATTGGAGGAGATTCAATAAAAAATTAAATTGATTTATTGTCGATTAATACATATAACGTCATAGCAACAATCATTAAAAAATAGAATACACATAACTTTACGTAATAATATTTATCATTTTTATATGCATTATTTTTATTTATTTGCAATTTCAGTAAAAAGTTAAGCAGAGGTTTAGTATATTACAGAAAATAGGAATAGCTTTCGTCATAGCAGCAATCCGAGACATGTTTTTTTTTTTTCTTCTTTCATTGAATGGCAAGAAAAGCTTTTTATTTTGTGACGTAAATAGGTTGAATACAAGCTTCTATATTTATATATATATATATAATAAACAAGAAAATAAAATAAACAAGAAATAAACCCGAACAAAGAAATAAAAATACGTCGCTAATAAAAAAATATTATATATTTTATAAAGAGTATTTGTTTGTTTTTTTATACAAAAGAAAGTTATTCGACACAACAATTTTCATTAAATATATTTTAAACGATTTATTATAAAAAATATATGTGTATAAAACAAAATTATGGATTTTATGGAAATACAAGTATATGTATTGGAATTCTTTAATATTTTTTTACTCTTACTAAAACTGAATATATATAATATATTATATATATATATTATATATTGTGGAAAATGTGGAATGATTATTAAAATAACAATGAAAATTGCTTTACTATTATGACAACTAGATATTGGAAAACATTAAGGTATACATACGGTGATAGACATACTTGTCATTGCAGCCCATACATATTACAAGCCACATGCATGCAGTATTATAATATACAGGGTGTCGTGACCGAGTCAATTATTTGCTACTGCAATGAATACGATATTATTTTATTATTGCAAATCCAAATAAAATATATTTACGTCCATGACTGTGTTTTGTTGAACATTATTATATATTAATGATATGAAGAGAACATGATTTTAGTCAAGGACTATACTGTATACAAGAGGACGGCCTATAACTTTTTTGCCGCCAACGCGCCGCCATTTCCTTAACCCAGTGACGTCACGACGTTGACTTTTCTAGCGCATTTGATTGGCATAGAGTCAGCTACAAAGATACCGCGGTCAAAGATGCCGCTTTATAAGGCATCTGTCAAATCTGTCAAGCTGTCAAATCTTTAACTTCCTCAAAGAAACCGCCCGAGCACGTGGCTTATTTAGCGGACTTCCCCGAAGGTTGGCAAGAATTGTCGAGTATCGAGGTTCTTCAATAAGTTGTCCTAGGCCGTCCTCCCAGTATATAGTCCTCGGATTTTAGTTGCATATTATATTATAATGATTCAGAAACATAAATTTATATGTAAAAATACGAGACTATAGAATATTCCTGTAATTACTGTAATGCTTTAATATTCTACTTTATAAAAACCATTAATTATAATTATATATTTCTGTCACAAATAATAACTATAATATTGACAGATATTTTACTTTGCAGCTATAATAAATAATGACTATATATATATATATTATTATATATATATAAAATATTAATTACGAATAAATTATTACCCCTATAGATAATAAAAATAGATCAATTACACCATCGTTTTTATATAAATGAAAATATGAATGTTTGTCATAAAATAATATATAACGTCATGATTTTGTAGGCAAAACATTGTGCTATAAAAGTTGGTCTCAAAGTTAATTTCTCCTTGCTGTTCGCATTATATATATTTCTTAAAATTTTCTCTCATAAATGGTGACAACAAGAACCAATGCTATTGGAGAAAAATATATTTGGCGATCAAAACTATTATATTATTGGGGGCATACATGACCAAAATGTGTCAATTGTCCCAAAATATCAACCAATCAATCATTCAATCAAAACTATTATAGCGAATAAACTGTTAAACTGAATAGCAAAAGCTAAATAAAGATTATTTCAATTTCAATTATTAAAAAAGAGATGTTGTGAATTATGTTAAGGGTAAGATAACGCCACCAATGTTAAAAAAATCCCTCACATGAAAATTCTGAAAAAAATTTTAAACGTTCTCGTCTACACCCCCTATCAGTAGCTAAAATATCAGGTACACAAACATGATCTAGTTTTTGAGTTATGAATTTTTAATGTTGACTACTTTAACATGGAGAAATGAAACTTCCATGTTAAATTAGTCAACTTTAAAAATTCATAAACTCAAAAACTAGATCGTATTTGTGTACCTGATATTTTAGCTACTGATAGGGGATGTAGAGGAGAACATTTTATTTTATTTTTTCAGAATTTTCATGTGAGGGATTTTTTTTAACATTGGTAGCGTCATCTTAACTTTAGGGTTTTCTGCCTATCCCGAAGATCTTCGGGCATGTACGTGTTACCCAAAACGTAAACATGCATGAAACTTCCGTATATATACTTTGAGTTTGTTCTTATTTTCAGGAGGCGCCAAGTAAGCAAGATGGAACTGCGCCAGCCTTGCAGTAGAAGAACAAAAGGGAGTGGCGTTCACTATCGATCCTCCTCTTACACAGTGGCAATCTACTAACTCTCTCTCTCTTCATCGCTAATGCTCTTCTTCCTTCAATCTCCTTGCCACTGTCACTGTGATTAAAAAAAGACGAGTTATAATATAGGAAACTTGACATAATCATTATACGAGAAAAGATCACTTAGGATGATAATCAGTAATGTTGCATGGTACATTAAAGTTTAATCATGGTTGACATGTCCTCAATATAACTTTTATATTTTCTTTTTTTAATCTTGTACCCTTACCGATATTACTTTTTATTCTATAAGTTATTGTTTGTTATAAAAGTTGTATTTTTCCGCTCTAAATATTTCTATATTAAATATTAATATAAGATTAAAAATAAAAAAATGATATATCATGAATAATTTATATTAATTAAAAATATTCAATTACATTTATATAATTCATAAACTGTTGGTAATAAAAAGAGAGCCATTGTATAATATATAAAGTTTATAATTATGCATGATATTTAATATTATACAATAATTATAGCTACAATTATTGTAGTTTCCAACCACATCAATGTTATTAATATTTTAGTGTGGTTGAAAATAAATATAAATGGTTTACTGAATTTAATTTTCATATGAACATATAATATAGCCGCAATACTTTTGTGAATAAAATGTATTTTTTTATAGTCCATATAATATGCGTTGTATTGCTAAAATTACACATTAAAACAATAAAAAAATTTATAGCATTAAAAAAATACCTATATAAACAGCAAAATTTCAATAAAATATAATTAAATTTAAATTAAAATCATTTCAAGTATCGGTACAAAATCTATCATATTAATATCATCTTAAACTTGTTACTATATAAATTATATTGAAATACAAAACACATTCATAAATAATACAACAAAACAAACATAAAGTGACTTCTTTATAATCTTATCCCAACATCCCCACTTGAAATATTATAATAATAATAATAAAAAAAAAAAAACTTGAAAACGCTACCGGTTTTTAATATATGACGTATAGATATTGATTTTTTTTTTTAGAACCCGTGATGATTCTGCTGAGAAGCAACAAAGGGAGAGCTTGCGTGTTTCATGGGGATAAGTTAGGGGAGATGATGTTCTCCATATATTGAGTGATGAATGGTACAGCCCGCAGCATCAGCAGCGTGTGCTTCAACATTCAACAACCTTTGCAATATATGGACAGATGTTGGTTGGTATATCATATGATCAGAACACTCCCTTCTCTTACACTTTCTCGCCTAACAATACAGACATATAAAGCTCCTCCCTATAATCAATGGAGAGACACACAATAATAATAATTCCTCACCCTCTTTTTTTTCTAACTGCTGATGTATTTAACGTCTATACCAAACATCTCTCCCCACATAACACACTTCTTTTACTCCTCCCCCCTTTTTTTTTTTGGTATCCCGCCTACTAAATTGTATAAACTTTTCATACAATTATATAAGATGAGTCATATATAGCAAAAAAAAAAAAATAAAAAAATAGGGTGAATTAAAATAAAGATAAGTGGAAAGAAAGAGGGGAGATAGATGTATAGAATAATATCAGAATTAATAACGTGTTAAAATAACCAAATAAAATTTACAATGATATTAATTTAATATTAAATGTTATTATTTAATATAATATTGATTCAAATTATGAATAAAAATGTTTTTATTATTTCTATTTTATTTTATTTTATTTTTTTTTTTTTACTTTCCAAGACTTGACAGGTTATCTTATATAAAAGGCTTTTTTTTCTATATCTTCAGTTTGGCCTTCATGGTTCGCTGAGCAGTTGCAAAGAGAGACGAGAGAGAAAGAGAGGGGGGAAGAGATTGCTGGCGGCTCTCACAGCCTCCGCCCTGCTCCTTACAAGATGATGATGATGGAGCAAAGAACGCTGCTGAAGCAAGAGCTCTGCTAAGCCTCTTTCGCCAAGGCAGCAACCAACGTCTTGTCTTTTACTAACACCACGACAAGACGCGGTCAATGCGACAATCTTGTGTCAAAAGGGAAAAAAAAAAAAAAAAGTAATATAAGCTTATAGATTACACTGTCTGTTGGTATTATCTTTCTACAGTATTAGGATATGATAATCCACACTTGATACCAAATTTAGAATCAGAATACAATAAAAAAAATTAACTCTTTAAAAATATTTTCTTGATTCGTTAAAAATAAACTTTAATAAAATTAATATTTTTATTCAATTAAGACAGGAATTATGTAATTATTTAAATAATAAACTTAATATGTCTAAAATTGTATTAGAATTTGAACTCATTAAAAAACAACAAAACATATAATTATTTTAATTACAAAAGATCATAATTTGTTAACATATTATTAAGATAAAAGTCAATTGAAAAGTATTAAAAAACAAGTTTACAATGAATAATAAAACATGAAATATATATATATTATATATATAATAACTATTAAACTTGACAAGCTGTAACGAATTATTTATGGTGTGTAAAGAGATCGATTATACTTTTCTATAATAACCATGCATGAAATTAAAATATAAATATATGAGAATATATATTTTTTAATTAGCTTGTCAATCTGGTTTTAATTGAATAATAAGATTATATCATCAAAAATAAGACTGCATGGTTTAAATGACGTGTATAGTTTTTATAATTTCTATATTATATAATAAAATTTCAAGATATTAATTTCTTCTTGTTTACTATATATATAGGAGAATATATTAAAACTAGGGGTGGGGTGTAAACTCGCCTACGCTCGTTTGGTTTCAAGTCTTTTAATTAATTTTGTCAATCATATGTTGCCATCTATATAAGTATTCAGTACGTGATATCATAACGGTATTGTAATGCAAAATGGACAACCTACATGAATTTTTTTTATTACAGAAATGAATTGAAGGTACCAAATTTTGCTACTCTGATTTTTTCCAGATTTTTTTGAAACCCAGAACTATTTTTAAATAATTATTAAATGTGCTGCCACGCCCTCTGGAGGCGTCAACAGGCATCTCTGTCCTATCCTTTTTATTAACGATTCAGGGGTGCCAACTTAAATTACAGAACGTTCAATAATTATTTAGAAATAGTTGCAGGACTCATAAAAATCTAAAAAAATTCAGAGTAATTCAGAGTAGAGGTGGAGCGTGGCGTTATGCATTGACCGGTTCTCGTTAGATCACTGAAGTCAGGCTACGTCAAGCGTGGTTAATACTTGGATGGGTGAACATTTCAAGTATAAAAATGCGCCGCTCCCTCCCTGGGATAAATTCGTCTTGCTTTCCACCCAGTGCAGTGATGCACTTCCAAAAATCTCTCAGCCATATGTTGACAGATATTATAGTGTTTTAAATTAGCGAAGATGAACAGGCTCAGATAACGACTCAGACGCAGTTGTTAGACCCCTACTATTTTATTATTATTTATTTAATAATTTTTTTAAGGAGTCAGACGCAGTTGTTAGGCCCCTATTATTTTATTATTATTTATTTTATTTTATTTAATAATTTTTTTAAGGAGTTTGGGGAGATTCGAGTTAATTATTTTCTTAGCGTCCGGTCGTGTTCGAGCGAGCAAGGCAATGGGCTTACTCCGGACACTGCCCATCTTCAACACAAAGAGGTGGCCAGTTGTAATTAAACCTCGTAATGCTATGATGTACCGAACGCAAATTACCCCTGAAAGTAGGCAACCACAACCTACGTGCCCCTGAAAGTATGCAACCCGCATTAATTACACCTTAATTTGATAACCCCCCTAGACCTAATTGGGAGATGAACCGAGCATTATTTACGAAAAAATTCGTTTTTATATAAAGTTATTATAAGTTACCCCTAAAGGTAGGCAACCTTCACTTACATGCCCCTGAAAGTATGCAACCCAACCAAACTTCCCCTGAAAGTATGCAACCATAACCTACATGCCCCTGAAAGTATGCAACCCGCATTACTTGCACCTTAATTTTATAACCCCCCTAGACCTAATTGGGAGTAAATCCGAGCATTATTTACGAAAATAATCAATTTTATATAAAGTTATATTAATTAAGTCACACCTGAAAGTAGTTTGCTTGGAATGTGCTACCATATATGGCATCTCCATCTATGGGAAAAATATCGAACTTCTGAATGTCTACAATATCTGTGCTCACGTGATTCCATTTGCGGGCAGCCACCATCTTGAAACTATCTTACGCACATATGCGCGCACTTGCGCGGATATTCGCATGCGCATTTTCGCGGACCAATCTTCGCGCGAATTTCACACCACTGCACTGAGCAGTCACATCCCCTTTTGCAATGTTGCCTCTAAACAGAAGCAGCCAATGGGATGGCAGCAGTCACACAAAGAAAGTTAATAAAGTATAATAATTTCAAAGCATTGACGATATGCAAAAGCTTCAGTCAATCCCAGTTAGCAGAACTCTTTCTACCAATGGTAGACTTGCATTTTTCCACCAACATTCAAACTTGAACGACAAAGAAGCTGTTGAAGTTGGTAACCATAAACTTTCCAATGGCAGGAAACACTGTATGTATAAAAAATGGAAAAAGTAGCACTAGAACGTTGTGCGTTACATGTCTACGTATCAGAAAACACAAATCGAAACCAACGAAAAGATGAACTCAGGGAGGAGATCCCCTAGCCGTGGAGTCACGCGGCACAAGGTCACCCCGTGTCCACAATGTCCACATTTGTGATTCAAAGTGCATGATAGAGGGCCATAACACATCAAAGTGACATGAAATACGTCGCAATAGCATGACGTCCTCACTACACGGCCACGACAACACACCACGCACCAACACTCGAACACACGGTGATTCGAAACACAGACCACACGACACCGAAGAGCCCAAATTTCCAAACGTAACCTCACGGGCAGCGTGCGCTGCTGAAACGGTGTCCGGTGTCCGGAACCGAAGACGACTCGGCAGCAACAAAAGTTCACCGGGCAAAGACCTCCACCGGCCAAGGCCAGCGCAGGGCACCGGAAGAGCTCGGAGGCCGAAAAACCCCAAAAATCTAGATAAAAAAATTCACCCCCAGTCCCCCCCCGGACGTGGATTTTTTATTATTTTCCCGGTTACGGCGGCCACCCCCGGGAACCTCCAGGAAAAGTTTCGTCGTTTTCCGACGAACCCAGACGCTCGCCCAAAGGAAGTGCGTCCCAGCATAGGAAAACGCTGGTTAATTTTGGGGTCCCGAAAGTGATGTTTAATAATAAGGATTAATTATTTTACAATCTATAACTGTTTACACAGTTCCTTATTAGTATACATCAGCGCTACCATGCACTTCTCATGTTGGCACACACATCACCACCGCATTATTTACATATAATATTTAGCCTCGCTAACGAACGGTGTAATTAGTAAGATGACGTCATCATGACTCCAACCAGGTACATACCAAGGTAAAATTAAGTGCTGACATGTAAATAATAATTACATGCACTGACTGCAAGAGATTTTAATACTTTTTAATGTCTCCCATAATTAAATAATTAATAGACGTTGCATCAGTAAAAACTAAAAAGACGCACTTCTATTTAAAAAGGAACCATGCATGATGCTTTTTCACAATTAAGTACATGCCAAGGCAAAATTAATAAGTGACGTATATGTTAATAACTGTTATATATAATAATTACAATGACTGCAAAAGATTTTAATACTTTTTAGTGTCTCCTATGTATAGTTAAATATACTTCAAACATTGCAGTAAAAAGACGCATGTCCATGCATGCATTTAAAAAGGAGCGTTCATGTGCAACTGCAATAGTCCAAGTTTCCTTTCACGTGTGACATTTTTTACAGGACATAACTTTGAAAATAATTATTTTTATTTAAAATTACGATTTTCTATTAAATAATGTCATTCAATTGATAAGCAGTACTCCGCTAATAATGATTTTATATTATGTTTATTTACAATAAAATTGAATAAAGAGAGATTTGTCTTTACATTTTTATTACATACATGTAATAAATATAAAACTTATTCTCTTTTAAAACATTTCTGTGTAAAACACAATATATTATTACTGAGCACTAACTTTAAGCTCGTAAACAACATTTGCTGTAATGTTACTTTTTTTTTTTTTTTTTCAAATACAAGCTGAAAGAGTAAAAAAAGAAAACATGAGGTAGTCGTTATAAGTGTAGGTCGATGGTATAACGCCATGTACATAAAAAACGACGTGAAACGTTGTTACACGTGGACGTTTATTCGTGCAAAGAGACGAAACGTGGCAAATAATTACTGCACACTATTTAACGCCGCGTTTACTTCTTTATTCTGCGGACCCTTTTTTTCTTCTTAACAGTGCAAATAACTAGTCTTCTTATACTGTCGCACTCAGATGGTTTCAAAATGGTAATGAATATTTTATTGACAATTCTCATAGAATACATTTTATGAGTCAATAAAAAAAAACTTCAAACATATATTTTTTATACCATTAAACTATAAAACATACTCATTACAAAATTTATACAGTGAAATTGTTCTTTTATAAAAAAACAATTTATATTCAAAATATTTTATTATAATATATAATACATCCGCAAGAAAATAATACACCGATTTAAAATTTTAGAACTATAGCGTTAATTCAATATATTTTTATATTATAAGACAGCATGATAAAAAAAATGCTACTTAATTGCTATTTGAATACAATTGCAGATTGCAGTATATTACATAATTTAATATTATAAAAAAAGGCGGACCATACATTTAATTAACATTTCAATTTTTAATACTCAATTATAATGTGACATCATGCATGGCTCACATTATAAAAAATATATTTAAAATATTGTAATAAAATAATAAAGCACGAGTATTTATTTTAAAACAGAGCCATAAAATATATTATATTAATTTTATTACATTAAAAATAAAATATATATTATCACTATAAAAATAATAAGTTAGGTGTGTAACATTTATATACATTTTATATGATACACGTCAGAGATCCTTTAATCCCAGTTACGTATACATGTAGTAACATTCGTGTCTATATAACTTCTTGCCAGCAGCTTCATGAATATAAACATTAGTATAACGATCGTCGTCGCGCATGCCTCAACCTTGTGTAGAGAAGGAGATTTCTCTGTCCATAGTCTCTCTGGTGTAGAGGAGATTCTCTGTCTATAGTCTCTCTGCGGTGTAGAGGAGATTCTCTGTCTATAGTCTCTCTATATAGCTATATACCTTTACACAGTTTACACTTTACAGCAAGGCGTCAGCCACACAACTTGCCAACACACCATGCAGGATACAGTCATATTAAATTAATGTTCCCTCCAGGGGAAATAAAGGCTTCAAGTCAGCTACTTTTTCGGTGTTCTCACCGTCTTATTATACTACGTAAAAAAAATTAATAATAATAAAATGAATTCGTTTTTTCACTAAGATTTTTTAGATAAAATTTCTTTACGGTCGAACGTCGGTCCCAGCCGAAAAATATACAGTGGATACTGCAAGATCTAGATTTTTTACTTAATTTATTTCCAAGAAAAGTTAAAAAAAAACACTGTGCTTCATTTTCAAGGGCAAGATAGACCTTAGCGACACAAATGAGCATCGCGAAACGCACTCACTTTCAAGAAGACTCTATATAATAGTAAGTCGCCACAGTAATATGTACTGTGATAGTCACAAGTGCAAAGCTTATAATAGGTATGTTCGTAAACTTCGTAAACACTGCTCGGTGTACACTTTCTTACTCCAGAGGGTGGGGTACGAATACAGTGCAAATGACGTCACATTTTTGTTCGTAAACTTGCTCAGAGTACACCGAGCAGAGTTTACGAACAAACCTAATAGCTGCTATCCATTTGGGTACACTTTCATAACTTTGTAAAGTTTCTAAAGACCAAAACTTGGCACTTCCGGTTACTAAAAAGGGACCTTTATAACAATACTACTGTATTAGTTAGAGAGTATCATAAACATAGTAACTTAATACAACATTAAAATCTTATCACACACATAAATAATAATATTATAGCTGCTATTATATAATATACTAAAGCGCTCTTTTTTAAAAATAAAAATACTGCATAAATAATATTATTATGATGATTTATGTCACATTTTCATGATAAAAAAATTCAAATACTATATTTTATTATGTTTTAATTATAATTAATAATAAAGATTATAATGCAATAAAAATCAAAAATCAATATAAGTTTGAACTGCAAAAAAAATCATGATTATACAAAAAAATATACAGCATTATTTCAAGTGATTCGAAAGGATTTAAAACTCTCCAAAAATCAATAATACTTGAAATTATATATGTTTTATCAATCTTGTATAATTGAAGGGAAGGAGTCATAAATTAGTTGAATGTTGTAGTTGGTATCAGTGCAAGATTTGATTAGACAGATGAAGAGAGAGCGGCGGCGGTGTATCAATAACTTCTTATCTAAAACACACTCAAGACTAAAAAACGATTGGCGTAACATTTCAAGTGAATTCTGTGTACTTAAGAATCTATTAATATTCTTTAATTTAATTAACTGTAATTAGTAAGTGACGAAGCACATTTTCATAAATCGTGATCTTTATATTATATAGAAACGAGGTATCTATTTAATATTATTAAAACGTTACAAAGAACGAAAATTAAAATAAATACGCACAAAAAAGTTTATAGGTTAGAGGGTAATAAAAAAAATCCTAATTATTTTAAGCTACTACTTCTCTAAGATAATTGTATTTTATTTTTTTAAACATATTTTATTTGAAACACGTGTTGACAAGGATTTTTCATAAAAAAATCAAGGTTAAAAAATTCAAACATATTTTAAATGTTTTGTTACCTTGGTATATATAAACATTTTGTTTCCATCTTCAGTAAATTTAAGTTGAATAAATTTCAATATATTTAAAATGAAAAGGAGGTAAATTTGATGCGTCGCCAGATTATAAAGTGCGGTTTACTTGTGCGCCACTGCACTACTTTTCCGGTTGGTTTACTAATGTGGCCTGCAAGGTTGGCTGCTTGCTCACGGCAGAAGAGGGGGGGGGGGGGATGAACAATGACTGTTCGCCACGCTACTGATAACAAATCACCACGATAAAAAAAAAACGACTGAAAATAATAATAAAAAAAAATAGTAACATACTCTTATTAAAAAAAGTTCTTATAATTATTAAATATAATAATACTCTCATTATAAGGTGTCACCGCATGTACAATTACATACAATATTTTTATATTATTTCATAGAGCCTTCCATGCATGGAAGACTTGTAATAATAAAAAAATATATAATATATTATTATGTCACGGAGAAATTTTAGATTATGATTCACCTAAGAGGCAATTTTTATATATAATTATACTTATTATGAGATAAAAATATTATTATAAAATAAAACTTGTTATGCTGAAATTATAATAAAGATAATTGTGAAAGTAAAACTTGAAGTATTTTATAATATAAAATACTGTATAAGATATCTTGGTTATTTTGTTCAGTTTTTATACTTTTTATGAGTAAAAAATTACAATGTTAATATTAACAAATATTTTAAGCAAGTACAGACAATAAATATTTAAAAAACACGTCATAATTTTTAACGGTTGTTTCCATACAAACAATTTCAATGCAAATTTACACTTTTAATTAGCATAACGTTGATAATCTGAACGCATACACTCTAAAAAGCAGCGACGACGTGTTTAGCGGCACGAGGCACCACCATACAGTCATGTTACTACAGTGGTGGAGATTTCGTCAGGAACTACGTGAGTCAAGGTGCACCATTGTTGTTTGTGTTAAATTTCCGGCGGCTAACGCTGCCTCGTGGGAATTTATTATGTAGTGTCTCCATGGGGGGTTTATAATTATTTATATCATAGCGAGTAGCTGAATAAAATGTCTAAATAAGTAAATACAGTATAAAATATTTTAGTTTTGTCATAAAATGTCATTGGATTCCTTGTGTTGTTTGCAATTTATTTACAAACGTTTTTTTCCCTCTTATTTCCAACAATGGAAATATCTCAATTAATCCCAATTAAGGCTTAACCTGAGAAATTTGGACGAAAAATTCGCTACAACAGATTTTCTTCAAATTAATTTGGTGGACTCACAACAATCGTCAAATTAGCTCTGAATTTTTTCGGATTTTTTTAACCGTTGGTTTAATTATAATTAATTTATTTAAATGAGAATTTTGTATCCTTCCAATGTTAAATTTGTTAATTAGCATTGCAAAAAAACTATACAACAGATTCTTTTACTTTTTTTTTTTACTAAAACCTTATTTTTTAGACTATTTTTCTGAATTGTTTTCATACATTTTGAACCGTGGCGATGATCTTTTCCTATGTGTGATGAGAAATGTGGCAACGTTCTCAAGGACTGTTGTCACCACCCCCTCCTAAAAATTTATGCGCATTTCAATGCAAACAGTGTTGCCACTATAGCCACGCCTCTTGACCTTGACAGACAAATTCTCAGGTTATACCTTAACAAATATCAATATATTTACTATCCTATATGTTGTCATAAATCGAAATTGAAAGTAAATAAATCATGGTAAAAGTGTAAAAAGGGATGATTGTAAAAGGGCCCATGTTCACCAATAGCAGTAAAAAACACCAATCTTAATTTCAAGTTTGTAAGGTCCAAAATCTGTTACAGAACGCCTTTTTAAGTTTTATCAATATCTATGCACATAAAAATGCCCATTTCACGATTCACCACAACAATTTTTTTATTTGCTTGTAAACTTACAACCCGTATTAAGTATTATTAAATAAATATAATATAAAATTAATATGAAAATATGACTTTGAACTAATATTAAATAATACAAAGTCGTTCGACTTTGTATCTCCCAAATTTTTTTTTCCAGTGTAATCAACAAAGAAAACAAAAGAGTACGCCTGAAATATCCCCATTCAATAATTGAATTTAAGCTTTTGTATACACGAGGGAGCTATCTAGCTTGCGACATCAGCGTCACAAAGATAACGTATGGACATATGGAGTTGGATCGTGTCGTATACTGCTGATATGGGAACAGCAGGCATGTAATCCATCAAGCCCACAGCAGCAGACACTCTGTTGGTGGGAGATGATCGAGGTAGATACACCTGCCATAGCCTCAAGCTCATCCTCCTCTACACGAAACATACTTAATCATACAGAAGATTGCGAAATTCCAAACCAAGGAACCAACTTCTTAGGCTGCTCGCAGACAGCATCGCATTGCATCGTATGATTTCGTATCGTACGACTTCGTATGATAAAAATTTAGAACCGGTTCTAAATGAGAAACATACGATGTCATACGACGATACCATGCGAAGCTGTGTGCGCGCGCATACCTGATAGCATAGTTTCTTAATTTTTTATCATGCGCTGCGAAATCATGCGATTCTGTCTGCGACTAGCCTTATTTTTATTATCATTGTAACCCAACTATAAATCTAATAAGAACAATCAATTAATCAAAATAGTTGATAATTTGTCTTCATATCAAGGTCATTTATATAATTTTATTGCATGACATAGATTAGAACAATCATACAGTAGTTTAAAATAAATTATCTATTTTTTTTAATGTTATTTATTATAGTTTTATTAATAATATTTTTAAAAAGATAAATTTTCCCTGTGTGGAAGAATCTCAGTACAAAATGCCGTTGGCACATACCTTTTAATAGTCCCTCTTTTCTTTCTAATTGGCGATCTATTAACTGCTGCTAATGAGTAAAGAGGGTTTTGGTTCGAAGCTGTGGGACATACCAACTACTTAGAGGACAAAAGGGGAAGGGCGGGTTGTGCTCCATCGATTACAAGGACGAACACTGACAGCCAAGAGAATTTTCCACTCAACCAAACATCGCTTCATCACAAAAATTTACACTCAAAAGCTTACACTATTATATCAACTCAACTAGAACGTTCTGGTTCTGACTGACACTTCTTCAGCTCTTTAAATCAAGATCCCTTTACTTTAAATTCTGTATTTTAAATTAAAATGTTTTTTTTAAATTTAATAACCGTATACAAACTTAATTATAAATTGTTTCATTTGTCTTTTAAATAATGGTAGAATTAAAAATAAAATAAATATGTATGGAAATATAATTATTGTGAGATACAAAATTAAAACGTATACTCTAGTGGGAATTATAATTATAAATTTTATGTTGACTAATATTATAGACAATCATTCCATTAAAAATGAATTATAGGACATACAATATACATTACAATAATATCAAAACTTTCAAATTAATATATAAATAACTTTATAAAACATTGATTAAAATAGCTTGATAATTACATTGGGATTAGGAAATATACAACTGAACTGTATATAAATAACTCTATGTACGTATGTATAGTAATATGGAAGTATATAAGCATAAACAAATTAAATACATTACACAGCATTCTCATGTATAATAAATATAATACGTAATTACGAATGCAGAGTGTATAATATTATATATTAGCAATTAATTCTGATGACATATTGTGTCGTATAATACACCTATTATCATACTCTCTCAAAAGACGAGACAGAGAGCATGAAATTATATTTTACAGTATAATATAACTCAGAACTCGTCTTCTTCATCTCTCACTTCATGCATAATAAATACACATCAACTACTAAAAAAAAAAAAGACCTTTCTATAATACTAGCAGCAGCAGCTTGTACAGCTGTGAGCAAAAACTTACGTATTTTCAAAATAATATGCAGACTACACTATCATCATCGTACCCAAAATAAAGTTCGTATATAGAAGCAGCTGTCTCTCATCGCACTAACAAATATAATATATATAAAAAAAAAAAGAAGCAAATATTTGTGTTTCTCTTTTTTTTATAGAAAAAGATCCATTCAACATATTTTATAATAACAAATACATCAAAAAAACGAAACGATATAAACCTCTTATATATTTTCTCTTTATAATAATGAAGTATTATGTAAATATATTTATATAGTATAGTCAAATACGTACCATATGTGAGACTTATGAGAGTGAGAAGTATGCATACCTTTAACTAAAAAAAAAATTAATAAAATAATGTTTTTATAATGAATTATAATAATTTAAAAAAAATAGCAATTTTATTAAAAAAGTCATAAATTCATTTTGTAATAAAACGAAAGAAATTTTAACCGTGTAATTTTTTTCTAAATATTTAATTAAACATTTCACTTTTTAAAAGTACAAATTATGATAGTGATGGCGATAAAATAATTGTTGTAAAATCCTTTAAATTTAACGTTACCATATTGTCATGCACCAATAAATCCATATAATATCTAACTATATATTGTATGAGGCAAGCGCGGTGGCTGAGCAAAACAAATCAATTACATGTAACGTGTGCATCCGCAGCAGCACTCCCTCTCAATCGCTTTGTTTGTTAGGAGATAGAGCTTGTCAGCCGCATGCTAAACACTAATAAACTGCCAGCCGGACATTGCTCTCAAACTTGCGTTGACATATACGAGCAAAAATATACTACAACAAAATGTGACAAATAATAATTTATCATGTCAAGAATATTTGACAAGCATAAACATTTCTAATTTCTACATGTAACATCTGCATGTTATGATACAATTTTATCATAAGCTGTTTACGTGGGTGTATGGTTATAATACTATAACAAATAAATTTGAACTATTTTGATTTTTAGCATTTAGTGTATTTAAATTAAGTTACCTCTTTTTTCTAATGATTATTGACTAAAAAAAGGGAAAAAGAAGGGAAATATATTAATTACATACATCAAATACACATTTACATAAATGATCAATGATCATGCATGACAAAATAGTATTTATTTATATATGTATTATTTTTTTTTTATCCACAAACTATTTGATGAAATCAATTATGTATTATTCAATATAACTTATGAACTCAGGTCAACTTTTTTTTTTTTTTTTTTCATTTGAATTTTATAAAAAGTTAACGTCAATATTAATTAAATTTTATGACTATATGATTCATGCCTGTGGCCTGTTTCAACAGTAGAGGTATTCGTAAAATTTCTAGCTGCTTTTAAAAGAAAGAAGTTTAGTGTATATTATTCTCTCTCACTGGCATGCAAATAATGAAAAGAAAAAAAAAAAAGACGGTCGCTCAGTGATGCGACTAAAAAAAAAAGTTTTCAAAAGAATCCACTTGGCGTTCATGAATAAAGCAATATAAGAAGATTCCGTGACAAGAAGAATATATTCGTATAATACATTTATTATAAAAAAAAAAAAAAAAAAAAAAGTTAGCCTAAAGGAGAGTTTGCATGGCTTACCTTGCTTGGGAGAAGGGGAACTATTTGAGAGAAAATAACACGAGTATGCTATTATCATGCTTTAAATTATAACAAGCAATATAAATATTGGTAGAACTATTTAAAAAAAAAAAAAGACTCCAAAGTCCTAAATGCTTTACACGTCATTCCGAGAATACCTAAAAATTATGATTTTTTTTTTTTATTATTATTTTATTTTTTATAATCTTAGGATCATATGCATATGATGACACGGATAAAATAATTTAAAAACACTAAAATAAACATAAATCTAAACAAAAACGATGAATAACTTAATTTTAGGTGACAAGTTTGTTAATAATAATAACGACGACGAGTGTCAGAGAGAGACGACAGTTTAGTTCACCGGAAGTGGTAAGTGGAAGGTACGTGATAGGGAGGTATTAGAGAACAAGCAGCCGCGTGGTAACGTAAGTAGGCGGGGTGGGTAAAAAAAAAAAAAAAAAAAAAGAGGGGCGTGTGGGGGTCTGTTTTCAAGCGGAACAATCACCATTGCACACGCACAAAGAGCGAGCATTATCCTCTCTTGAAACAGGGCGGGTAAGCTGGAGACACGCACACACCTCCTGTCTCGTATAGCATGTGTGTGACTTCAACCCCTCTTCTGTAGCAACAGCAGCCGCTAAACCCTCATCTCTTGCCGCCAACCAACCCTCCTAAAACATCCCCCACTTCTAGCATCAACAGAAAATTAGGGGACTCTATCCTAACTGCTGCCCGCTCTCTCTCTCTCTTTCGTTGCTCCTCAGCAGATACCCAAATGAAATGATGTTGCCACGGGGAAAAGAGGGGAGGAGGTTAAAAAGACCATTTAAATCTGAATTTGTACACTGTATGTCCCTATATATATATTTTTTTTTTGTTCATACTCTTTTTATTTCACACCCCCATCATTTTAAGTGACGAAACAAAACTCTATATATAATTGAACTTGAGATCTCACAAAGTTTTAACGTTTTATTTTCATCTAATGATTACTGAAAAATAACAAAAAAAAAATATACCGTAATATTTTTTATATCTTGAGAGAGAAAAAAATAAGGACGCCCGGTTAAAATAACAAATCTACTACCTGTGTTTATGTATACTGTGAAAAGAAAGTATGTTGTATAAAATGTATAATATTATTATTAAATATTATACATAAGTGGATATTAAGTCTATATTATAATATACATTTAGATAAAAAAATATATATAAAAATTAATTTTAAAGATATGAAATTCTATTGTTCATTTTAAAATTAACTGTAAATAAAATAATGTCAGTTTCTATATAATATGTATGTATACAAGAGATTATAGATAATTCTTACATAATTTAAAGCTGGGAAGTGGAGTTCTACTTATGCATAACGTAAACAAGGCGGGCAAGAGAATAAAAAATAGACATGGCTCGAGTTTATATTCACTAATCAGAAAGTGTACCCATTGCTGGCTCAAATTATTCGTGGTTACGTTACAATATAAACAAAGAGAATTGCGTGTTTAAGAAGAAAAAAAAAAAAAAATGAAATGCAGATTTACTTTTCTGGGTAATGTGACGAAAGAAAAATATTTTCCATGAAAAAAAATATGTAGCGGAGAAAAAAAATACGTATAATACATTAAGCCTTAGTCAAAAAAGGTGTATCAAATATCACTGGATTGCATGGCACACCTTCATTGACTGCACTGAAAAAACACTTGACAGTTTTCCTGCTAAATTTAGCTGTTTTACGCGTTTGTATTTGTACCCATAAAAAAATTTGTTAAATTCAACAGAGTTGCTGTTTTAGATTTCTACAACCTCAGAACTGTTGAATTTTAGGCGTTAGATGTGTAGAATTCGGTGTAGCAGTGTATGAATGTTAAAAACGACAGAGTTTGCGATGTAAGATTTATAGGTTCTATCTTTTTAATTTTAACATTTCTACTCTTTTAATTTCTACAGTTTATTCCTTGATTCTACTAACGTATCTACTTCCTTATATTCTACAACTTTACTCTGTTAAATATACAATGTTCTAGACGCTGGTAATAGATGATGCAATTTATCTATTTATTGCATACAGTTTTTCTTTATACAAGAAAACGTAAGTTCCATTTCGTACAAGTGAACTTAAAGTTTTCTTGTAAAGAAAAACTGTATGCATTAAATAGATCAATTGCATCAACATGTAATACACCATCTTCTATATTATCAAAACATTCCATAATAAAATATTACAAGTTTCATAAGCATGCAAAATGACAACATTATAATTAAATAATGATTAGGGAGCAAACAAATCCTAAATAAAGATTTAAAGTGGTTATAAGGGTTCAATTAAAAAAAAATAGTGATTTATTTATAGAGTAAATATTTAATTAAAAAATCCAAACATTATATTGTACAATATTAGATGGCTTTATTTGTATTATACATTAAAAACGTTATAAATTTTGTGAATGAGGTGAAGATGGAAATTTGTCACACTTGAACTCTATTTTTACACTATTATACTCAACAACTGACGTAAAGGAGCATCATCTTGAGGGTCAATTCTGGGTTTCCTTTCCATCTTGGTAGTTTGAATGGTCGTTTGTCGTTCGGGGAAGTGGTGGTGGCACAAGGGCGGTTGTAATCTGGACTGCATTCGCGAGACTTTCAGTCTTGAGTCTGATGCATAATCCCCACATGGACGTCAACTAGAAATGCACAGGTCTTGCATTAGTATTATTGCAAATTTATTGCAAGTTAACCTTCAACTTACCAAAAAATTTGCACGTGTAGCGTTATGGCCCTCATCGCTCCTCAACGGTTCAAATATCGTCGGCCATGTGAAAATGCCTCGAAAATACCCCGGCACGCAGTATTGCTGGCCGCCCGTGTCTTAAAATAGTAACACAATTATTAAAACAATGAATGGCATAACATTATAGGAAGTAAAATATTAATTAAACTTACCATTGATGATCCAGAATACATTTCACAGAGCACAACAAGAACTGAACTGACGCCTGCAGATTGAAACAGGAAATGACAAAACGTGTCTGCCGCGCAGAAATAACGGTCATTTTATAACGTGGTAAAAAGTTTAATTTTTGCAGAGTAGATGTGTTAAAATTAGTGTAACCGTTGAAACTTCAAAATATTACAAAGTTTCTAACGTTGAATGTATGCTTACACATTGCCGAACTGTTACTCTGCCTTTTACATATTCTAACATTTAATTTCCAACAATTTCACACGGTTGAAAGTTACACCGTAAAACGTTATTTCATTTTTAACAGAGTAAATTGTAACTTTTATGTATTGAAATGTTAAATCTTACCATGCAACTGCGTACATTGATATTTAACAGGGTAGAGACTGTTGATTTTGACAGTCCTCGCATAACAGTGTTTGGAACTGTTGAATTTAACACAGAACTAGTTTATATTTAACAGGAATACTGTAGAATTTGTACCAACAGTTCAAAAACTGTCAACTGTTTTTTCCGTGTGCAGATTCAACAACCCATATATACAACAATCACATAATGGAAGATTTTTTTGTTTTAATAAGCATCTCTGATTGATTGATTTATATTTTGGGGCAATTGACACATTTTGGTCATGTATGCCCCCAAATAATAATAATAATAATAATAATAAGCATCTCTCATAACATAAGAATAACACTAGACGTCCAACAGATTATCGATCTCAAAATTTTAATTGCGAAAATGAACAGAGGATGCAAAATTATGCCACTCCAATTTTTTTTCCACATTTTTTACAGACCAGGAAGTATTGCTAAAAAGTTTTTGCTGAGGTTGGGTTTGAACCCACGCTCCTTTTAGTTCATATCTTTTTATAAAGAGAGGCGTCAAGAGGCGTCACTCTCTCTGTACTTTCAATAATTACAATAATAATTTTTAAATAATTTCAATATATTTTTAAAAATAGTTTCCGGACACCAAAAACTCTGGAAAAAAAATAGAGAGTAGACTTTTCACCCTCTATTCATACAATAAATTCTTTTCCTCCTCTGCAAACAAAATAGTAATGAAGTAAATAAAATTGGCTATATTTCACTGCAACGTTCTAGTTATTTTGCCCCGTACTGTACGTTCTAAATCAAACATGAGCTCTCCACCCTCACTTGTCTTTCTGTATACGGAGGAAGGATAAAGGGTGAAGAAACTCAAGTCTCTTTGTAGCCGGGAAGGAACGTAATCCAACAGTCTATACACGGGTTTTGACGATACCCTGTGCTGCATAACACGCAATATAAGCCTCTGGGATGAAACCAGATATCCTCTCCTCATATCGTTGCTGTATGTTCATAAAAAAAATATATAAATATATCGTACACATACATTTTGGCAGGCAAAAGAACAGAAACCAGTTTAACAGAAAATAAAAGTTGGTAGTTATTGGAAATTTAATTTTATGTACTGTGTGCATGACTAAAATATTCAATTACCACAAGTAAAATTATCTAAACTTTTTTTTTCATGGTTTTTCCCTTGACATGAAAATTATCATGAATATATTTAGATGTAAAATACCAACATTTCACACATGTCATGTTTTAAATGATAACTTGTGGAAAATGACATTTAATATTAAGGGCATTGGGTGTAGCACCGGTAGTTGGCAACACTGACCTATCTTCACCATGCTAATTTTTGGTCATTGCTCCTCGGAGTAATTTTTATGCTAGAGCTAAGCTGATTGCTGTAGTATGAAGATAATTAGTAGCCCAAGTGCACAATTTGGCTAAATAAAGCCTGATTTAAAGAAAAGTATTTTTTAGTAATTTTTTAAATTTACATGCATTTTTCTAAAATATAAAAAATATACTTTTCTTTAAATCAAGCTTTATTTAGCCAAATTGTGCACTTGGGCTACTAATTATCTTGATACTACAGCAATCAGCTTAGCTCTAGCATAAAAATTACTCCGAGGAGCAATGATCAAAAATTAGCATGGTGAAGATACGTCAGTGTTGCCAACTACCGGTGCTACACCCAATGCCCTTAATGGGAATAAATTTTGAAGTATAGTTATAAAAAGCATTATATATAGTTCAGTGATTTCAATGATACAATAAAAAAAATATATCTATTTTATATCCAAGTCATAATTATATTACGAGAACTAAAGGCACATTATTATTAAAAATATATTACACCTATGCTGCTTCTTTTTTTATATCGCTTGGCGGTCTGTATAATATTATTACAAGGCTAGCTGGCCATCTGCCACTATAATGTATACATTTGCTAGTTATGCATGTTCAATGTTATCAGCGGTAGAGCAGAGTTAATATTTGCTATGGCGCGTGCACAGATCTCATTAAAAGTCCCCCCCCCCCTCATTCTCTTTGTCTAGCAAACGTACAACACTAATTACTCGTTGATTGATTTAAAACCGTTGTAATGATAAAAACATAATCAATTAGACGTTATATTAAAATATCATGAATAAATTTTATAATGTATTTATTATTGTTTTTATGTTTTACGGTAAATAATAATAAAAAAAAATCTCTACTTTTTCTTTTATTTTGAAGTTTCATTTTAAAAGGATTACTTAGAGAGGTTGAAAGAGGAAAAAAAAAGTAAATAATAAAAAAAAAAGTTTCTACGTCGATTTTTTTCCTCTCCTTTTTTTTTTTTTCTCGCCCGGTTATTCGAGTGTAGAGATACTACAGCAGTAGAAAAGAAGAGAGAGAAAAAAAAAAGAAGTCTCTACAAAATGGCTTCCTTCTGTACACGGCGGCAGCTAGGGCGAGGAGATTCCGCCGTGCTCATGCTTGCCTCTGCGGCCAGGCTCACCACACGGATCGAACATTTTACCGTCGGGCGACACACCAGCAGCTCACTCACCGTAAAAAAATATAATATATCTTTTTAGAGAAAGAGAGAGAGAGGTGGGAGATATAAAAAAAAAAGACATGCATAAAAAAAAAATGAGGAATGAACATGAAGCTCTTGTAAATATCTCTCCTCACACTCTTAGTCCCCCTCCTACTCCCCCTCAACTCTTTTTACACTTGAAGCCTGTTTGCGTTGCCTGCTCGCATGTCTTCCTTTTTATTTTTTTTTTTTCTCCCCTTCCAATCTCTCAGCAACTGCCAAGTGTACTTTTTGGTCTTCACAATAAAATTGTATTTTCTTTAAAAAAAAAAAAAGTAGTAACAAAAATCTTGCAAGACAAGCTGCATGTGTAATGTTAAATGTACTACACTACGTTATTTCCTTCTTTATTTGTAAGTCTATACAGAAAGTATTCAACTCCATCAGTATAATTATATATTTTAAAAAAATTTACTGTATATAGAAACTAGTCATAATTTATTCAATCTCTATTAGCTACGCATAAACGTTTCAAATATCATCATTAATATTATTATATAAAATGTTTTGATGTAGTTCGCTTTATCTTCTGATTTTCTCTTTAAATCACATAAGGTCTACAATGGTATGATAATTAAAGGGCATGACAACTTTAATGCCAGCTGGTTATTAAATATTTTATTAAAAGGGAAAAAAAGGTTATGAATGTTATATTATAGAAAAGGAGAAATAAAATTAAAATGTGGTACCTGATAGGCTGTATAATTATATTTAATTGTAGTCATTATGTAGACAGAGAAGTGAAATAATTAACGATTAATAAAATAATTTGGCTAGTAATAATGCGCTGCTCTTAAATTGCTTGAGATTAGTCAGAAGTTGTTGCACACGCGGGTGGAATCGGTCCAACTTTTATAAAAAGAAATTCCATACATTGACAAGATCTTTCAATATTTACCCAGAAGACTTTCCCCGTCATTTCGACTTTTATCGGAAATATTCGGGAGACTTCGGTTCGTGTTCAAACAATCAGGTTCTTTGTTACAATCTGTCTACCAATGAGCAAGGACGTTACAAACACGATAAAAACACTAATATTAAATGAGACGTGAAGTGTGGACTCAATCTATATAACCCGTAAAATTGTCAAGATTACAAAATAAGTTTTTTTCTTCATGGGAAAAAAATTTTTTTTGATATGCAGTATTCACTATTCACTAATAATTTTTTTTTAATTTTTTTCCATTATAATCATGAGCTTACATAATATTAATAATAACGCCGCTATAAAATTTAAAACTATTATCAAAACAAAATATAATTACCACGTTTTACAATATATTAACCAACACCTTTTATCTTCCTGATACCTTAAAACATCTACCTAGTAATCAACAGTTTAGGTCAAAACTGATTGAATTTTTACTGCAGAACAATTTTTATGCCATAACAAGAAAAAGAACAGCTTTAAATAATGTAAATGCTTTCCTTGTAATAGATTGATTTAATAATATATATAGTAATATAATTAAGAATTAGTTTCAGATTGTTTTCTATTAATAAAAATGTTTTTTTTTTTTATATATTAAAGTTTTATTTCTTAGGTATTGTGGACTGACTAGATAATACTATAATATGTATGATTGTAATTGTAATAATAATATAAAACTGATGATAATATGTTTTAATTTTAATGTTTCTTTTACAGGTATTGCAATGCTAAAATATTGTAAACATGCATTTTGTACCTTACGGTTCTATATGTGCAATAAATAAATACAAATACAAAAAAAATATATTTAACACCTTTTTTTTTTTTTTTGTTTAAAAAATCTCTGAGAGTTGGTGAACATTCGCGAGCCACCGTGGCATTGCCACATTTGCCGCGTTAATATTATTATAATTATTACCTTTATTGCCACGCAGATTATATATACAGTACGTACCGGTATTGTTTATCTTATTTTAACAGAAATCCGCAACTGTTAATGATTAAAAAATATATATTATCGGTCTTGTATTTAGTAGTTTTCAGTACATAATATAAAATAATAGGTGTCAGATGTGGCAGGAAGTTTTAACAGTTCACGAAACACACGTCTTCACTCTGCTTTTAACAATCTCTGAGGAGGGTCTTCCTCCCCCCCCCCCCCCCCTCTTCGCTCGTCTCCTCTAACTCCTCTTCTTCCTTTTTCCTTATTTTTTTTACTCTGAAAACCACCCGCGGGGTTTTCACAACATGCCATGTGTGTTTGCAGTTTTACCTCTCCTGTAGCTTTTACCATAAAAATAAAATGAATAAAAAAAAAGTACTGACAAAGCTGATCGATTATACAAATAAATACATCGTAACATCGTTTTATATAAAATTATTGCTAACAAAAATTTACTATCGCCCAACTATTAATCTATTTACGATCAACAGACGTCAATAAAAATATATATTTTATGCTCAAATGAAATAAACAAACGTCAATGACGTCACGTTAATTGTAAAAGAAGAAAATCATACATATGCATACAGTACGTCGTATGTTCTAATCAATAATTGATACCAAGAATGCTTTACAAGTATAGAAGAACGTTAATGATTGACACATGCATTCATAATTTTAATACGTAATGGACTGCATCTAAAATTAATCATTATACAAAAGCTACATAATAAAAGCAATTACATAAAAACAAAACTGATTATAAAAACAGCTGTAAAAGGAATTAAAAACATTACTTTTAGTATCCATACTAACCTCCAACTAATGCTCGCCTTAGTAATGATGTGCAGCATTACATACAATAATATCCTCGTGTTGTAACCTTTTTCTTAATGTTTTTAATGTCCTCTTTGTTATTTTGTATGTCAAAATCACCACACAATATTGAAAAAAAAATCACAAATATTTTTATCACAAAATATAATTATATTTTCTTCTCTTTCAATCACGTAAATAAATAATACTTTGATTAGAGAGCGAGAGAAGCAAAACTTGCTTACTGTCGCCTCTACCCAACACACAAAGCTTGCTTGCTTGCCTGCTAGAAGCGAGAAGCCCCCTACGTTTTCCAACACAGCAAAAGCAAAGCAGGCAAGGCAACTTTACAGCAACACTTCGTCACGGCACGGTGTATAACCAAGCCGTTACTAAACCTTCCTATATTTTAACCAACGAGTGAGACGCCCCAAAAAGTTCTCGTTCAACATTTCTCGTTCATAACAACGAGAAAATAATACTTTGTCTATAAAATTTCTCGTTTTAGATCTATCGCAAGCACTCGCCAGTATTACATTTTACTATATAACATACAAACTTTATACAAAAAGGATATTATAATACTTAAATAATATTCTTTTATAAATATTACTTTATTATTATTTTAATAAATATAATTTTTTAATAATATTAGTAAAAAAAAATAATAAAAAATTAAAAATAAACATTTTGAAGAGATTAGTGTTTGATATTATGAAAATGTTCATTGACAACATTCTGAACTGCTTGCAAGAGTACTTATAATAATAATATTTGATGGCGAGTGCTTGCGGTGGAATCTTGGCCTAACTGGCGGCTGATTTTTCATGGCTGGTGGAGGGTGATAAATTCTACTGTACTTGACTGAAGATTGCCGAGTTGTAGTAGCTTGCTTACTTGCTTGCTCACTCGCTTTCCTACTCGCCGTCCATCTAAGAAAAGAGAGAAAAAGAAGTACTTGCGTTGAGCGAGTTCTTTCGAGCAAAGTGTAGTTTACCATCCAAGGTAAAAAATATCAAATAAGAATGACAACAAGTATTGAGAAGAAGTAAATGACAAGAAAATATGATGGAGAAAAAGGAAAGAGAGGGGAAAGAAGTTTGTTGTTGAAATAAGAGAATAAAATTATTAATGTTAAGACATATATTATGTGTCAATGTTTTTTATGTTCATTTTTTTTTTTTAAATTACATTTTTATTTATTTTTTTATTAATTTAATATGCAAACATTTTATCTTATATACTCTGATATTGTTATTCAAAACAAAAGTATAATGGAAGTATAATTTTTATGTTTTCATTGTATAAAGTTAAAATCATGTAAATTAAACAATAATAATTATAGTATAATGTATAAATAAATATGGAAATATGAAATATTAATCAATTTTTATTCAATATCCTATAATTTGAAAATTAATTTTCCATGGCACTCGTAGCAAGAAGGGTGCAATAAACCAAAGTTTATTTTACAAGCCGCGAATGTTCCTTATCTCGGATAATATATTGAAATTTATAAAATAATATTTAAATTTTAAATCTCACAACAAATTTTTATAAACGAAGATAAGAGCTATAATATTATAAAATATTATAATAAAAAAAAAATCCATAGAAAGTGTAGAGTATTATATGCAACAAATTAGTGAGATCGTGACAGCAATAAAAATAATATTTAATTCATTTAGTTAAATAAATAACGTTTATTAAAAAAAAAATATTAACACATGTTAAAGCTATCGGGATAAAATTTACTTTCATAAAAAATAAAAACAATAGAAGAAAATAAAAATATAATATATATTATATAGCAAAAAGTTTTCATCGCATGTAAATCAAACGAATTATAAATAAGTGCTGCGAGGCAAAGGGCGTGGTTTTGAATGTTATTGTTATAAAAAATCTCTCTCTCTCTCTCTCTCTCTCTCTCTCTCTCTCTCTCTCTCTCTCTCTCTCTCTCTCTCTCTCTCTCTCTCTCTCTCTCTCTCTCTCTCTCTCTCTCTCTCTCTATATATTTTGGTCAACAGATTCATCTCACTGTCATCGTTTACATAAAACAAGTAAATCGAGAAAATTTGTCTTTTAGAACCTTCAGTATATAAAGAGCTTTTTTGATACACGGAGAAACATTATCATGCAAATATACAGTAGATAGTAATGGACCACGCTTTATTTTGTGTTCATATTATAGAGTTTGTATTACGTTCTAGAGAAAGAGAGAGGAGGAGGTTTTATTCGTACATATACCCCTGGGACTACCAGTATGTAAATGTGGTTATACTGGTATTAATATATAGTTTGAGTCTAACAACAACTAAGGCTCAGTTCGTATACTACACTGTAATATGTCGTCTGCATAATGGAGATCAGTATTATACCATCGTCAACATCACACGGTACAAAATTCTCTCTCTTTGAAAACTATACACGAATACATGTTATATAGGTATATATAATTATATTATATTATATATATTATAGCTTTAAAATGTATAATAAATTATAATATTGTTATATTATAATGATATCTATAGATCTTTGTTACAATATTTATTCACTCTTTTAACAACAAACTGAGCAAAACACAATAGCAAGTAAACCATTTACCAATTTTATTTATATTAAATTAATGTGTATATGTAAAACTATATATCATATAATATATATTAATAATTAAGGAACACTGGTTTAGTATTTATCAAGCTTATGAATTTTAATATATTATAGTATAACTTTATATTTATATTATACGTGTTATATTTTATAATTTATATGCATGTGATAATAATTAATATATTATTACGTGATATCAAGTCTTCAAATTAATTAAAAACTACTTCTATAGATTAGTTATAATTATATACTTGTTATATATATATAGTATAAATTAGTTAATTTTAAAGTTTAAAGGGGTCAAGATATGAATACTAAACTCAAAATTAAAATCAATTAGAACATTTTCCACCTATATATATTGAATGAATATAGAGAACAAATATTTATTATTGAAGATCTGATGCTAGAGGAGCTTTTTACATTCACAGAATTTCCATGAAAGTGGTATGAGAGTAGAGAGGTTTCCCCTCGAGTCCACTTCCCAGAATTCTCTCGGTGCTTCTCTCGCGGTCTCTTACAGTCGGAGTGATTCAAAGTTCCCTTAACTACAAAAATGTAATGTCATGTTATTTGACTTAATTATGCATATTACCAGGCGCGGATCCAGAAAAAAATTTCGGGGGGGGGGGGGGGGGGGGGGCTGCTTCCATAAGGCCAATGTTAAAAAAAAAAATTGGAGTGGGGGAAATGCCTATATTGTCCATGTTAAATCCAAAATTTCGGGGGGGGGGGCTGCAGCCCCCCCAGCCCCCCCCCTGGATCCGCGCCTGCATATTACAACTATGCAGTAATCTGCATGCCAATGAAATCTATATTGTGAATTAATTATCAGTATATTAAAATAAATTTAAAGGGGTACTCTGAAGGGAACACTTTTTTAATATCATCTTATCAACAAAAATAAGACCGATTCACTGGTAATAACCATTTTCTTGTTCAAGCCCCCAAATTTGAATTCTAGGGACCAACTGCTAAAAAGTGAAGTTGTGACGTATCGGTCTGGCCACACGCGATATCCAGTAGCAATTTTATGGCGAGATGAGAGCAAAAGTTGCGATACCGGATGTTGCCTGTCTAAAGTAAACAGAAACACAAATTTTCAACTTCTATAAGAAATCATCTTTCGTCTTTTTCAACGATTGGGATGAAATCACAATTCAATCGATTCAATTCCCTATCTAGCGGTATTATACAAAAATTATTTTTCTGTGATGATTAGAAAGTGCAATTGAAAAAATTAATATTAAGACTGCATGTTCATGCAGCATTTACAGTATTAATAATTGGAAATTTTTTTATTTACACTTTATCAATTATTCAGTATTATAGCATTGTTTCTGCTGTTTCTGCATGCTTTTAATTGCTGTACGTAGATATATATAATAATATATATATATAATTACATTTATCTCACTGCACCTATTCACTTCTTTTAATGAAATTATTCGAGTTTCTACTGTTATAAGAATATAGTTAATTTACTGTATTAATTTTTTTCATGCTGTTCCCAAATTCTATTTTTTTTTTTTATATAAAACTGTGACAAATTCACTTCTAGATAATAATATAAGTAATGATAATCAATTAATCATGCATGCATCCTAATCAAGAACTAGTATACTTTCGATGTACAACTTTTGTTATACAACTACAATATAACGAGATTTAACATGGCATGAATTACCTTTTGTCTTGACTGAGGTACGAACCAAGTACCCCCACCGAGCAGCATGTTGTTTTTTTGTAACAATAAAACACGCAAGAGACCAGCAGACAGCCATTTTATAAAGATAAATAAAGAAAGAGTTAAAAAAGAATAAAAAGTTTTCTGTAGTCTAAATATTTATACTGAGTCTTTAGTGTTCAAGGCAAAAGAGAACGAGAAAGAGAAAAAAAAATGTAAATTACACTCTCTGTATGTCATAAAGAGAGACGTTTTGCTACTAATAATTGCTTTTTGAAGTAATATTTTCTTTTTATACAAAAAAGAAAAAGTAAGAAAAAATATTTCAATATATAAAAATATATTAAATGTCTTTTTAATAAAGAATCATGATGGAGCTTTTAAAAAAAACACATCAATATTATACTTATAAAATATAAAAATAAATTACCTGTTTAGAAATCATAGAATTTAATGATCGTTTAAGTTATGTTGATGTAGATAAAAACGATTGTATATGTCCAGCTATAGGGTCCACCCGGTCCACTATATTTCATATTATTAAGAGAGGGGGGGGGATATATAAAGCTTTTGAACGAACCAGCAATAAAAACTATTACATTCGCAGCATTACCAATAAAATAATACAATCATATACTTTCACCACCATAATATACGTAATAATAATAAAAAATATGAAATAACACTTATAACGTGTTAAAAAATAAGCTTAATTACGTTTCATATCGATTATAACTATTAATAATTAACTCGTATAAACATATCATTATAAATATTACAGTAGTTTTAAAGATAATGAAATGAAAAAGTTTTTGTTTTAAAAAGAACATTCAATGTACAATTTGCAGAGCAATTTATTTTTTATTGTAAAAAAAAAGACTGAAAGGTACTTTAAAGTGTGTGAAGGAAGAGAATACAGGACGGTGCTGGTTATCACAACTTTTATCAGCACGTGCGAACACGAAACCAAGAGCTACACATCGTTTAAATTTTTAAAATTACGTTATTGTAATGATAAAATATAATAAAATGAACCTTATGTATGAACAATTTCAAGTCACATTGAGTATAGTGAACAAAGAAACCAAGTCACACCCAAGCAAGCTGGCATTTCAGCAGGTAGGTAGAAAAGGAAGCTTGTAGTATAGAGGGGATCACATTATTATACTGTGAGCTAGCTAGCAAGCCTCCAGCTTTTCTTTAGAGGTATGTCTCTATACTTTACTTAACATAACATACCTTTTAATTTTTAACAATGAAAATAATAGAAAAATAAACCTTATTGCATATTTACCAAAAGTTAAAATATATAAAGTTTGTTGAAGGCCTTCTTTACCACAAGTACAATACTATACATAAATTTTTAAACAGAAATGCTCAAATCAACCTTCATTTTATTTTATATAAGAAAAAGTATAAATAAATGCTTTAAATAAAATTATTGTATTATATATATAACTACAACCATTTATTTTAAAAGTATCACATAAAAAAAAACTTTACAAACAATTTAACGAAACTGCTTTTCTATGAAGGCTGATTCAATGATTAAAATTCATTGGATACGTGCCAACTTTTGTTATAATCCGATATGGATTTTTTTTTTCTCCCTTTGTATTGTCTGAAGAGTAGTTTATTTTGAGCAGTACTGTACCATTTCCTTTATTTTTTCTTTATAAAAAGAAAAAGTTACGCTCATCTTTCATGATTGAGAGAGTTGTGGGGAAAAAGATGAAGGAAATGTGTGTGGATACAAAAAGACAAAAGAGGCAAAAACGTTTCAATACACCCAAGTGGTTTCAAATATGACCAACGAAAACTTATAACAAAATAAAATAAAAGATGAAACTTTTTCTTACAAATAAAATTGTTATAATACACACAGAGCAATTTTAGACTACAAAGTTTTACACTTTTTTTTTTCAATTACTTGCAAACATAAATATAAATAAAAAACAGATAAAAAAAAAGAAAGAAGTTGTCAATATATTATACGAAATGATACTGTTTATATTTATAGAAATCGATCGAGGAGATATAAAGTTATATTTATTAAAAGATGTCGTGTCATGTCAATATTTTTTTACAGGAAAATAATATCTAAATAAATAATCTAATAAATTTGGTTTGTATTCATGCACATTTCCAACAAACGATATTTTATACAAAAAATTAACGTTAATTTGATATTTCCATTTTCATTGTTGGTTTTATGTTAGCATGAAATATTATACATTTATATAACTGACACCAAAAATTTTACATAAAATACGAATAGATTAAATAGAATGACTTTAAATTTGATATATAATTATATTATAGCACTTAAAATATTATTAATATTTTTCGATCTCATATTATGAATAAATATTAAGATTTCAATATAAAGTCGAATCATTAAACATTAAGTTAAATTTATATACAATTATATCATTAATTCAACCACATAAATTTAAATATAAAATGTGATAATCATCAAAACTTGACAAACGAATTTAATAAAAAAAAAATCTAGAGCCGCTATATTAGGAAGTAGCAACAAATTAGTGATACACGGAGTTTAATGTATAGAGAACGGTTTAGTAGTAGGAAGGGGGGAGGGGGGCGTTGATTGGCTTATTATATTGGCTGTAAGGGGTCATGCGGGAGGGGGAGTTTGTGAACCCCCCACATAGCGTGGTTCTAGTAGCACGCGGCGTCGGTCCCTACTCACTTTTGAAGCCACTAGACCGCTGCCTGTTCATTCGCCTTTGCGGGTAAATGGTTCCACGATAAAAGGATTACCAACTTATATATATGCATCACAGCTGCCAACTCTCCTGTAATAATAATATAACTTTCTCTTCATCCCCCTACCCTTTTATATACAGAGTGAACCACAATTCGCGTGCCAACTTTTTTCGTAAATTTGATATTGCAAAAATTTTCGTACAAACTTCAAATTTGGTACACTTGTAGCTGAGGGTTGTAAAAATTAGTTCTGGGTGTTAAAATTTTTATTGGACATCAATAACACCCCTTTCAGGGGTGGTTTTTAGAAAAATTATTTTCGCCTTATGGAAATTCAATGTTAAATACAACTTTTTTTGAAATCATTGTAATTTTGCGCAGAAAGTTTCTAGCATAAGGTAATCGACCCTCCTGAACCCAGAAATAATTTTAGATTTTTTCCCCGACGCACCCCTAAGGGTGGAGACCTACCCCTAAAATTCATTTTCCTTAAAAATTGTGCTAAAATTATGAAATTAATTTTCAAGAGGTAATCGACCCTCCTGAACTCGGAAATAACTTTAGATTTTTTCCCCGACGCACCCTTGAGGGTGGAGACCTACCCCTAAAATCCATTTTCCTTAAAAATTGTGCTAAAATTATGAAATTAATTTTCAAGAGGTAATCGACATTCCTAAACTCGGAAATAATTTTAGATTTATTCCCCGACGCACCCCTGAGGATAGAAACCTACCCCTAAAATTCATTTTCCTTAAAAATTGTGCTAAAATTATGAAATTAATTTTCAAGGGGTAATCGACCCTCCTGAACCCGGAAATAATTTTAGATTTTTCCCCAACGCAACCCTAAGGGTGAAAAACTACCCCTAAAATCCATTTTTCTTAAAAATTGTGAAATTAATTTTCAAGGGGTACTCTACCCTTCTGAACTCGGAAATAATTTTAGATTTTTTCCCCAACGCAACCCTGAGGGTCAACGTACGGCTACCCACCATGACCTTTATTCTTAATAACCGAGTAGGAATTGTGAATTATTTTTTTTTCGGGATTTATCGGAATCTTTAATAAAAAGAAATCACAGACTCACCTCTTCACTTGCAGCATGACGATGGATGTGTCCACCGTTAATTGCATGGCGTGAAGGCAAATGTTGGTCTGCACAACGAGGATATGTGTGCCTTTAACAACTGAGGTGTGACCAATTCCACATAACACATAACGTCTGTCACTTTGAGCTCGACAATTGTCTCAAATCTCTTTCTGAAGCGAAATGTTTACAAGAAGAGATTTGAGACCATTGACGAACTGAAAGTGGAGATCAGACGTTGCATGGAATTGGTCACACCTCAGATGTTAGAGGCCATGCACCTACACACATAGCCTCGTTGAGTGGACCAACATGCAATGTGCCATCACGCCAATTAACGGTGGGCACATTGAGTGAAACCACAGTCATGCTGCAAGTGAAGGGGTGAGTCTGCATGGGATATTGTTTTCTGTGAAAATTTCGATAAATCCCGAAAAAAATTTAATTCACAACTTCTACTCGATTATTAAGAATGAAGGATATGGTGGGTAGCAGTTTACCTTCAGGGTTGCATCGGGGAAAAAATTTAAATTTTTTTCCAAGTTCAAGAGGGTTGATTACCCCTTGAAAATTAATTTCATAATTTTAGCACAATTTTTAAGGAAAATGAATTTTAGGGGTAGGTTTCTACCCTCAGGGGTGCATCGGGGAAATATCTAAAATTATTTCCGGGTTCAGGAGGGTCGATTACCCCTTGAAATTTAATTTCATAATTTTAGCACAATTTTTAAGGAAAATGAATTTTAGGGGTAGGTCTCTACCCTCAGGGGTGCGTCGGGGAATAAATCTAAAATTATTTCCGAGTTTAGGAGGGTCGATTACCCCTTGAAAATTAATTTCATAATTTTAGCACAATTTTTAAGGAAAATGGATTTTAGGGGTAGGTCTCCACCCTCAAGGGTGCGTCGGGGAAAAAATCTAAAGTTATTTCCGAGTTCAGGAGGGTCGATTACCTCTTGAAAATTAATTTCATAATTTTAGCACAATTTTTAAGGAAAATGAATTTTAGGGGTAGGTCTCCACCCTTAGGGGTGCGTCGGGGAAAAAATCTAAAATTATTTCTGAGTTCAGGAGGGTCGATTACCCTATGCTAGAAACTTTCTGCGCAAAATTACAATGATTTCAAAAAAAGTTGTATTTAACATTGAATTTCCATAAGGCGAAAATAATTTTTCTAAAAACCACCCCTGAAAGGGGTGTTATTGATGTCCAATAAAAATTTTAACACTTTGAACTAATTTTTACAACCCTCAGCTACAAGTGTACCAAATTTGAAGTTTGTACAAAAATTTTTGCAATACCAAATTTACGAAAAAAGTTGGCACGCGAATTGTGGTTCACTCTGTACAACATAATATATATTATATATAATATTATAAAATCCCTTTCATATTGACAACAATCAATCATATTTTTTTAAAGTAAAAAAAAAAATATATTGTTATATATATTGCCAAGGTATCACGTCAAAACAACGAAAACAAAAATCACGAAAGCATTTTCAACGACTGACTTTATCCCGAAAACAATTACATCGAAAACAAATATAAACGAAATCATTTACCACGAAATTAAATTAACACGAAACAAAATAATAACGAGAACAAAAATCACGAAAACAATTTGTACGAAAGTAATTTGACCGAAATTAAAAAGGACGAAAGTAAATTAGAACGAAATTATTTTAATACGAATTCAATAAGCACGAAAACAATTTGAACGAAAGTTATTTGAACGAAAACATTTAAGACGAATACAAAAACCACGAAAACAATTTGACTGAAAAGTTATTTGAACGAAAACATTTAAGACGAATCAAAAAAGAACGAAAACAATTTGACCGAAAGTTATTTGAACGAAAACATTTTAGACGAATCAAAAAATAACGAAAACAATTTGACCGAAAGTTATTTGAACGAAAACATTTAAGACGAATCAAAAAAGAACGAAAACAATTTGACCGACAGTTATTTGAACGAAAACATTTAAAACGAATGAAAAAATCACGAATACAATTTGAACGAACGCTATTGAACCGAAATAAAAAACACCGATGAAGAAAAATATTAATAAAAAATTATAACAAAACATTAAAAAAAAAATGTAAATTAAAACGAATGCAATAAAGAAGTATATTATACAGACTGAGCCAGAAATGGTGTTCCGAACCCATGCTAAAATTTGGGCAGGTTAACTTATTTGAGCTAGAAATTTGAAATTTGGCATACGTAAAGCCATGGGTTCCAGATTCTTTTGACATGTACATACACGTGTTAAACAATTTTTAAAATTAATATTTCCTACCGTTTTAGGGGTTGATTCACGATTTGCATTTCTTCCTTATGGGATTTCCATGTTAAATTAAGTTGATAGAAAAATTTTAGCCGATTTGCACCAAAATTAGTTTTTAAGGTTTTCAGAGCACGCTGTATTTAATGGTGTTTCCTCACCCCTAAAAATTAAATCGTTAACTCTTGCTCGGATTCAAAAAATTCAAAGGTGGTTTATGGGGTAAAAAAATAAGTCCGTTTCAGTGGCATAATCAAAATTTTGATAGCATCATTTTTTCCTGTAACATGGGTCATTATCTCATTAGGGGTTGTTTTCACCACTTTTTAAATTACACCATTAAATTCAACGTGCTCTGAAAACCTTAAAAACCAATTTTGGTGCAAATTGGCTAAAATTTTTCTATCAACTTAATTTAACATGGAAATCCCATAAGGAAGAAATGCAAATCGTGAATCAACCCCTAAAACGTTAGGAAATATTAATTTTAAAAATTGTTTAACACGTGTATGTACATGTCAAAAGAATCTGGAACCCTTGGCTTTACGTATGCCAAATTTCAAATTTCTAGCTCAAATAAGTTAACCTGCCCAAATTTTAGCATGGGTTCGGAACACCATTTCTGGCTCAGTCTGTATAATATACTTCTTTATTGCATTCGTTTTAATTTACATTTTTTTTTTAATGTTTTGTTATAATTTTTTATTAATATTTTTCTTCATCGGTGTTTTTTATTTCGGTTCAATAGCGTTCGTTCAAATTGTATTCGTGATTTTTTCATTCGTTTTAAATGTTTTCGTTCAAATAACTGTCGGTCAAATTGTTTTCGTTCTTTTTTGATTCGTCTTAAATGTTTTCGTTCAAATAACTTTCGGTCAAATTGTTTTCGTTATTTTTTGATTCGTCTTAAATGTTTTCGTTCAAATAACTTTCGGTCAAATTGTTTTCGTTATTTTTTGATTCGTCTAAAATGTTTTCGTTCAAATAACTTTCGGCCAAATTGTTTTCGTGAATTTTTTATTTCGTTTTAAATGTTTTCGTTCTAATTTACTTTCGTTGTTTTCCAATTCGTTCAAATAACTATCGGCCAAATGGTTTTCGTGATTATTGAATTCGGCTAAAATGTTTTCGCTGTAAATGCTTTCGTGTTTTTTAAGTTTCGTTATAAATGCATTCGCACATTTTCCATTTCGGTTAATTATATTTTCGTTTAAAATGTTTTCGTGTTAAATTACTTTCGTCCTTTTTGTTTTCGGTGTAATGCCTTTCGTTTAAATTGTTTTCGTTCTTTTATTTTTCGTTCTTTTGACGTAGACTCATTGCCAAAGACTTTGATATTTATTTTTTTTATATTCTTTAACTGAAGTATCAAAATATATATTCTTTGTATATATATATGTATTTTTTTTTATTACGTCGCATTTTTTTTGAACAAGCCATGTTGGTTCGTTGTTATCCAAAGAGAGAGAAAATAACCGTGCCGTGCCGGGTAGTGCAAAATATACAGTAGGGGCGCGGTGAGAAGAGAGGAGGGAGAAAAATCGATGGGCAAGAAGAACGTTGCAGCGCCAAGCCCGCGCCCCTGGCACGCAGAAAGGCACCAGCATAGCAGCAACAGCAGGGGTATGTCATGTAAAAAGGTATATAAGGGATGAAAAAAAAAGCGAGAGAGAGTATAGAGATTTAAACTTTAAAAGGAATAGAAGGGGGGGGGGGGGGGGGGGGAATCAACGTAAGGTAAAAAAAAAAATGTGTCTGTCATGAATGCATTTCTCACATAATAAAAAATACTAAAAAAAAACTTTCAGGATGGATTTGCCACAATAAAATCTTTTTTTTTTTTTTTATTATTAGCATTGATTTATATGAGAGAGAAATCTTATTTTATGTTATATTTCAGTCAAAAACTTTTATAACTTTTACTTTTTTTATTAATATCAAATACGTGCTATGGTATATTAAAAATATATAATATATAATATGAATATTTTATAAGAGAATATAGATTAAATTTTATACTTTCAACACTTTTAAAAAAAGATAAATAATTGGATGATTAATAAATTATATTATTAATAACTTGAACATTATTTACATATATAATATAATGAATAAATTGTTTAATGTTATATATTTATATGAATGTAATCTGACATTTATTATAGGTAATGAGTAATCTCTCTAGGGATCATTTTCAACTAAAAGTTTAAGGGAAACGTATAAGTAAGCAAGCAGTAATTTCATCAAGCCTTCGGGGGTTTGTATAGGTGAGAGAGAGAGAGAGAGAGAGAGAGAGAGAGAGAGAGAGAGAGAGAGAGAGAGAGAGAGAGAGAGAGAGAGAGAGAGAGAGAGAGAGAGAGAAGAGGCAGCAGCAGCCTCAGAGCCTTGGCTATACGCCTTTTATATTATAGCCACACATCCACCGTGAGAGAGGGAGAGAGAAAGGGAGGAAAGAGATAGAGAGAGAGAGAGAGGGAGAGAGAGAGAGAGAGAGAGAGAGAGAGAGAGAGAGAGAGAGAGAGAGAGAGAGAGAGAGAGAGAGAGAGAGAAAGATTACAACGTGTCGGCCGGCAACAAGGCGGCTGTGGCAATGCGGTGAACAGCGAAGGTCGACCACATAGCCGTCTGCCCGCGAGAAAAACTGGCCCCAAGCCCATCAAGAGTCTACTGACCAGTCGGCCGACCGTGTGACGTCACACTTAGATCATCTGGCTTCAATTTTATCACTGCAATATTCTTTTAATTATTAATGATCATAAACTTATTACAAAATTGTAAAATAAAAAGTTATAGTATTAAATTTTTAGCAATTCTTTTTATTTATATTGTAATATTTTATTATAAATGATATAATATGTATAATTATTTTTTATATTTTATTCAATGATTTTAATCGATAATACAATAAAATATAATAATTATTATTCATGATCAAGTATTAAAACTATAGTAAATACATAATAAATAATCTACATTAAAACAGTAATAAAACAATTTTAATGATTAATAATTTAGATGTATATATGCAAGTTTACTTTTACTACCAACAAAGAGAGGCGAGGATTGGTCGATAAAACTATTTCACCAAGCATGACTATAATACAAATTTAATATAATGTTCAAACGGTGGCTAACATTTACGTTTTATATATACCTGTCATGCAAGGTCTAATTTCCTATATATGCATGATAATACATCTGGGAACTTGATGCTCATTAATTAATAATATTTTTTTATATTTATTTATATCGATCACATATAACAATAAATGTAAGCACTTCAAATCAGCGTATACCAAAACCTCATTGGTTTTGTAATCAATATTATACTAAAACAATAAATTATAATAAAATAACCCCGCTATATATGCATCTCATGACATATTAACAATATATTATAATTATTATATTATTTCTATTCCCAGTTTTACTTCCGATTTCCGATAATGTGCATCTTTAATCTTTAATTATAAGTGATTTTATTAAAATATCATTAAAGGCAGCCGCCATTTTTTTTTCTCACCCCTGAGTTTTAGGCCATACACCTTACTGCAGCCAAAAAGGGTTGCTGCACATGCAGAGTGCACAGAAATTTGTCTACATTTCAATCGGGCAGGAGCAAAGCAGTCAGGTATCGGCATGTATGTACTTTTTTTTATAAAGTGTGTTCTATGTTGTATATTACATCGTCATATACCTTAATTGTATAATAATATTTATATTATGCATTTAAATATATGCAAGTGTAATAGACGATATTAATAATAATAATAACTGTTTAGTGAGCAAAATGAAATACAATATTATGTGCAAACAGTATTGACCAGTATGCATGGATTCTCATGGAGGTCATAAAAATGAACATGAAAAACAATGCTAATTATTTACAGTTAAATATAGTACTTATAGTTACTAATAAAATATCACAACCTTTGCAAAATAATTTTATGATTTAAATACTTATTATTATATAATATAGCTGCGGTATATACAGAATATTATAACACTATTTTTACAATGTATGATAAACATTATAATCCCCTTATTTTTTCTATCCCATTGTTGAGAGTGTCTTGCAAGAATGAAGTTTATACTAGTGCTTGAAGGTATAAAAACACCTTTTCTGTTGAAGAGTATAAACAAAGCAGCGAAGACTTGATCCCTCCATTGTCTGACTGCACAATTAGGAGATACAAAACTATTTAAAAACAAAACAAAAAACGGAACTCTCTACCAAACAAAGCCTCTTTATTTCAATACTATAATATTATCATGTAATGTTCCTCTAACCCCCCTTTTTAACTGAAAGAGTGTTCATATATAATACTATAATTATATTTATAAAATATATATTTAACATAAATGTATATATAATTATTATATAGCTTGTAATATATCTACAAATTTATCGTATATATAGCATTTACTCCTATAATGTTGATAATTAAATCTGCTTCGTAATTATATTTAAAATATATAATATATTATAGTGATTGATTGAAACAAAATATCAAAATTTCAGCTATTATACATGCAGTTATTATTTCCAACGGTTAATTTGAGAACTTTTATCATTAATATATTAAATTATCACGAGTATCGTGAAGTTTATTAATGAACAATATTAATTAAATTCGACTGAATCATAAAAGGCTATATTATAACCATAATATGTCTATTAATCCTTTATACTATATATATTATATTCTCCTTTCTGATTTAATGTGACCACACTGCTGCAATTAAGGCAAAAATAATGTTTACTCTGTTATATAATCGTGCATCAGTGTTCATGGCATATTAATTACAACTTTGATTACAAGCCTAATACTTAATTATCATATTTAATTAACTAACTAAAGATTACATGATGAAGCTGCGTGAGGGTTTATTGTAACAAAATATCAAACATTTAAGAAATTTTTAATTTATATAAATTCAGTATTGCAGCGCTGAAAATAAATATTAAGAAATGCAATTTTGAGAGCACGTTAATTATAATATAATATATTTAGGTAACTCTTATTAGCAATATAAAATAATTATTATATTATCCGTTTCCCTTATACCAAATATTATAAACTAAACTCTAAAACGTAAAAGGTTATAACGTTCAGAGTTCAGAGTATAAGTATAGTTCAGACTATTTCAAAGTGTGTTTATTTAACTGAAAAAAAAAAAATGTATTATTTTAAAATATTTTTCTTTCAACATGTTTTAATTTTAATGGGTAATTTTCTTACAACTCAAATTTTAATTTAAATATATACTATATTATGATAGGGTACTTATTAACAATAAGTTTGATTTAAGTTTCAACTTTTTAAACTCAAATTTGAGGACTCTGAAGGGATTATTAGAATAGGGGCAAAGTATGCAACCCGCGCGCAAACCTGAAAATTGTGACGTAGAAACTCCCTAGTTAACACACAACAACTGCCTGATATCATAATTTGAGCGTCAAGAAGTGATTGGCTATAAGTTTTAGTAACACAATCGAAATCAGCGGGTTTTTCTACCTTAGTATCAATATTTTTGTCTCCAATATCAGTTTATTTTAAGTTTTAAGAGTGATAATCGAAAATATAAATTTATTGCAGGAAAATTTCGCCTGCTAGGCAGTTTCTACGTCACGTTTTGGCGCTAAATTCAAAAGAAGAAAGATTTTTAAAAAATTCCCTTGTCTCCAATTTTGAAGATTGAAACTTTTTTGTTTTGGGACATTTAATTTCAAGGCATAGAGCATCTGAAAAAAAAATTAAAATAAATGTAGGAGAATTTCCCAAGAAATGAATTTCTAACTATATATATCCATTTAAATAAAATCCGATGATATAGTGTTCTATTTGATAAAACTTGAATTAATATTTGAACATCAAATGTTATATACATGACTATGTAAATATAAAATATGTACATTATATACAGTCATATTATATAGTTATATATAGAGTGCAATGTACTGTACAATTGGCACACCACGCTTAATTAGTAATTTACCAACCACAGCTAAAGACGACTTTTGCTTCATAAACAAATAACATGACATGTTGTCAGACTTTATTCTCACACACATAATTGTGTCAACTTTGCAGAAAACAAGCATCAGCAACAATATTATCAGCAGGTCAAACACATGCTGGAACTTGGCATATTTCTTATACTATTCGCGCGTGCATCCTCATGTACATGTACACATCATTAGCGTTCTAGTTATACGATAACAAACATATTGTATCACGATAACAAACATATTGTATTTCGATAAAAAATATTAATTATACAATTGCAGTAACTTATAGATATCTGCAGTGACATATACAATCTGTTCGCAAACATTTCAGTTTTTCCAACGTTATATTATATTATACGTTTTAAAACAATTTTATCTCCATATAGAAACATGATGAATAAAAATAAAAAGTGTTTGTGTTTTGTTTAGTGACTCGTTTCTACTGCTGCAATCTCAAACCCACTTCGCATGCTGCTGTGTGCAATCCACCTCTCTTACCAAGTGTATATAGAAAGAGAGAGAGAGAGAGAGAGAGAGAGAGAGAGAGAGAGAGAGAGAGAGAGGGCAACAGCTGCATTCAGTAAGGCATGATGACTATTATATTATACACTCCCAGAGTTGCTTGGTATGTAATGAGACATGTACTAGCAAGAGGGGAGGGAAAATCAAGTACTTGCTGCAACTTACATGACATGCATCACGACCCTGTAATCATCCTTATATGCGCTCCCTACTCTGCCGCATGCATGCATATAATCGTCTCCATTTATCTTTGGTTTGACGTCATAAACATTTTCCTCTGTTCTTCAATACAATTCTAATGGGAGGGTCACGTGACGTCAAACCAAACATCAGTGGAGACGACTTTATCTTTATATAGCTATACTATCATGCAGCCAAAGTCAGTATATTATAATACACACGACGAGGCATATTGTTGTGGTGATACTTTGCTGGCTTTAAATAATTATATCGTAGATGTATGATGTGTTAACGAAAGGTTTTCGTTCTTCAAGACTTTACCAGACATATATAAATTCAGTTGAGCAGCAGGCAAAAAGGGGGACTTTATTTTACAAGTTGTACTTGCTTGGTAAATAATGAGAAAATTTCATCTCGCTCTGCCTTCCATCAGCCTTTGATATTAAAATAGTTGACATTGAAACATTCATTAATTAAAATCTACATCTTTTTAATAACTCCCCTCTTTTTTTATATTTTAATAAAAAACTTAAATAACAAGTAAGTATAAAATATTTTTTAAGCTTTACTCAATTTATTGCAAAATAAACATATGAACGTCATTAAATTTAATATATTACAAGAAATGTCATATAAGTTAAAAATCATTTCATGTTGTGTATCTTCTGATATTTTGTAATTAAAATTTAGCAAGATTTTAATATTAATTAGTAATATTAATTTATATAAAAGCTTATTTATTGTATAATTCTTATTTTTGTTTACATATAATTATATTATTATATAGTCTTTTAAAGGCAACAATATTTTTTACAGTTGCAAAATATATTATAAAATTTATACTATACAGTTAAATGTAATATAATATATAAATATTTTATATTATTTGGTTAATATAGATCGAATATAATAGAGTAATGTATAGGCTAGCAAAAATATGTAATAATTACACAAAAACATTAATAATATATATCTTTCTATACTGTATAATAATAAAACAAATTTAAATTAATAAAAGATCATTTTATATAAAATAATAATATATATATATTAGAATAATTTAATATTTCCTCATATTATAATTATTTGTACAGTAAAATTTACATATTATGAGGTTTAATAAAAATAATTTTATATGCATCTACAAGTGGTAATGTTCTGAATACAGAGTGGTACATTGCTTATGTATGCTCATATAAGACCCGCAAGTACATTGCATACACATGCGATAATGCTGCCAGAGATATATAGGGATGAAAAGAGAGGGAGGGGGGAGGCATTAAAGCTAAGCCAGCAGCACGCTCATTGTAATACTGCACAGCCATACGCTCTATTACAGTGATGAGAGCCATGAAGTAAGGGTGGGTGGGTGGCGTATATATCGTGTATTGTGTATTATATAACTTGCATGATGGCAGATCTAGCATAAATATACTTTGTGGATCTGTCAGTATATAATATATCCCCTCCCTTTTGTACATTATGTATATACAGTACTCTCTCTCTCTCTCTCTCTTTCGTGTCATCTCATCCAATATCCAATATCAAACACATACATATGCGTACAAGCTCGTATATATTATATAGCATGCAGTGTGGCAAGCACGCATCAGCTTGTCTCATTTAAACTACAATATACTCATGACAGATCGATATGAACAAAATTTGAAAACTCTCTCTCTCTCTCTCTCTCTCTCTCTCTCTCTCTCTCTCTCTCTCTCTCTCTCTCTCTCTCTCCCTCTCTCTCTCTCTCTCTCTTTTCCAAGCACTCAGACACTGCACACATAAAAAAAAAAACTCATTCGTTCGTTGTATTCGATTTCATCATTATTATTAACGTTATATAATACAAAACTTTTTCATTTTCAACGTTTGAAATAAAATCATGCCAACAACAATGAAATAATTAAATTTTAATACTATACATTATTTTTATTTAGAACTTTTTTTATTTCATCTGCATATTTTGTTTACACATTTGATATGTGACGTGCTATACTTGCAAACAAAGGACTCATATATATATTATATATTGTATATAATATATATATGTATATATATATATATATAATTATATAATTTTTTTCCTTGCATGATGTTATTATGATGTGCAATAAAAATAATTCCTCATTCTCTTTGCCATACTTCCATTCATATTTATTAATTAAATGAAGTATTGGTATTTTCTACACAAATTGTTCAATTTTTAAAAGAATTAAATAACATTTAAATAATATATATTACATTAATAAATACACAAATCATTATTTTTATTTGTTTTATTACTGCTATATTTATATAACAACGTCACTCACTCAAACGTCAGACTTTATATATATAATATTAATTAATACAATAAAAAATTACAAATTTAAAAAATTTGCTGATTGATTGATATTTTGGGGCAATTGACATTCACATTTTGGTCATGTATGCCCTATATATAGCTCTTAATACAAGACGTACATTAATGTTTTAAACTTTAGTTTTGATGTATTTTGTGTAAAATGTAATATTATATGTTTTTATACTGAAAATTTCTCTCTAATTAATGCGTGTGTTTTTTTCCTGTTGGATGGCTAAATGTTTTTTGTAAACTTTTATAACACGAGTATATTAGCTTGCCTTCCACTGTTATGTTTATAGTTATATAGGATAACCTTTTTGTATTCTTTGCCGTATATATATATATATATATATATATATATATATATATATATATATATATATATATATATATATATATATATATATATATATAAGAAGCTTATTCATGAAAAACGTTCACCCAGAAAAAAGTTAATCTCTGAAATAAAAATACAATATATATATGAAGAGAGCTATTTCAAGAGAAAGAGAGAGAGAGAGAGAGAGAGAGAGAGAGAGAGAGAGAGAGAGAGAGAGAGAGAGAGAGAGAGAGAGAGAGAGAGAGAGACTGAAAGGAGGAGAATTAAAAATATATCTCACGCTTTTTCATAGTTTATAATATATAATAATTTGTGCAAAAAGATTTAATATTCTTTCATAAAAAGACTAAAATTATTAAAGTTTCAATTTTTTTCGGCTTCATTTCCTTCAAATTTAAGGGCATTGGGTGTAGCACCGGTAGTTGGCAACACTGACGTATCTTCACCATGTTAATATTTGATCCTTGCTCCTTGTAGTAATTTTTATGCTATAAGAGCTAAGCTGATTGCTGTAGTATCAAGATAATTAGTAGCCCAAGTGCACAATTTGGCTAAATAAAGCCTGATTTGAAGAAAAGTATTTTTTAGTAATTTTTTAAATTTACATGCACTTTTCTAAAATATAAAAAAAAAATTTCTTTCAATCAGGCTTTATTTAGCCAAATTGTGCACTTGAGCTACTAATTATCTTGATACTACAGCAATCAGCTTAGCTCTAGCATAAAAATTACTCCGAGGAGCAAGGATAAAAAATTAACATGGTGAAGATACGTCAGTGTTGCCAACTACCGGTGCTACACCCAATGCCCTTAATGTTCTTTAATTTTCCTGATTTTTATTTATAACCAACTTCGAGCCTTTATTATTCCGATATCTACTGTATATAATCATTAAAAAAAGTGCTATATCGTTGAAAAAAAAAATAGAGATAAATCACATTTTTCCATTAGATTACAATAATTAATCGATATAATACATGCATACTTAATTATTTATAGGTACCATTTTGATTTACATATATATTTTTCGCAATATGTCGGAAATTTTCTTATTGAAGACAACAATTATTCAGTTAAAATTATTTTCCTTTTTTGTTCCATGTCATTGTGTTATGGAGTGTACAACAAAAAGGAACATGTATAAGGCGTACTTTATTTCAATATGTTTTTATTCAAATGACTTTATTTGAAACTAAGTGATATTGACATAAATATAAAATCAATAAACACTCAATGTAATTTAATCGCGACTGCTAAAACAAGCTCACGGCGGGAGATGGCCCCCCCTTCCCCCCCCCCAGTATATGTGACGAATCAGCTGGCTCAGAGGTCACGTGATCAAAGATCAGCTGACATTACGATGTCTCATTCTCGCAGCTTGCATGCAACATTATTGTTATTGATAGCCAAAGGCAAAAAAATTATATTTACTATTGTGGTGAGCGTGATATTGTATTATTGAATTTAACATGCATGGCTAGAAAGTTTCAGATATCCATGCATGCATCAGGTCTAGGGACGATACAACTCTGAAATCATATATAATATATATGTATACTTATGGCTAAGAATTCTGCATAACATTACACGGAGGTTTCTGTTAATTGTTATATATTGTACAACAGTTCATACAGTTGTATACAGTCAAATTAATTTGATATTCCTTCCGGAAGTAGCCGGAAGTGTGAAGTTTCAGCTCTTCTGTTTGTAATTCACTATTGAAACTTTGACAGAGTGGTTTGAAGTATAGAAGTACTGACCTTAACTTCAAATTCAAATTCAAATTCAAATTTTTATTCAATCATTTTGGTTGTACATAGACGAACTTGGATCATGTCAAGTAAAAAAAAACAAACAAACGAAAAAACACAATTAAACAGACAAAGCAAAGCACATCACAACAATCACAGTGCACACAAATAACATATAAATACATTTTAACTATATAATCTGAATTTTATACATCTATTACCATGATAAATAATTTAACATACATTTTTTATATTTATTTGAGTTAAAGAGAAATCATATGTACAATAATATTAATTATATTAAAAATTCCTGATTATGTTTTCAGGCAATTTAGCACAAAAAAATGCTTTGACTGAATAAAATTCTTTTTCAATTAAAATTCGTTTCAATTTGTTTTTAAATGCTTTATCACTTTCAATATTTCTAAGACTGGATGGTAAAAAGTCATATATCATTGCTGACTTATACATGGCACTATTTTCAAAAAAGCTTGATTTGTGAATGCCTATTGCTACTTTATTGTTATTTCTCGTATTATATGAATGCATGTCATTATTCTGAGTATAGAGACCGGAATTGGTTCTTTTGAATAATGCACACTTTAGGATATATAAACAAGGGAGAGTTAACATTTTATTATCTTTGAAATATGATACACAGGTATCACATTTTTTGAATCTTAACATGGTTCTAAGGGCACGCTTTTGTAAAATAAATACTCTATTTAATTGACTCGCGCTACATCCCCAATTAATTAGACCATATGTTAAATGTGAATAAATATAGGCATAATATATAGAGAATAAAGTGTCTTTTGACACTGAATCTCTTAACGTATATAATATGAAGTTTCCTGAGTTAATTTTTTTGCTTATTGCATTTACATGTATTTCCCAATCTAAAGTTTCTTCTATATTTAATCCGAGGAATTTTGTAAATTTGATTCTTTTAATAATTTCTTTTTTTGTTTTTAATAAAAGACTATATGTTGGTGGAGTTCTTGCAGTATGAAAATGCATATAAACTGTTTTTGAGGCATTTAGGACAAGTTTATTTTTATAAAAATATGTATCCACTTCTTCTATTGTTTTTAATGCCTTAGTACTCAACTCTTCTTGCGAATCAGCTATGACAATCGCACTTATATCGTCTGCATATTTGACTAATTCCCCATTTTTTACAAAATCTGCCAGATCATTAATTGCCAAAGAGAACAAATCTGCGGATATCCTCCCCCCCTGTGGTACGCCAAGGGTGACAGGTAAATTATTAGATTTAACGGCAATTTTTTTGGAATTTACTTCAAAATTGATTTCTACATACTGCTCCCGTTCTGACATATATGATTTAATTAGCTGTAAGCTATTATCGTCCCCTCCCATTTTTTTAATTTTATTTAATAAAATTTCTTTATCCAAGCAATCGAAGGCTTTTGACAAGTCAAAAAAAATTACAACACATAATTTTTTTTTATCCAACGCCTCAAAAACTTTATTTAATAAAGAAAATATTGCTGTCTCTGTTGATCTATTTTTTATAAATCCATGCTGACATGGAGATATGAGATTGTTATTTATCCTATATTCCATTAATTGATCATCTAATTCTTTTTCAAAAATTTTTGATACACATGAGGGTTGAGATATTCCTCTATAATTATTAATGTCTAGTTTGTCACCATTTTTACCAATTGGCGTAACTTTAGATTTTTTTAATATATTAGGAAATACTTTCTCAGTTATTGATTGATTGATTGATAAGATATGTTAATGGGGGTGCTAATAATTTTCCACAAAATCTTAATACAGAACATGGTATCTCATCTGGGCCTGATGATTTTTTATTAGGCAAATCATTTATTATATTTAAAATTTTGTTTTGATTAGTGTGATTGAACGAAAATGAGTTCACTACAGTATCACTTATAATAGCATCATCGTTGTTATTTATAATAATTGCCGATAAATTTTCTTTAAGTATGTTCTTTACATTACTTTACATTACATTATTCACAAAAACTGACCTATGTGGTAATTGTAACGCTGAAATATGAATATGAAAGACTAGAAACCTCTCACTTCCGGCTACTTCCGGCACGAATTTTAAATTAATTTGACTATAGTATATTAAGTTATTATATATTACAATCATGAGGCGCGTATCTAAGAACCAAATTTCGGGGAAGGCCTATATCTATGTATCTCCATATGTAACAGTATAAGGCCAACATTAGAATATATTTTGGACTGAGGGAAACATGCCTATATATATATATTGCCCATGTTGAATCCAAAATTTCAGGGGCAGCTCCTCCCTCCTCCCATGGATCCGCATCTGCAGATGATTATAATATATATTGCATGTTAAATACATCAATGTTCATGCTATATGGTAATTAAGGGCTCGGATCTTTGATTTAGACTGATGGAACCGCTTCAATTTAATTCAGATTGACTCATTAATGCCTCGTTATATCATATAATGATGCATGCAATTTTATCTAACAAAATAAAATTGACATGCTGAATAAATTAATGTCAATTTGAATATATTTTATCTGATGTTTTCATTTACAATGATTACAAGAATCGTGACATAAATAAATTATTGACTCAAATTAGCTTATAAATTATTGTTAAAATAATCGAGGTAAACTATTACTTATATACCATTATATATTTATGCATGATGATGCAGGCGCGGATCCAGGGGGGGGGGGCTGTGGGGGATGCAGCCCCCCCCCCCCCCGAAATTTTGGATTTAACTTGGGCAATATAGGCATTTCCCCCACACCCCCACTCCAATTTTTTTTTTAACATTGGCCTTATGGAGGCAGCCCCTCCCAAATTTTTTTTTCTGGAACCGCGCCTGTTATATCATGCATGGTATTATTCTGCAAAACACATAATGATATTTTATGTTTTTGTACTTTTTTGTTCATGTAAATTTTATTTTATTTTTCATTTTTTTTTATTTAATTATTTATCACAAAAATTGGAAGGTGATATCATAGAGAAATATATTTTCTCTATGGTGATATCAATTATTAATCTGCAAAGCAGTGACGGAAAAATATTAATGAATCGTGGAATCGTGTAACTTTTTTAAACTTATTTCATTACATTATTAAAGCCTCCAATATAAAGTTAATGATATCCGATTAATTTAATAATAATTAATTTTTAAAAAAAATATATAAAAATATATTGCTTTGATCATGCAGTATAAAAGTTATTTGAAAATTCTATAAAAATAATTATATATATAATATATTTATATATTTCATATTTATTTTACATAAATCGATAATAAATATTGTTAAAACTAAAACTAAAAAAAAAAAAAAAAAATGGAAATAAAAAAGAATACAGTATCAGTATATCCTCGTCACATTGCATGTCGTGTTTTTTTTTTTTTCTTTTTTGTATTTTTTTTTCTTTTTTTTTTTTAGTCGCGTTATGTCGCTGTTTGATGTAAGGGTGTGTGAGAGTGTGCAGTAGGGAGTAGGAGGGATGAAGGGGAGGGGGAGCTAGAGCATCGAGCCGTGGTGGTGCTGCCGCCACTGCGGTCGGGTTCCCACCATCCCCCCACCCACCCCCACCAAACCCCGCACTGCGGCGGTGGCTGCTGCGTTCCGCCGCCGCGCGCAGCCTCGCTATAGCAAACTGAGAGTGGGTTCAATGTTGGGGGGTTGGTTTTGGGCTTGGGTCACCCTCACTAACACATATATAAGAGGGGTGTGGGAGGTATATAATGGTTCTCTCTCTCTACATCAAGTTTGTTAGGACAAAGAGAAAAAAAAACCTGCTGTCATTCCAACTAATGACCCTAGTATTAACAGCTCGTATTGCCACGCTATATCAGACACGTTTGTATAACTTTATATTATAAGCTTTCTATGTTTGGAATGGTAGTTGTAATAATAATGATGATGTAAAAAAAATACATAATTAATTAACACAATTTAAAAATTAAGACATTTTATTATTTAATATATATAGGAATATGAATATAAGATTTAGTTTTTATCTGTTTGCTCTTTCTCAGTCTCTTTCTCTCGTTCACTGTAAAGGATTTATAATAAATTTAATCCATCAAAAGATTATTTTGTACGTCAAGTCATTCTATAAATGGAGTATTTCAAAAGAGAAAATAACAAGAAAGAAAATATATTTTTTTTAATAAAAATATTGATATTCTGTTGAAATGGCATGGCAAAAAGCCAAAATATTTCGATTTCCATATATATTTTAAGTTTCAGTCATATATATAAAGTGTAATGTGTATACATTTCAATAACATATTATACTTCAACACAAGTATGATAATTTTAAGTATGGAAAAAAAGGTGGTAATGTGTTTTATAAAAAAATGATATATGAAAGAGTGTATATGTTCCACACCTTTAACATTTATAGAGTTAAAAAAAATCATAATTTAAATATTGTATTTGTCTAAATGATTGATTGAATCGAATGAAAAAAATATATATTTCAACAACAAAAAGGTGGTATAAAAACTGAAAAGAAGGAGATAAAAAGACATCGCTTGAGATTGAGAAACAAGAAGGTCTGTGCATGTCAGCTTGACAGTAAGAAAAAAAAAATAAATAAATAAAATAAGAAGTGTATTTCTTGTTTTGTCCGCAAGGTGTCAGGTCGGCTCGGGGCGTGGTGACAAAACCACGACTGCGGCGGTCAGCGATCCCGCCCCGCTGCGGTCAAGGTGTCAACCAGACACTTCGGAAAGGCAACTTTGCTGTTGAGTCTCAATCACTGAGAGGGGTTCTAATATCCTGGGAAATTACCAAATATATATTTTTATATTGACAAAAGTAATCAATAGGTCTGTTCGTAAATACACAATGAAATGAAATGAAATGAAATGAAATGAAATGATGAAATGAAATGAAATAATCTTTATTTAGCTTTCGCTATTCAGTACAAATATAGTTTATATATTGTTTTAATTAAACAATATAAAACAGTTGGTTCATAAAATTTATGATAGTTCATAGAATTTTATGCCTACAGTACAATATTTATTAGGATACAAAAAACAATCAGAAAGAATCGATGATTTGTGGTGAACCCTCTGTACATAAGGTTCATTACAAATCACAAATAATCGATTCTTTCTGATTGTACATTTACGAACAGACCTATCAATGACATTCTATTTTACAAAATGCATTCATATGATAATGTTTTCTTTTCAAGTGATTACATTTGCTCAGATAAGAGATATTCTGTAGCATTAATATGCAATGCATATCAGCGCATGATTCGATCTTCACTAGTCGAGATAAATAGCTGATGCAGTTTATCTCAGTGGCGTAACTATACAGAGGGGGCCGAGGGGGCCAAGGCCCCCGGGCCCGTACATCGAAAGGGGCCTTTTTAGTTAAGCTCGTTGAAGAAATTTTAATTAAGTGTGAAAAAAAAAAAAAATTTGAAACTAGGCAAGATTTTTTTAAATATATAATATAATATATACTATAATTTATATTATAGTACAAATAAAGTTTTTTTACGTAAAATAAGTAAAAAAAAAAAAGCATCCGTAAGCTGGTAAGCATGCATTTAATTAAAATATTTTAAAAATATTATTTTTTCAGCCACATATGGCATAAAATTTTCAATTCAAAAGTTTTTAAGAAAATAGAACGCAGACTGAACGCTCACTGTTAATTCAAGATAGATCAATTTTTAATTAGTAGCTCTAGCTCACATTTTTTTTTCTTTTTTACCAAAAAAACTGAATTGAATGCAAATATTTCGGATTTGCAGATATAAATAAAGGATTCTTGTATATTAACCTATATATATACAAAATCCTTGATATAAATTATTAAGGAATTTATAAATGTTGCGCAAATCATATTTCATTAAAAATGTAATTTTCTTAATGAAAAAAAAAAGTGGCACGCTCACTTTTCCTAAATTTTTTCGCCTCCGGCGGGGTCCCTTAACCCCCCTCCCCTCCCCCAGGAGCCGCCGCGAACGAAAGGGCCCTTGCCCTTGCCCCGGGCCAACATTTTGTAGTTACGCCATGCACTGGTTTATCTTTTTTTTATGTAAGACAGACCATGTCATTGTAGGTACACATTTGCAGTTTTGGTATTAATACAAACATCATTGACAAACAATAATGGTGCTCTCCTAAAGTGGGCGTGGTCTGTGTGGTATTTAAAATTATATAATTATGTAAAAACTTACAACACGCACGCATGCAGTATATATATATATATATATATATATATATATATATGAAATGAAAAGGGCAGTATTTTTTTTTTATAATATCAAGATATAATCAATGTGATATCGTTAAAAAGATACAATTAAACTGCAAGCATTAAGCAACAATTAATGTAATTGTTATATATAATTTTTACATTTAATTATAATATATAATACATACATTGACATAATCATGTGCATGGCACTTATATACAAACAAATTTAATTTTACATGAAATGTTTTATGTATATATATGTATAGTTTTGTTATATAGAACGTATTACATATAAAGTTTGTAAACTATTTTTAACACGTTATCTATTTTAATTCTATATAATTATATTGTATAATTAAAACGATATAATGCATTATAAGTGCATGCGCTCTTATAAATATATCAGTTATATAATAACCACTTTAACTTTATAAATAACATATAAAATGTCATAAAATATTATACCATCATATATATAACATAACATAATATATATATAGAACATTAAATTTTACAATGATGTTATATAAATTTAAAGAGATAAGCTGCATAAACAATTAATGTATAATGTAAGCAGCTTATTAATTAATATGTAACTTATTCAAAGTAACAACGTATATAGGAACTATATATATTAAGGAACATGCATGACGTAACATTTAGCTTATTGAAAATAATATGGCATTACAATTATATTTTATGAGGCTTTTATATTATATTATTATATAATAATATAATTATATATAATTATACCATCCTCCATGTTCAATACTTTTGTAATTTTTATTTCCTGTTTAACATTTTCTAAATTCTTATAAAAATCGTCATAATATGATGGCAATATTTTATATAATTTTTATTATTTCAGGTATTATAAGTTACGCAAGATTACGAGATAATCGTATTTATATAATAATAAAATACTTTATTACATTTATTATAGTAATTTAGTTTAAGTGAGGTTAGTGAAGTATTATAACAAATATAAGTCTTATATAACATATAACAAATTATTTTGATTTAGATCAGAGAGCGAGCGAGAGAGCTAGAGAGAGAGAGAGAGAGCGAGAGCGAGAGAGAGAGAGAGAGAGAGAGAGAGAGAGAGAGAGAGAGAGAGAGAGAGAGAGAGAGAGAGCTAGAGAGAGAGAGAGAGAGAGAGGAGACAGGTGTCGACTCGCACACTACAACACGACGGTAAGTGAGTGCTGGGATTACGACCTTTCTGCTTGGCGTTTGCCCACTTGGCTTCACTTACCATCAGAGAGCCTGCTCTTCGATTTCCTATATAAAGTCTTTTTCTTGATGCTCCATATTATATATACAGAGTATACACACAGCATCTTTATATATTATATATAAAAATATATACCCCCACTAGAATTCGATCATATTAGAGAAATGGAAGTAGAAAAATACTTACATAGTGAGAATCCTTTTTGCCTCTTGGGTATGAATATAAAACAGTCAATATAATATTTTATCTATACTGCAGCATAAAATAGAGAGAATTTTTTTTTTTAAAATCATGTATATTTTTTTTCTTGTTATAACAATACCACAGATAGAGAAAAGAGAGGGATTGAAAAAAAAAAAAAACACTATTCAAATAAAACAAAATTACATGGTACATGGTTGTAAAAATAAAAAGTTCAAAAGAAAGAAGACGATAAAAATCAGAGATCATTAAATAACATTTTAAATAATAAAAAAAACTTGTATAATATAATAAAAAAACGAGCATGACAAATAAAATTGGATTTTGCAGCGAAGTGGTACCCCAGCGGCGAGGAACAAAGCCCGGATTACAGAACTTCATGTTGGTCTCAGAAGGACCTTATCCTCACAGTTTATAAACAAGCTAACCACACGTGTTATTGTTACTCGACAACGTCATTTATCAGAGTTTACAGCATTATTAATATTTTTGTACATATATATATAATTATAAATATTAATTATATATATATAAAATTCATATTATATAAATAAATTTCTATTTAACCATTCAACATGCATTGCATCCATGCATGACGTATATATATATATTAGGAAAAGTCTTCATTATTAAAATTTAGTATAATATATTATGCAGTTTGAAATAATATATTGTGTAATTTATGTATGTTAAATCAATTTAAAAAACATTTAATCACCTATTCCATGAAATCAATACTATACTGTACATATGAGGGCATTTAGTTTTTACGTTTTTACAGGCACATTTTTTGCTGTATATTTAATTAAATTAATTATTATATAAAAAATATATACTTTGAAACCGGTACTTTATTACAGCAAGTAAAATTTATTTTATATCACTAAAACTTTAATGATAATTACGATGTTTTTTTGTTTTGTTTCTTTTTATTATACTATAGTGTATTTAACTAATATGTATTTATACCATGTTATGAAGGAGCTATTAATTATTATATAATATAAATAATATGTATCATTAATATAATTATACATTAAATGAATAGATATTTTAATATTTTTAGCACAAAATCGAATTGAAATATTGAAATACATAAAATAATATAATTAACATTCATTTAATTAAAAAAAGTCATTAATAGAAAATGAGTTTCTTTATCATTTTTATTTTATTTTTTATTAAAAAGTTATGAAGGGGAATTCACAAAGCCTTCAGGCCACAATTAATGCTCAATAATTTAAGACCAGAAATTTTGGGTTTGAAAAACACGCCTAAAATCAAGCTTTAAATTATCGAGCCTTAAATGTGGCCTTAAGACTTTGTGAATGCCCCTTATGAACTTCAAACTTTTTAATAACCATAATTCTGCAGGTGCTATAAAGTGTTAAAAGAAAATGGAATTTATAATATATATAAATTAATTTTTAATTGAACACACAATTAATTATGTTATGTTTAAATTTAAAGGTATAGTTATAATTTTTTGTCTGTTATATATGATATGTACAGCCACAAAAGAAAATAAAATTGTAAAAAAATGATTATTTTAATACGCTGTCATACGAATGTTATAATAATAACATAAACCCTCCAGACAATAATATAAACGGAGTCTACACCGCCTACAGTGATAATGTTCCTCGTATACATGTCGTCTATATACGCGCGATTTTTTATGACGTGAGCCGCCAAATTGTTGGTCCCACCTTGAGTTTGCTTGCCGCAACTGCGGAAATGCGGTGCGGCTGAGAACAGGTTTATATATACATGGTTCTTCTGTATTATCTTACACCACATCAAATGCATTATATAAAAGATTATTATACTTAGATTGATTTTCTTAAATGTCATTATAATCTCTTTTGAAAGGTTTTTATAAGATTTTTTACTATATATAATATAATATACATTCAGAACTTTATTTTCCTAATATATTATATATATTTATGATATTATTATTTTATTTATATAGTTTATTATTTAAATAATGATTGTGTTTTATTAATAATAAATAGACTATAATATTATAATATATATGATAATATTAAATTCAATTTTATATTCGCGTGATCATTGTTGGTTTTATGCAGTAAGTACTGTTCAGCAATACACAATTAATTAAATAAAACATGCCAATAAAAAAATATTAATATGTATGGTGATAAAAAATTGTGAAACGTAACAAAATAAATAAAGTTTTGTTATATATATTGTGCATACGTTACAGTAATTATCTAATTATATAAAGTACTTGAGGTAATATAATAAATTTCTATACATTATAATTAATTAAATATTAAATAGTAAATACATTGAATTTGCGTTTATTTTCCAACTATAATAAGATTGTGCAGTAAAATATTATTAAAAATATAATAGCGTGATTGTACGCGTGATGATAATATTTTATGCTATATATTATAAGACACATACAAAAGCTACGTAAAGAAGTATACTACTATAATAATATCTTGATATATTTTAATGAAATGAGTAACACAAAAAGCTTACTTGCAAGTAATTTATATTCATGTTGAACTATTTTTTTTTTTCAAAACTTTTTAATAAAAGTAACAAAAATACATTTAAATGTAAAATCAATTTTCTTTATTTTCTCTTGAACAACATTATACGACAAATTACAGAAAAGGGGAGATGTAAAAGTGAGATTCGGTCAGACTCGTGCTAAACTGCTGCTGAGGGGTTATATTGATTACTCGGTGGTCTAGCAGCTGTCACTTACAATAAGAGAGGGGGGTCAACTGCTGGTGATGTATACAAGCCACAGTTTCGCAAATATGGTCATCAAAACCTGCTATAACTGAATCGAATCTCTCTCGCCTTGATTAGCAGGCGGTGTAACAACTAATGTATATAAAAAAAATGTATTTGTTACATACAAACATTAGTTTTGTAAAGATATATTTCTACTAAAGAAGAATATTTTTATATATAAAAAAAGTCAAAAAATAATATATATAAAAAAGGTGGGTCCTTCATTTTCAACTTTGCTTCTGTGTTTAGATGTTATATCCACCGCATCCACTCGCCACTGAGAACAAGTTTTTTTTTTTTTTTTTTTTTTTCTGTACAGCACTCCGCCGGTTGTAGCTCCACCGCAAGCACTTGCCATCATACAAAGCCGATTCTCATAGCGCGAGACACGCCGTGATGGCGCTTCATTTACTGCACATCTGTACTTCTACCCCCTCTCTCTACCTTCGCCACTATGGCTACATCACAGTTTTTTTTTTTTAAAAATCATTATAGTTGAAGAAGTCAAGGTATAATTATTGTCATTTTGTTTATAACTCAAGTTCATAATTACCTTATTTTTAAGGTGAAAGTTGTCAAATGTGTCTATTATCTTTAATTTACCACTTTTATATCGAGGTTTATACGTATACTTCATTTGATTAAACATTTTGTACCTTTTTTTTATCAGTGAAAATAAAAGACTTATTAATTTCTTGAAGGTAGATTTCATTAAGAAAATTTATTTTTATTAGATAAATCGATATAGTAATAAAATATTGTCATAAAAAAACACTGTGCTATTATACTGAAAATATACAGGTTTATATTATTTCTATGGGATATAATGTAAAAAAAAAAAAAAAATGTATACGCTGTAAGGCATGTTAGAGTATAAAGTACTTTTTATTCACTATAAGTATATGCATAATGGGTGTTGTTTTAAAAAAAAGTCATTATAAAGACTTTTATACATAATATTGTGTCTTTTGCAATTTTGCATCTCTAATTAAGTAACTATATGGAAATATTTAATGACGTGAATAATTACGTTGCTATATATATAGATAATATCTATATAACAAGTAACAATTATCTATTTTATATTTTCAGATTAATTTTATACTTTATAGATATTTTTATACCTAAAAATCACTATAAACTAAATTATTTATATGTTCGATCATAGAGAAAATTACGTTTACTTAAAGATTACATTATATAGATATAAGCACCATGACATTGATGACTTTAACATGTACTTTATTATTAATCTTATAGACATATATTTTGAATCTGTTGAAAATAAATTTTATGCTAATTTTTAAGAAGAAAAATATAACTATAAAAATTTGTGTTACGTTTCTGTTAAAAAAAAAAACATTTTTATTATTTCATTCTTTAAATCACGAAGATGTTTTTTATTCTGAGCAATTCTTATACAACAGCAAGAAGGAATATGAAGGCATGCATCTCCTAATTTATATTTCAGTAGCATGGTGTGTGGTAACGGTATATAGACTTGCTCAAGACAATGGAAAATTCTACATAGTTCACTGAGTATAATAAGAAATAAGAAGTGTAAAATATAATATATATATATACTATAACAGGCCATAACACCAGAAATTCTCAAAAAATTTATATAGATGTTGCTAAATCTGAACAAGAAAAGCGAAGCTTATATTTATTAGGCCCAAAGCTGTACAATAATCTTCCTGATACCTTAAAACATCTACCTAGTAATCAACAGTTTAGGTCAAAACTGCTTGAATTTTTACTGCAGAACAATTTTTATGCCATAACAAGAAAAAGAACAGCTTTAAATAATGTAAATGCTTTCCTTGTAATAGATTGATTTAATAATATATATAGTAATATAATTAAGAATTAGTTTCAGATTGTTTTCTATTAATAAAAATGTTTTTGTTTTTTTTTTTTTTTTTTTTTTTATATAAAAGTTTTATTTCTTAGGTATTGTGGAATGACTAGATAATACTATAATATGTATGATTGTAATTGTAATAATAATATAAAACTGATGATAATATGTTTTAAATTTAATGTTTCTTTTACAGGTAATGCAATACTAAAATATTGTAAACATGCATTTTGTACCTCACGGTTCTATATGTGCAATAAATAAATACAAATACAAATACAAATACTACTTGTGGGAGGTGTGGCGCAGTGCGCTTGACCGGGTCTCGTCAGATCACCGAAGTCAAGCAACGCCGCGCGTGGTTAGTAGTTGGATGGGTGACCATTTTCAACAAAAACCACGTTTCCCACCCAGGGGTAAAACGTTGCGCTTTTCCACTATGTGGTTCCCCTGGCTTTGGACCATTGCACTTCCGGTTCATTGACAAAAGCTGTAGCGTCCATCCTGGCTGAGGTTTCCACGTTTCCCTCAGCCGCAGGCAAATGCCGGGATGGATTTGCAAGGCCGTGGCCGCCCTCGTTCCAGAAGAGCCCGCGAAACGCTCAAGTTAGGGTTTCGGAAGGTTCGGGGTTTCAAAGTAGTATGTAATTAGTAAATAGAAGTACCCAATAGGGTTTGATTAAAAACTAAAAAAAAAAATATACTACTTGTAGGTTTTAATAATAATGGGGGACATTCACAAAGCACTTTAACCCCCACTTTAGCCCCGATTTTTAACCATGGTGCTAAACATGGTACTAAATCAGGGGCTAACCATGTTAAGCTCATAGTTTAGCACCATGTTTAGCACCAGGGTTAAAAATCGGGGCTAAAGTGGGGATCAAAGTGCTTTGTGAATGTCCCCCATTAATTTATAATTATATTTTGGGACAGTCAAACAAAGTTTTTTGGATGTGTTCAGAGGGGGTCTCTGTTATGTGTTATGATAATATTGATTATTATTTTTTTATAATTATATTATACATATTTAAATAAATTTTGAATTTTTGACTTTTTTTAATGTAATATACAATAAAAACAATATCATTTTTTTTAAAATTTAATATAAAAATTCATATTAATAATATTTATATATATACACATATATATATATATATATATATATATATATATATATATATATATATATATATATATATATATATATATATATATATATATATATGACGTGATTCATGCTGTACAGCTTACGATCGAAATAAAAATTTGAATTTGTAAATACAGAATTAAAAAAAAATATATAAAATATAACATGCATATATATTATTATGTATATTATAACGCTGAAAAAACAAACAAAAAACAACAACATAATTTAACTTTTCCGGTGTGATTGTTTTTATGATATATAATAATTAATAATATATATTTCTTCATAGTTACGTACATAAAGTTTTTGTTTTAAACATGAAGTTTTGTGAGCTCATAAAAAAACACGAGAAGTTTATACAAACGGGTGTTACATCGTTTTGTTGTACGAACGATTCGAGATGATTAATTTACGATGTTAGAGAGAAAGCAAGCGAGGCGTAATATAAAGTGGTTGAGTTGCTGCAGTCTCACTTTGGCTTCTGAATCGTTGGGATTCCTTCAGTCTCTCTGTTTTGTCGTAACAATTAAACGTTACATCATTGTATTGATTACAATGTTGAACATCCACCATGTATAAAGAGAGAAAGTTAGTATTCTGATTAATTAATATTATATATAAAGTTTAATATTGTATTAATAATTTGTTTAGTATAATATAATTATGATGTTTTTAATATTAATTACAAACTGAATAAAATATTTTAATATAATAATAATTGTAGGAGATTATATAAAGTTACATAATTATTAATTGAAATGAAATTTTAAGTATACATATAACAGCAATATATATATATTATATGTATAGTTTGTTAAATGTTTGATTCATGTGTGTTTAATCTTTTAATACTTGTAATGTATTAATGAAATAAAGAATAATAAATGTATTAAACGTATATAAAATTTAACGATTGACCTCAGTTGCTAAGCGAGTCAAAGGAAATTTCTGCCAGACGGAATCGAATGAAATAAATTTTAAATATTCGAGAATGCTCTAAAACCCATGCAATCGCTTATATGGTTTGAGCATATTCAATTTGAGCAGATTCAAGGGAGCGGTTTCCTCTTAATAGCTCAATTTCCGGTTCCCGTCCATAAGGCCAATGTTAAACTTCTACCTCAGTTTTCTCAAAACTTATAAGACCGATTCACTTCAAAATTTACATGCCATGCCACCTATTGATGGTGAGTTCTAAGTTCTATGCAAATCTTGTAGCATTTAAGGGGGTCGATTCCGATCGAGATCTCAAAATCTCAATCAACTGCCATATATATGATATGAGGTCAATCCTTAATACACAATCACACATATTATTATAATATAATTATAATAACAAAGTATTCAAATATTATAATCGAGAAGAATATTTATATTCAATATTTAAGTTTGCTGGTTCAATATAATTACTATATAATTATTAATTATGGTTATATTATATGAAAAATTTGCAATTAAGTAACAAAATATAGTAAATTTGTCATTTGCAAGTACATACAACATTATTAATATTTTAAAATTATAATCTTATAAAGCAGTGGAATCGTTTAATTATGTTTATATATATTATATAATAAAATATAGAAGGTTATGTAATAAATCCCTGAATTATTATATTATAATATGTAGGGTTAATTAATTTATTATTTTATTTAGATTATTAAATGTAGGTTACATATACTTCAGCCCTTTATTTACTTATTTAACTATAATGGAATTGCCCATATGTATTTATTGAGGGTGATTATTGATGTATATAATATTGTATTATAATGCCATGTGTATATCCTTATAATATATTATACTGTATATATAATATAGTAGGCAAATTCATGCTGCAGCATTATACAAGTGCGCAAGTATATACGTACAGTATATACAGTACATACAGAGTACTGTACAACGAGCGTGCAGACTTTTACGATAACTTTCATGCAGAAGGGTATATAATATTATTATTGTAAGACTGCAGGTATTGTTTCCAACATTGCGTGTATGCTATAATGTTTTACATCAAATTAAACTCATTCCATTATATAATATACATTAACATGTACAAATTTACGTGCTTAACATAAATTTGTTTTTCAGCAATAAAATTTTTACCCTTTTAACATTTTTTTTACTTATCTAATCACAATATACTATTAAATATATTTTACAACAAAGTAAAAAAAAAAAAAAAAAACAATACTTCATGCGTCAGAGTTTTTTTTTTCTTTTTATTATAAATTATAATATACGACTTGGCACAATACCAAAGAAAAAAATAGGCATATTGGGGGACATTCACAAAGCACTTTAACCCCCAATTTAGCCCCGATTTTTAACCCTGGTGCTAAAAATGGTGTTAAGCAATTAGCTTAACATGGTTAGCCCCTGGTTTAGTACCATGTTTAGTACCAGGGTTAAAAATCGGGGCTAAAGTGGGGGTTAAAGTGCTTTGTGAATGTCCCCCATTATCTTTTATTTGTCTCCTAATTCTCTCCCTTTTCCTGCCTATAAAGTATGAAAAAAAAAAATAATTTCATTTGTTTGTAATTCTAAATTTCTTTTGCAGGCAAGAAAAAAAAAATAAGGCCAAAAATACTGGTTGAAAGTGGTTGTGTGTCAACAGTCAACAAAATGAGATAAGAGAGAGAGAGAGAGAGAGAGAGAGAGAGAGAGAGAGAGAGAGAGAGAGAGAGAGAGAGAGAGAGAGAGAGAAGATTGCAAAAGGCTTCCTCATTCGATGTCATCATACACAAGAATGAGAAGTTCAAATCAATCAACTTCTTCCATCAGCAGCAGTAGCAAGAGATCGTGCAATGTGACTTATACATCAGCAGCAGCTCGGTTAAATGCTGTGTTATGATAAAATACCACTTTATAATACCTTGCCAATGAAAAACATACATTAACCTTGATGAGGAATACGTGTTCAATTTTTTTATAAAACAATATTTTTTTTTATCATGCTGCATTTGTATAATAACGTATATAATATTTTTTATTATTTAAAATATTAAATATAATATTTAAAATTTAATGTAATATATATTATCATAGAGAGTTGAATAGACAATAAATATTTATTTTTATTAAGTCATATAATATTTAAAATAACTCTGGGAATAATTCATTCTTTTATTATATATATATATATTATATATATATATATATATATATATATATATATATATATATATATAGAATTATCCATTTTAGTTGATAATATGTTTTTTTTTTTTATATCATGCATGAATAGATATAAATTGATGGATGGATTTGAGCACCTCGATATTAAATTTATTTTATTACAAATTATTTTGCTGTATTGCATTATAGCTCATAGGCTTCGTGAATGATAATTATAATTGTGAATTATATATTATTATCATTACACTGCATGAATAATAAAAACAAAAAGTTAATATAGCAAGGCATGCATGCATATATTATTATAATTAATTAAAGTATAAATTAATATGAAAGATATAAAATCATCGACATATACTAATTTATGGTATAAAAAGACAATTCATATTTCTTTTACAATAATTATGAACTCTCAAATTAATTAACTCCTTTCAGCTCATTTTTAATTCACAATAATATAAATTTTAAATACCTTTTATAAAAATAAAAATCAATCCTTTTGCAAAAGCAGTAGCTTTTTTTTTTTTTCCACTACAAAAAAGTCTGGAAATGTAATAAATATAAAAGCGAGATGAAAGTTAGGGTGCAAAGGGCGAGGGGGAGAAGAACACGTCTACAATTTCCGCGGGAGGAGCTCACAGCTTCCGCTTTCGTTTCTTCTCAGAGAGCGCCGCAGCAGCAGAAAGCAGTTGTTGCCGCGAGTGAGAAGGAAGGGGGGGGGGGGGGGATGCAATCGAAGTTGGGGCGAGGCCGGATGATATGATCAACATCAACACCCGACACGCAAAACCCTCTTCAACATTGTGGACGATCAGGGCCGTCCCATGCGCACGGTGCATACGTTTAATTTTTTCTGCTCTATTATAGAGTTTTCCGTAAATTAATAGCCACGGCTTAGAAAAGCTGCGCAGAAACGAGTTTTAAATGTTAGTAGTCTACTGCGCATGGCTCTGCGAAGTGTGCATGATAAAAAAGCTTGAATCCAAATGAAGCTGCGCAAACGCTAGGTGACTAATCTGCGCACAGCCAATAGCAACTTTGTATGCTTTATGAACAAAGATACGAACTTCTACCCCAGATTGCTTGCGAATTGCAGTGTTTAAAAATTCTTTTAATACGTTACTGCAACCGGTTTGGCTTGTAGTATTGCAAATAAATATCAAATTTGAGATGAGATAAAAAGCAACGTTCTCGCTAATGTTGAACAAAAATTCTGCTCCGGTAGGGGCCCCTCGTGCAGCAAAACAGCTGTTTTGAGCTCACTAAGTGACGTCACCTTGGGTGTTTTTGGCCAAAATGCGCAGATCAGTCCAAATTCGTAGGGCTGATGGACCTATCTATTATAGTTGTATCATGGTGGACGATTCAGTTGGCAAAATAAAAAATATATATATCGTAATATTTTGTATATAGCGTTTGCTTGGCTTTGTTGTTGTTTACATTCAGCAGTAGGTACTGAGAGGGAACTGGAATCACTTGATTTATTCCTCCTAATTTAACATATTTTAATTTTTTTTTAACAATAATATATACGTAAGAAATAAATGTACATAACTTGAACATATACATTTTTTTTATTTTACCTAGTTTCTTTATCATTACTTTTTGTTGTTCCGTTTCCCCCTCGTATTCAAAAGTCCGCGGGGAAAGCAATGGCCGGTGATTGGCTGAATTTTTTTAAGAATCTTAGGGTCAATATCAGTGCATAAGTGTCGTAAAATGGTCATTATTGACGTGAAATTTGGAGTCGATTTACATTTTATTTATTGATTTATTGTATTTTTCACAGATATCATTGGCAAATATTGTATTTTTTTCCATTTACTTGACATCTCAATCTCTCAAATAACATAATTGTCAAATGTACCACGATTGTCATATCGCAGAAAATAAATAGTTTTTGGTATGCTACTACCATGTTAAATAGGTGCTTTTTGCCTACATTCACGTGACGTCATATTTTTGTGACGTATGGTGAAAGACCCGTATACTGAACAAAATAAATGAAGATAAAATATAATAATAATCGATTATGATAAAAAAAAATATATGCGATATTCTGTATTATTATTATTATATGTATTTATGATCCCACATAAAACATTTTTCGCTCTAATGCATTTCTTTTTGTAAAAATATGCATTTCTAACACATTAAAAAGCAGTCTAAATATTTTCAGGCACATTTCTGAACATTTCTATCATAAATTTTGTGACTTTTCACACTTTCCAAGGGTTTTCTGTTCCTTTGTTTACCGTTCTATGATATTTCTGTTCAATTATTATAAAATAAATAAAATAAATTCTTTTTCGTAGAATATATTTGGAATGTGTAAAAGATATTCCAAATGTGTTCTGTTTTATTTAAAGAAGAAAATTCAAGCAGAAAATATTTAGAATTAGGGGAAAAAAATTATGAAGGATACAAAAGTAGGGCCATAAAATATGAAAAATAAAATAGAATATCTTTAGAACTAACATTGTAAGAGCATATTTTTTTAGGTGTACTCTTCTAAATATTTTCCATTATGGATTTATTCAGGAATAACATGGTAGAAATATTTTTGAATGGTACATAAATTATATTTCATTGAAAAAAAAAAAAAAATGCAATTAATCTAAAATTGTTATACAACATAGAAAAATTTCAGATATATAATATATAATTTTGTTTATATCAGCTCATAATTATATTCTTTTATTTCCATGGCACTAATTGAAAATTGCAATCTACGGTATTGTTGAATATTTAACTGTGTCATACATGTGTACTAATGTGTACAATAATGTATCAATAAATCAATAAATTTAATATTGTATATTGATATATTATTGTATATATATTATATTGATCGATCATTAATTGTTTATATATATATTGATCATTGCATTTATATCATTTGATATATATATATACATATATATATATATATTATATATGTATATTATATATATAATATTATGTATATAATTATATATGTAATTAGAATTTTTAGACCCCCTTCCCCTCTATATTATTTTTTACTGGATTATTTATGATGGGTCGGCAAGGTGTGCATTCAATAATTGTTTGCTATAATTAACGTATAATTATAATAATAATTAATATATTTTAATAAAGCTAAACTTAAATTTTAAACATGTTTATAAATTTAATGCATTAATAACAATTTTTCATATTAAATTTAATTTTGAAAAATCATTTGACTGATAATTATTATAATAATATAATTAATTAATGCACTGATCAGATTCAAATGATTTTTATACTTTCGTTCAAGAGTCTTAATTAAATTATGATGGAGAATTAAGTAAAAACCTTTTTGCATATTTTTTATATAATACGTACACGCGCGGTATATTATATTGTATAATCATCTCAGCAGAGATCTGAAGTTATCAGTTTGAATTTTCCCACCCCTCAAGAAACTTCTAACTTATATGCCTCTCTTTTTCCTTCTTCTTACATGCGAGCGTGCGTGTCCTAGGGGGTTAGACGTCGGTGTCAGGTAGGAAAAAAAAACGTTAGAATTGAAAGTTAGGCAGGGCTGCAGGTTCAAATCTCGGTGACTTCAAAAATAAAAAATAGTCAGTTTAATATTTTTAAATTTTTAAAACATGCAAATTATTAAGAAAAAATTGAGGAATTGAGTGGTGTAACTTACATTACAATTATTGCTAATGCAAATGAGCTATAATTGATTTTAAACAATACAGCCATGAATAGAATATATATAGAATTTAAATAAATATATAAATATAATAATAAATTCTTCAAAATGAAGAAAGAAATATTGTAGAAGAGTTTGTTTTATGGTTAAAGGAAGTAATAAATCAGCACCATAAATGAATAAGAAATGTAGTAGAATAGAATTTATTCTACATCATTTCTACCAATGTTAAAAATGTGAAGACATCTAAAACATTTCTTATTGAAACAAAGAAATGTTTTAGAATAAAGTTCTAACACATTTCTTTTATAATAAAAAGAAATGTGATAGAAGGAAAAAAGTTTTATGTGGGATGTTCAGGCGAAAGAACATTATTTCTCTATTTCATATTTTAGTTTGGCTGTTATACTGTTAAAATTTACAATCAATAAAACAACCAAATATGTTGTATAATATATTATATATCGTAATTATAATATTAAACTGTGAGATTTATATATGGGACTTGTGAGAGTGGACTTGAATTTTTTTTCTAAGATTCCGCTAAAAATATATAAACTAAAGTATATTTATATAGTTCGGTGGCTAAAAACTAACCAAGAAAATCAAAAAATTTTACATACAGAGACATCTAGTGACCAAATTATAAACTATTTCTAGTTTCACTGAAAAGAGATGGCGCATTTATTTAAAATTTAAAACACCGTGTACGTTCAGAGACAATACAGAGACCTCCATGTCTTTTTTTTTTTTTTTTTTTTACAAGGATACACCCCTAAGAGCTTACAGCTCGCGGCGGGGTACTGGTACATAAGGTAGGGAACGGATACGGGTCTTTCACCCATTGAGCTCTATACAAGGCTAGAGGGCTAATCAGCTGTTTTAGGCGCGCACGGCGTCTGGGAGGAAAGTGGGTGGTGGTCGGTGCTATCGAATGCCTGGTTGACCAACCTAAGAAAGTTTCCTTATAAAATAAATATTAAAAGTTACACTGCAGTTGGCAATTCTGAGGAGAATACGTTGGAATGTGTGACGAAAGCGCAATCTCCCACCCACTTTCTCCCGCCGGACCGTGCGCACAGTTTAACATTGAGAAGTATAGGGCATTATCCCTCTAGCCTTGTATAGAGCTCAATGCTTTCACCATACGTCACAAAAATATGATGTCCCGTGAATGTAGGCAAAAAGCACCTATTTAACATGGTAGTAGCATACCAAAAACTATTTATTTTCTGCGATATGACAATCGTGATATTTTTGACAATTATTTTATTTGATAGATTGAGATGTCAAGTAAATGGAAAAAAATACAATATTTGCCAATGATATCTGTGAAAAATACAATAAATCATTAAATAAAATGTAAATCGACTCCAAATTTCACGTCAATAATGACCATTTTACGACACTTATGCACTGATATTGACCCTAAGATTCTTAAAAAAATTCAGCCAATCACCGGCCATTGCTTTCCCCGCGGACTTTTGAATACGAGGGGGAAACGGAACAACAAAAAGTAATGATAATTAAACTAGGTAAAATAAAAAAAATGTATATGTTCAAGTTATGTATATTTATTTCTTACGTATATATTATTGTTAAAAAAAAATTAAAATATGTTAAATTAGGAGGAATAAATTAAGTGATTCCAGTTCCCTCTCTCAGTACCTTCTGCTGAATGTAAACAACAACAAAGCCAAGCAAACGCTATATAGTGGCCACGGCCTGCATGCTTACGCGTCCCAGTATTCGCTGCACTGAGGTGAGACTGAGGGAACCGTGGAAAACCTCCGTCAGGATGGACACCTACTTTTTCTCAATGGACCAAAGCGATATCCAAAGCCTGAGGAACCACACACAAGTGCATCACTACACTGGGTGGAAAGCGAGATGAAATTTACCCCGCAGGGAGGGAGCAACGTATTTTTTACTTGAAACGGTCAACCATCCAAGTACACCGATTGGCTATTATATCTCGGATGACGTCACTGATGATGAAACCAACGGTGATTGGTCGATAGTAGTGTGGCCACTCGGAATTCCGGTGGAACTAAGAGTCATGCGTTCGAGGTGACTGTCCAACCCAGTCCGGACCGTCTAAAATCGTTTTTTTACAGTCGGACTGCCGTCCATTTCCCCTCCTTACCTCCCCTCTCATGACGTCACTTCCGCAGTCCGGCCGGTGTTGAGCGGTCCAGCTAAAAAGTCGGACGAGTCCCTCTATAGTCGGACTGTAGAACTAAACTGAACAACGAAATGCGTCGCAATACTCGAAATACGCAATGTTTTGGTAATTTTGGCGCAATCCTTGGGCGGGACGAGATACATGCACCTTTTCTCTATTAATTGCAGCGATCTACAGCAGCAGGCTCCATTTCTACTGTACCAAAAAGTACTGTACGCTCCCTTTCACGCGCCCGACAGCTGATAGCAGTCGATCCGTCGGACTGCGCGTTTTTTCTTCAAAACCAGACAGTGACGTAAATATGACGTTTCAGACCACGTGACCAAAATATGCCGCCATTTTCACAGACCAGTCCGGACAGGGTTGGACAGTCACCTCGAACGTACTCTAAATTCAAGGTTCTTCAAATTCCTACCCATATAAGACACGGCCGGAGGTCTCTGTAGGGTCTCTGGTGTTCTGGTGTACGTTCTCTGCACCGTGTATACTAAAATAAAATAATAATAATTTTATGCAGTTGAATAATTTTAATACAAATTAAAAAAATCATGCAGGAGAAAATACTTAATTGCACGTGTACGGATAAAAACTAATATAAAGATTGATGTTTAAATTTTGTTCTCTATATCTATAGCTCTTTTGTTACATTATAATTATTACCATGAAATATTTGTTATAAATTTTCTAAATAAAAGAAGACGCTGATGGGATCGAGAAAGATATAGTAAATTTGTAATTTATAATGTACTGTGAATATAGATTTGTGTTAATTGTTGTAAGATTGTGATCATATGAAAATTCTTGGAATTCTATCATTATTTTTGCCAAAAAGTAAAATAAATTTACATGTTGCCAGAGCTATATTATATATAGCTAGCTCAATTAATTAAGGCTCGGACTGGCCATAATAAGGCTGCGTCGGGGATCGATCGATCTATATATATATATATATATATATATATATATGTGTGTGTGTGTAAAAACAATTAATGGTTATGATCTGATATATATAATATAAGTTGATTATAAGCATACATGGTTAAAACTTACCAAATATTTTAAGAAATTCTCGGCGGGAGCTAACCCGCCGGCCCACGCTGTCTTAATTGCTTGGACTCTATAATATACGAACAGTACAAACGCGCCAAAAGAAGAGAAAAAAAAAAAAAAAAAAAAAAAAAAAACAGCATGTGGAAGGAAGATTTTTGCGGCATATATATATATATATATGTGTTATATTTTGTGATTTTCATTTTAAGACGTTAAAAAGCATAAAAAGGTGAACAATAATGTTACATAAGGTTAAATAGAATTAAAAGTCATTTACATTATTTTAGTGTTATTTGAATTTTATAATTATACTGGGACCAAAATGATGCGGCTCGTCGATCGATCAAAATTTCGGACAATTGCTGCATGCAGTGCTGTGTTTTAATTAATTGTGACGATCGATCGAGTGTATGTCTGAACTTATTAATTCGGTGACTTCAAGCATTAAATTTTTACGTGTTAATGAGTGTATAATTATTAAGGTAGAGATAACGTCGAACAGCTGTTCGACGTAATCCCCTTTGATTAACATGTAAACCTTAGCAAATTGACAAAAATTCTGAAATTTTTTTGAGAGGCAGATATTAGTGCCTAAAAGCCATAGCAAAAGTTTCAAAAACATTTAACGAGCCGATTTTTTTAAATTAATTTTTTAGTTTTGCTCTCCATCATGGGAAAGCCCTATGCTGAAAATTAAAAAAATTAATTAAAAAAAATCGGCTCGTTAAATCGTTTTGCAATTTTTTTTATGGCTTTTAGGCACTAATATCTGCCTCTCATAAAAAATTCAGAATTTTTGTCAATTTGCTAAGGTTTACATGTTAATCAAAGGGCATTACGTCGATCAGCTGTTCGGCGTTATCTCTACCTTAAGGAACCTAAAATTAAGGGAAGTCCAAAATCATGATGTGCAGTACCACTACGCCGGTAAGTACAAAATTTTGATTATTTTCTGGTGTGCATATTATAATATGTATATATTTATTATTTGAAAATAAAAGTCTCTATTATACTGAGAGAGAGATATATCGCTCGTCGTGAGGCAATTAATTTATCATCGCGTCCGATTTTCGTGTTTTTAAATCCATATATTGCACGTACGTATGCGTACGTATGTTGCACGTGTATCACTAGCTGATATATATATATGTTTCAATAGCGTTTGCTTGGCTTTGTTGTTGTTTACATTCAGCAGTAGGTACTGAGAGGGAACTGGAATCACTTGATTTATTCCTCCTAATTTAACATATTTTAATTTTTTTTTAACAATAATATATACGTAAGAAATAAATATACATAACTTGAACATAAACATTTTTTTTTATTTTACCTAGTTTCTTTATCATTACTTTTTGTTGTTCCGTTTCTCCCTCGTATTCAAAAGTCCGCGGGGAAAGCAATGGCCGGTGATTGGCTGAATTTTTTTAAGAATCTTAGGGTCAATATCAGTGCATAAGTGTCGTAAAATGGTCGTTATTGACGTGAAATTTGGAGTCGATTTACATTTTATTTAATGATTTATTGTATTTTTCACAGATATCATTGGCAAATATTGTATTTTTTTCCATTTACTTGACATCTCAATCTATCAAATAAAATAATTGTCAAATGTATCACGATTGTCATATCGCAGAAAATAAATAGTTTTTGGTATGCTACTACCATGTTAAATAGGTGCTTTTTGCCTACATTCACGTGACGTCATATTTTTGTGACGTATGGTGAAAGACCCGTATATGTAATTATAACTAGGCTTATTAATTCATAGATATATATGGGTCTGAGAAAATAATTAAAATTGCGTTTTTTTTTAAGGTTAATTTTATAAAATGATTTGCATCAGTCGAGACATCATATGCCGCTTAAATATATAATGCGTCTACAGATTGGTTGATGATTTGCGTGCGAGCCAATCAATGTTTCAGCTAGGCGAGTTGTTGCCTTATTATTAATGCTGTCATCTAGCACGTGCATAGAAAAATATGTGGCACGTCAGACGTGTCATATTTTTTCGGCGAACTAACAAAGGTTTTGAAAGCAAAACTTGTGTGGATTTATTGCAGTGGAATTGCACGTATTTTTAATTTTTTTATATAATTATACTTACAAAAGTTTACTGAATATATTTTTTAGTAATACCGCTGTATAAAATTATTATTATATATATATAGTAGGGATCGAAAGAAGACTATATATATATTATTAATTGCAAGTAAATTTAAAGGGATAAATGTCGTTACTTAAAATAGATATTGAATTACAGTGCGTAAAATACATATATTAATTAATTAGGATATTATATTATATCGTCGTTGTAGCGCGTTTTTGGCCGATCTTCCAGTTGTAAGTTATGACTCTTTGGCCGATCTATATATTGTAAGTTATAACTCTCTGGCTGATCTGCATATTGTAAGTTATGGCCCTCTGGCTGATCTGCAATTTTTCTAATTGTTCAGGAGAAGCAAAAAACTGATTATCTCCGGAAATATTAATTGGAAATTAAAATCCTGTATGCAGCACTTTTATAATGTAAATACGATAAAAAATATGTATAAAAGTCCGTCGGTCATCTTTAAAAAATAATAATAATAAATAAATGAAATTTGTCATAATCCGACAGGGCTTGAAAATGCATGTAATAATCCTCTCTCACGTTGTTAACTCGGCTAGAAATTAAAAACACGATGTAATAGAATTACAGAATTAATTAAAATTAATGAAACGCGCTCGTCTTCAATATTTATTTATATATACGTCGCGTATATATGCATATATGATACCCGTATTTTTTTCAGCTACTTAAACATTTTCATGGTTCGTTTTCTAGCTGACAAATGAAAATGCATGGGTATATAAGACATAAAATTACTGTGTATTACTATAATATTATTTCATTTTTATCATTATTTTAATTTTAGGGAAAAAAAAGCGGCTGTGCAGGGACTATAAAAAAAGATTATTTATTAAAAATAGAATCGAACACAGCCGAGTTTGGGTGATTTTAGCATCGTCGATCGCTGATAATGTCGATTTTTTTGTGTAATAAATAACAGCAATGCAATAGGCAATTATAAGTTCATTAATTGCAATTGATGCAAAAAAATTAGCTTAATTAGCATGCTACTTGTTTTACAGGTCTGCACATAAACGCGGAAATTAAACGTAACCAAGACGATTAAATATCACAGCGAGTTCTATGCTCGATCGAAGAATATTTTGTTAACTGCATATGCATTTATGTATATATTATAGACGCGTAGCAGAATTCCATTGCTGAATTAATCATAAAAATATATATAGTAAATATATTTACGCTATTTTACAATTTATTTATGCTAAATTTTATTTACAACAACAAGAAATATTAATATGGTACGTCGATCACTATAATTCTATCATGGGTACGTATATAATAGGCGCGATTCACGAAGCCGGAAGTGAGCGTTGTGCTTCGCGGTATCTCGCGATTTTTTTTTTCGTCTTTTCAGGTTCATACGATAATAATATAATATATCAATATTATAATAGTATAATATTGATAGCACACGTTGGACCGTCAATGAATTAACAAAAGTTATGTACGTGTCTGCTAGAAGAGACCAATTAGCTGTCGCACTTATTCGACTCTTTCAAGTCAGCATAAAAACATGTTTTTACAAACTTTTAACATCTCACAATATATTATTATACGCAGCGATATATGGTAAAAAAATATAAAATAACTTGCAAAAAAATAATAATAATAATATAATTTTATTTGCTAATTTTTCCTAGTTATATAAGAACGTCCTAGAGTATATTATAATTGCTAAAAAAATGTAATACTATGCTAGCTATATATATCGTAAAATAATAATTTTATTTAAATACCGGTATTTTTTATCTATTATAGTTATTACGACACTCTACAATATATGCATGCAAGTTACAGATCTTTGTGACGCCTTTATTGTGGTTAGTTGCAATATTTTCCCCCACAGGCAGATGTGTATCAAAATTAACATACTAAAAGCTTAATTATTTCTTTCCGATATACTGTGTAGGGCGCGCGCCGCAATAACAAAATAATATTTATAAACAAAATCACATTTAATTATTAAGTTAATTATTATTAATTATTATACACGTAGCTGAACCATATAATTACGAGTTATTCAATCGTTGCATGCATGATTCCAGATTTTAGAGATCACCCGATGCAATCTGGAGAGATATTTTGTTACTTGATTGATTAAATGTTAATTGGCCGTTAGGAAAATTATTCTTTGCAGCCAGAAGAAGTAAATAACTGGATTGAATAAATATATGATTTAAGTTTTTGCTCTGTGTTGATATTTTGTTACGTGTTATTTGCAAACAGCTGATTTCGCGGGCCTCGCCCCTTTTTTTATTATTTTTCTAGCATTTAAATGAAAATTATTAGGAAAATACCACTAATGCCATCTTGTGTCAAATTTTGCACTCTTTCGAATGGCGCAATAAAACAAAAATTGTAACTTTTGACATTTCGGCCACTCGTCCCTGGCAAAAATAAAGCTGATCAGCCAGAGAGTCATAACTTACAATATATAGATCGGCCATGGAGTCATAACTTACAACTGGAAGATCGGCCAAAAACGCGCTACAACGACGATATGTATATATTATATAATTATATCTTGATCAAATATGATATATACTCATATATTATATAAACAGAGGGTATTTTACAACTCGTGTAACTTGTTAGCCTCTATATATCAGCATGGGCATGCAGGCCGTTGATGTTGGGGGCATGAAAATTTGCACAGGGGGGTATCTGAGATACTAAAGTTTTGGACCCCTATGTTGAAAATTTTGAATTTTGATGTTCCATCTCCTTCCGAGGGTGCAGCGCATAAATCTCATTTCTTGTTTATGGTATTAACCTCAGTGTTAAAAAAAAATGTTGACTAATTTTTTCTTAATATGAAGCTGAAATTTGGTATCCAGAGGTTTTTAAGGTTAAAAAATTCAATGGTACAATTGTTTTGTGAGGAATGTTCACCCCCAACACTTTTTAAAAATGGCCTCATGCAGGCCCCCTTCCAGGTAGACCCTGTTGCCTGTAATGCCTATATTATATGTCTCTGACTGGCCCCTAGCTTCCCAGTCCGAGCCTGCCAGAGAGCTCAATAATATAAATGCTGCTCATTAAAATTGTTACTAAAATTAATTTTATTGTTGATGCATTATTCACACGTTTATTCAGATATTAACTGCTTGCCATATGCAGTGCATTATACCTATTTTAAAATGCAATTTAACGTTCATTTTTAAATTAATTTGACAAAACACATTTATTTATAAGATAATATATTATATCCTTATGAATATGCAGTTTATAAGAAAACAATAATTTGTTACTTAAAATATTTAATTATTTTTAATTAAAAGGCAAATTAAGGGTAAGGTAACGCCACGAATGTTAAAAAAGGTCCCTCACACAAAAATTCTGAAAAAAATTTAAAATGTTCTCCTCTACACCCCCTATCAGTAGCTAAAATATTAGGTATACAAATACGATCTAGTTTTTGAGTTATGAATTTTTAAAGTTGACTACTTTAACATGGAGAAATGGAACTCCCATGTTAAATTAGTCAACTTTAAAAATTCATAACTCAAAAACTAGATCGAATTTGTATACCTGATATTTTAGCTACTGATAGGGGGTGTAGAGGAGAACATTTTAAATTTTTTTTCAGAATTTTTGTGTGAGGGACTTTTTTTAACATTGGTGGCGTTACCTTACCCTTAAGGGACATGTAAAATACATTGATTGAAAAAAGGCGTTCCAAAAAGAAAAATATTCACAATCGACATATTATCTTAGATTTGGTATTTTAAATTGCTTTGCAGTTTATGTTTTAGTACATTTCAAACAGCACAATATAATTATATAAAATATGAACAAATGTTAAAAATATAATTATATAAACAATTTAAACAATTATTGATTAATTATTTGTTTCCCTATTTGCTATGAATTAAGAGTGGATTCAGTCACTCCAAGCCTATATAAATACTAAAAGTCAAAAAGTCTTAAGACTCAAGTCAATTTCGAGGCCTCATGTTTTTCGGACATTTTCAGTTGTTTCATTAGGATTTGAAAGAAATCTGACCAAAATGCAACATATATTTTACTATAGCTAAAAATCAGTTTTGTACCTCAAATCTTACATTTTATAATATTATTTTTTTTACCATATATTTTGGAAAAATTGTAGTTAAATAAAAATATTGGGTGCGATTCACGAAGCAGTTATCCAGGTTTCTAACCAAGTCTAGCTTAACCACGTTTAACTAGGTGGGTTAACACGTAAAACAGGTATAGTTAAACGTGGTTAAGCAAAACGTGGTTAGAAACCTGGCTAACTGCTTCGTGAATCGCGCCCATTGTTCTTTTGTTGTCAATATCTAACAATAAAAAATTTGATTACTGCAGATTTTTGTTTGTCACTCGAATTAAATCTTAAAATTAGACCATTTTATCATCACTTTACCTTTCTTTGGGTCATATTTATTTGGTTAATCCTCTGTTAAACTAGAGAAGACTAGATATGGTCAGGTCTAACCATTTCGTCATATCAAACCAGAAGGGCACTAAGGTCAATGAAAGTTCTTTACGACAAAGTCTTCTCGCAGACTCAGGCAATGTCCAGGGGCTGCAGCTGTCGCTCTCCCTCGTGCAGCAGGACGTGCAGGGCGCGGTACAGAAGGTACACTCCCAGGTGGCACCTTTGATCCAAACCCTTGCTGGCCATCAAGCCATAGTACTCACCACGCTTAAGGTTGCACAGGTTTTCAAGACCTGAAACATTTGGAATGATATGGTAATGACAAAACTTTTCTTAAGAAAAAAACATGTATATAGGATGAAGCAAATTTAGTACAGTATTTGTAAAGAAAAGAAGAAAAATAAATGAATACATAAACAAATAAAATTAAAATAATTAATTAAAATTATAAATTAATACAGAATTCTATAGATTATAGATATTACTGAAGATTATACTACAGTAAAAACTCGTTATTACTCAACTTGTTATTAGAAGAAAACGATAAAACTCAATTTTGAGTAAAGGAGATTGCAGTCCCGTCAAAAATAATTAGCATAATTTTTATAGGAAAAACTCAATTTAAGATATAAGGTACAGTACAGTAAACCTACCGGTAATTTCTTGGGTCCCTTGACTTTACGTAACAACAAGTTTTTACTACATATGCTAAATAATTATAAACGCAGTTTGTATAACAATTTATTTTTGTTACTGTAGTTCATACATACATACATAACATGACGCCATATCCCTTTACGGGGAAAGCCAGCAGCATTATTACCTTGGCCGTCTATAAATTGCCCTCCAAAGCACTCGATTCTTGCATACTCCACTTGATTGTGTTTAGAATTTAAATATTGACGTGATTTATGTTGTATTTGTACAGCCAATTATTAAAATAAATGATTATTATTATTATTCAGAAATGCTCATAACACTTTTGCCTTCTGCACTCTCTATTACACTGCATACTTTTAACACTTCTGTTAATATTTTACTAGTATTATTCAACTACGTATATTAGTATTTTATTATTACTCATATTTGAGTACTTTCACTAGTTTCAGCATATAAATAGCCACCAATAAGTTCATCCTCGCTGATATTTTGTCCCCCAGACTGACATTCTAAGACTAATGGTTAATCTCACCGATAGCGTCGATCATGGCGGCCTCACGAGTGTAAGCCTCGACGGGGATGATGCTCTGGAAGATGTGCAGACACACGACGCCCTGCCCGTCCCGCCAGATGTCCACAATACGGTCCACTTTCTTGCTGCTCTGTGGGGACAAACGTCAGTGGTGAAAAATGTTGTCCAGTTATGAATGGACATATCATGTGGAAAATTTATACTTCTAGATCTATATTATGTGAAATATTTATTTGTTCCAGTGATCATTGTACTGTATGTGTTATTTAAAAAAAGTGAAACTAGCATTTTACATTTTAGTAATACGGTAATGTATTACAAAAATTTAAAAGATTTAATGAAAATATAAGAGAATGTTTCTTTTAATATAGTAAAAGCCAATAATAGAAATAAATTATTAAAATATATTACACTAAATGTGTCCACTTCGCCTTGGTGGTAGTTCATAGTTTATACTGTTAAGTGTTTAGTGTTTAGAGTTTCAAAACTGAGAAGGGTGAAGATGGCACGTACCATTTTGCCTCTGCTGGCTATATGTGCACACTGCTGTGATTTGAGGGGAACTAGTTTTCTGTATAGCAATGAGATAGTTTGCAAAAATCAGAGTTTTTTAATGATTCAAAAGCTCATGAAGTGATTTTTGAGACTTTTTAATAAGTGTTATAAAATTTAAAGTTGGCAAAAGAAAGAGTACAAACAAACAAAAACAATATTAATATGATCTAATAATTTTTTAAAGCTTGTGTGGGGTGAAAAAAAAAAAACAAAAACAAACAAACATTGAATTCCTGAAAATTGTTGATACTTAATATTATTGCACCTACAGCTAGACTGGGCATTCCATTTTGTTACTGACCGCGACACTCTTGCGGTCCCATACGCTGACTGCTTGGTAGAGGTGGGAGTATGGTCGTGCTCGCTTGCCCTTGCCCACGTAGAAGATGGCTCGAAGGAAGGTGCTCCAGCGCTGGGAGGGTGAGAGGGTCGGGGCTCGCAGGGGTAGGTTCAAAGACACCCTGGGGTCCAGCAGCAGGTACGTGAAGGAGCTCTTGCCCACCCCCTCACGCCAGCACCGCCCTGGTGGTGGTCGAGCGAACTGCTCACACATTCGCTGCTCTAGTGCCAAACCACCAGTCAGGTCAAGGGCCTGCAAGTCTCGAATACTACGTTCTAACTCGCGACTGAACTCTGAAAAAAAGGAGAGATGGTCAGTTCGTCTTGGTTTAATTAAGTTTGTTAATGACATCATTCAGTGGAAATATAAAGAATAAAAAAAAAATATTGCACGGCACATGAAGGGAGAAAGAATCCTATCTTTATTGGCTAACTAGAAGTGAAATGGTTTAAATTTTAAATGCTAGAGCATGTTCATTTTTTTAAAAAAAGAAACAGTTAAAATAGTTATTAATTTTTTTTAAAGGGGAAAAATAAGTTCAGTAATAATATAATACTACATATAATAAAAAGAAAAGAAAAATGAAGTAATACAAATTTCAAGATACTGAAAGTATTTAAATTAAATTCTCAATTTGGTTATTTATAGAACTTTAAACATCTTGACACAAGGTAAATCTTTCTTAATTTAAAATAAGCCTGCAGCAGTTGGCTTGCCACTCACTTGGTGCGTTCATGACAAAGGGGGCGGGGCATGGCTCGCCTCTACGCAGGCGGGCCAAGCGCCGCAGGTAGACTCTCTTCGTGGAGTTGGTGATTGGTCCGACTGCACAGCCGTGGGACTGCAGCTCCTGACGTAGAGCCTCCGTGCAGTAGCCAGTCTCAGAGATGGGCAGCGAGGATAGGGAGGTGCTCGAGCCAGCAACTGAGCGTCAGACTTGTTAGGTTGGTCACTGGTATTTTGAGTATTAACTAAATTAAAGCACCAGTGAGTGTGTATGATATTTTGATTATGTTAGGTTACAAACTGAAGGTTTATCATGTGTTCTGTAGCTAATTTGAAGGGAAAAATAATTGTTAAAAGGTAATTATTATTGTAAAGGCTTTAATCAATTAATGGATTTATCAGGTTTAGAAGAACATAATTTAGTATATAAATTTCTTTTTATTTACCACAGTATTTATATTTTTATAACATGATACTTTATGTTAATATCACTTTGTACTTTTCAAAGACGATTTAAATAAAAAGAATTGTTTTGCTATGAAGAAGTACCGTTACTTAATATATTTAAAAACACTCACCATTGATTCGTTGGGGAAGTAAATTTAATTTTCTTTGCGTTTTCACATCTGTACCAGACTCACTTATCTCAGTACCACTGCAAGGAGAAAATTATTACTGTATATCATCATTTTTAATAATTTATCAATAATCAAATTTATTTAATATTTAATTAATAACTAAATAGTTTATCTGAGAAAACAAAGTGAAACAGGGCATTTTTTTTGTGTGTATGTGAACTACAGTTCATCATCTTGACTTAATAATTTGCTCAAACAGTCCACAAACATAATATATATATATATATATACATATTGTAGTTTAAAACAAACTACATATACACAGTACATAATTAGGCCAAAGCTCTTGCATTTTTGGTTATTTCAATCTTGGGGGATAAAATAGAATTTATTAATTACTTCATAAAAAAACAAGGTACAAATCATATGGAACTCCATGTACATTTCTCGCCTCTGAAAAGTTTCAGCCCATAATCATCATGTCTCGTAAGGATAGCACAGGGTATGGTAATTAACAAGGCTGCAGAAGGGAACTTTTCAGAGTCAAGGGTGTACAATTCAATGACTACAACATGCAATCTCACCTTGTTCCGCTGGAGATGGTAAGCCTTTTTTCAATGAGCACAATTCCAAAGCGCTTGTCTGTGTACCTGTACACCTCCGAGATCTCAGAGCTAACTTGCGATGACGTCGTTTGTCTGTGACTCTCGCACGTGAAGAAAGCCTCCGAGGACGTTGTACCATTTTCTGATGACACATGACTTGGGGTAGGCTTTGAAGGAGTGATCGGGAGATTAAACTCGACTGAGTGTGCAGGGGTAGGTGGGAACTGAACCGTGATAGACATGGTCGGACTATGTGGAAATAGAGCCTTCTTTGATGACGTAGGAACAGAGAGGAATTGATCTCTACGATGATCTGATGGAACTATGTTAGATACAGACTCTGACGGGGTGGGGGAGAGCCTCTCTAGCTTGCAGGCTGGAGTCACGGGGGTAGTTAAAGCCTCCTCGGCTATAAGCAGACTCTGTTGTTCGCACCACCTTGCCACGCGGTTCCAGGAGCTACCGTGACCATTTTCAACGTCAGGCAAGTGTGGGGTAAGGTCTCCTCCATTCATCATCACTGTGTTCTGTAACAGATTGAGAACAAAATTGTTGGAAAAAGAAAAAAATACATGATTTATTTTTATTTGTAAGAAGCAGAGTCTTCTGCGCGCAATGTTTCTAACAAAACATTGTTCAATGTCTGTCGCGTGGTGTAATTTTCGATTGTTGAACCCGAAAAAGGAAAAAAGTAAACAAACTCCACTGTTTACAATTTTTTGCTGCTGGCGGCGCCACCAGCGAGCGGTAATTATCAAGGGAAGCATTATGAATAACATGAAAAACTAATAGAAATAATTAAAAAATTGAGGACATGTTTTCAAAAATCAAGTGAAATGGAAAGAAACATGCGCGGAAATTTTATGGAAAAAAATTAAGAATTTTTAACGTTTTTTTATCATTGAAACGGTCGAAGAAATGTGGAGCGATAACCATGGTGTAGGTAATGTATATCATTTCTGTATTTCCAAGGACTTTTAAGCTCTAAAATCTTTTAGCTAGCAGTTCTGACAGGGCTTAGCTGCTCTGACCAGCAGCACCAGTGTCCATTTGTTGATTTATTTAAAAATAAAAAGCAATATAATAGGGTTTTAAAATTTTACCTTTGAATTTCTATACATACTGAAGATATTCGTAGTAATTCGATAATCTACAAGTTTCTATGCTGTTAGACCTTAATACTGGAGTGACTGGAGTCCCGTCCAACATCTATGATTGCACAGAATCACATAAAAGGCAATGAAACGCCAACCTCAGTCTGCGTCGTCTCTTCTATGTGCTTAAAATAAGATAAAGTACCGTAATATTTGCTAATAATTAATTTTTACATTACCTGGATTAATGTAGTACAAAATTATTACATTTTTTTATACTTTGGTGTGGTATTTTAGAAGTTATCGTTACATTTAGGCATCAACTCGCAAATTTCCTATGTTAAACAATGGCGCATAATCAACAAAAACTGCTCGCTAGTGGCGCCTCTGGTCACTCTGGCGGGCGCAAAATGGAACTAAAGCGTCACGCAATAATCGGACCACGCGACAGACATTGAACAATGTTTTGTTAGAAACATTGCGCGCAGAAGACTCTGGTAAGAAGTGAAACCTCTTGACGCTCTAGCTGTACTCAATATATTTTTTTTAATGATTCCCAAGCTTTAAAAAAATATTTAAAAAAAATCAGAGTAAAATAACTTTGAATTTTCAATCCTCTATACATTTAACTGGAATAAAAAATTTTAAGGTTGATACTCCATTGTTTTTTTTAAGATAAAAAATGCAACACGTACTATTTGAAAAAAACAAGAAAAAAAAAACAAAAAAAAAAAAAAAAAACAAAAAAAAAAAAAACAGAATAATAGAAAAGAGCAGGTGAGCCTCCAGACTGCCCTTCTTCCCTTTTACTTTGCAGGGCAGTCTGGACTCAAGATTCGGCAGACTGTTGAGCACTCACCTGACTTTCGGTCTGCGTGGAGGTGCTCTTGGTCTCCACCTGAGAGTCCACGGCATACTCTGCTGAGTAGTCTCCCTCGTTGACGATGATTTTCTCTGCAAACATAGACAACATCGTCAACATGGGGTTGTAAGTACATTTAGCAGGTCTGCAATTAAATAAAGCAAGTAGTACGTAAAGAATTTTCAACTGTGCATGCATATTCCATGTTTTATTTCCATTTATATGCTTTCATTTAAAATTGAATGTTTTCTAAATTAATTAAAAGTTTGTCAAACACAAGCATAAAAAGTTATTTAATTAAATTTACACATAAGTCCTAGATTGTTGATTAGAGTAATATTTTAATTAATTTACTGAGGTCCCTTTTTCATAAACACTAAAACATGGAGTGCCGGTACGTAATGTGAATTGTTGTACCGAATTTCTGACATAAAAGTCTATAATAATAATAACAACAAGTGATATTTTGTTACCTAGAAGCAGGCTGAACTGTGGAGAATTATCTGTTACGTCTCGACTCTCAGGGTTTGAGAACTTCTGCAGTAGTTCCACCGCGCTCCGGTGCTGCTCTCTGGTGGCGTAGTCGAGAGGCGAGAGACCCTCTTCGTCACACACCCCAGGGTCTGCCCCGCTGTTGAGCAGCAGCTGCAGCAGCGCCACCTGGCCCCACGCAGCGGCTATGTGAGCTGGCGTCGCACCCTCCACCGACCTGCGTCATATACGTCACATTAGAAGAGGTTCATGAAACCAGCCAATGAAATAGAGCAATGTTGCTAATAGTGCAGCTGTTTCTGCCTGTACCATTACTATATTATTTTAGAATACAGAAAGTATTATTGGAATTTATCTAACGTTGTCCCTCCCATATCTGTAATTTTTAAATGAATAATAAGTAACTTCGGAGTCAAAAGATATTTTGTAAGACGGAATCAAATGAAATAAATTTTAAAAAATTGAGAATATTCTAAAACTTAATCCAAATTTAATCTGTCAATTTTCTCACAATAGCTCCATTTCCAATTTTTCTGTCCATAAGGCCAATGTTAAACTTCTACCTCAATTTTCACAAAATAGACAAAATTTCAAAATTTACATGCCACCTTTTGATGGCAAGTTCTAAGTTCCCTGCAAATCTTATTGCATTCAAGGGGGCCGGTTCCGATATCTCAATCAACTGACAAGTCTCATCTTTAAAACTAAAAATCATATGCATGAGCATACTTTTTTGTTTCTATATAATAAGCAAAATTAATTATAACATACCTGACATTTGGGTCACCATCATGTAGCAGAAATAACTTTGTAACTTGTATAGCAAAATCTTCTGGTTGTGTCCCTGCTACAAAATGTAATGGAGATATTCCTTTATCAGGAATGATAATGTTTGGGTTGGCATTTTTGTTTTCTAGTAGATACTTGATTTGCCTGTAAAAAATTTAAATTTGTCAATAGCATATCACACTTTGTAATGCTGTCTGTTTTTATAATTTGATTATGCTAGGAAATTGTGCTTTCCTAACTGTTTTGTACCTTTTCTCTTTTAATTGTGCTTTTTCTTGTAAACAGAACGGAAATTACGTCAATTCTGTGTGAATGCATTATCAAATACTGCAAACCGAAATAGTTTACCAATTTTACCAAATTAAGAGAGGAAAAAAATATATATATTATATAGTATATAATTACAGTATATATTTTTAAAAGCTACATATTGCATATACACTGCTGAAACAGAGGAGAAAAGGCTAAGGCTCTAGTACCTGTTAAACGAGTTTTAAACATATAGAAGCAATTTCTTTCATCAACACGCTATGTGCTAAAAATATTACCCCAATATATATTTTTATATATAATATACAGTAAAAACTTGTTATTACGTCAAGTCAAGGGACCCAGGAAATTGGGTTTACCTTATATCAAGTATACCTTATATCAAGTTTTTCCTATACCTGCAATACTAATTATTTTTTACGGGACCTTTACGCCGTTACTCAATATCGAGTTTTTACCTTTTAACAAGTTACGTAATAACAAGTTTTTACTATGTATATCAAAGTCTTCTGCTCGTTGTTAGTATAAACAAAGTATTGTTGTGTACCGAGCAGCGTAGCGTAGTGGTTTGATCTCTGCCTATCGCTCGGGAGACCCAGGATAGCTTCCTGCCTTGGCTCAGGTGACTTTTCGTCACTTCGAGCTGAGGTATAGCAGCGTGTTCTGGTAAGTTCCCGAGAGATGGCATGTATGTTCTTCCACTATACTGCCTGTATTCGGGAGGTGCCGAAGGTCGTTCCCTTTGGTATCGTCTGCCTTGATGATGGTTTTCTGTGGTTTCCCATCGTCACTCCCAGGCAAATGCCGGGGCAGTTCCTAACACAAGGCCACAGCCGCCTCCTTTCCTATCAATCCTTCCAACTGTTGTTAATACTGTTGTTAAGTTTGAATGCTTACACCAATAGCAGAATATGCTGTAGTAAGCTAACATTGTAATAAAATAAATGTCTGTCGCGTTCACGGCTTCCACCATCTAATTTGTAAATCCTCTGGTTATCATAAAGCTGAACAATCTTGTGTATGTAAATTATGAAATGAACATTGTAGCCAATATCATTTAAATATCTGTAAATCTAGAATTAAACCTATCAGCGATTATGCCAAGGGAGACTTCATATACAGTCTATATATTTTGAATAGCAATTAAGCAATAAGCTTTTCATTCTATTTATTTTCTATGTCATATTTTGTTTTATATATGTGCCTATATATATGATATACTGTATTATGATGTAACAGGCTGTTAATATCACCTGTCATTTTATTTTATATTGCTTATCATTTTCTATTATTCTATTATTCTGTAACTATTATATACAGTATATATATAATTTGTATGTGTGTTTTATATGTTCTATTACAGTATTATTCTATAGTGTGTATTTTTAATATTATTTTATAAGTACATTTTTTGTGTTTAATAAAAGACTAATAATATATATATATATATATATATATATATATATATATATATATATATATATATATATATATATTATTTCATGTTTTTAATGATGCATTTTTTGCTTCTATGTTTACAACTCTATTTAACCAGTATTAGTGTCTTGGCCTTTTCTCCCCCCAGTAGTGTAAATCGTCAGCACCAGAAATCATATTATGCACTGCAACATACTGCTGCAATATAATTACTATATAACTATAGTATCAGAAACCAGGTCTTAATATAACCAAAAATTTGATCAACATTTCAGTAGTTCATCAGGTCTGGCGACGTTAGCGCTGCTGTCACCACCAATCATTGAATTCAACATCAGTGATGTCAACTTAGCTAGCAATTTCGTGAGGTCTCTGCTATAGAATATTGTATGATACACACAGTATTCTAATTATGCATATGGGTAATTCGTCTCGCTTTCCACCCCACAGTTCCATGCAGTGATCGATGCACTTGTGTATGACTCGATGCTCAGGCTTTGGACATCACTTTGGTCCATTGATAAAAGTAGAGGTGTCCGTCCTGACTGAGATTTTCCGTGGTTCCCTCAGTCAAACCTCAGTGAATGCTGGGACACAAAACAGGCCATAGCCATCATCCTTTCCCTTCCTTTTATCCCCGCCTTACCCGTTATCGCCTGCCTCGCGCGAGCTCTAAGAGCTCATAGGGGCATATCTTTGTAAAAAAAAACAAAAACAGCATCTTGGCGTGGACAGGATTGAGAAGTTCAGGGAGCTGGTGAACTCAAGCAAGACACAAATGCATTATACTTTAAATTTTTTGCCTGTATCCTGCGAGCCGTAAACATACAGGGGATGTCATATAGTACTAGTATCACTATAATGATATACTGTAGTACATACTGTATGCAACAACTATGCATACTGTATTATTTGTATGCATAGGCATACTGTTTGCCCTGCAGCACAATATGCATATTTTGATTAAAAGAAAATTATGACAGAAAGTACAGAAACTAACCTTATATCATTATCTTCAACACCATCAAACAAAGAATTTGCAAGGCTGATTTTTTTCACTTCATTCACAAGTCTTGGTGAATCAATCATGATGCTTTTTTAATGTTTTTAGCGGTTTTTAGTGCATTTCCATCGTTACCGGATCGTTACCTCAACAAAATCCACAGCTGTTTTTCTTCTGTTCCCGGCGTTCCCGCGCTTTTTTATTTTCTGCAGCATTTTTCCCCTAGGAAGTGCTGCCCTCACATGTAAAATATTGAAGTTTCGACGTTTCGACAGCTGACTTTAACATTTTGGGAAAATGTCAACATAGAAACATAGAGGAATTTATCTGTTAATTTAGAAATTGTGTTGAAATAAACAAAATGGATAAGTTAACTATAATATCAGGAACTTTATTTTTTGCTGCTGACGTGTTTGCTATTATTAGTTTAGCTATGCCTGACTGGATTGTCACAGAAATAGGAGGTAATGTTTTGCTCTCCTCTCTCTCTGGGGTCCCCATGCATCATGCATGATCCAAATTATTTACAGCATTTCATGCTTATTTTGCCTACTACAGCTTTAATAAACTGTTGCTTATTTTAATGTTTATATTTTTAGGTGATACTCGGCTAGGTCTCATGTGGACATGTATGACTCTTTACAACAGACCTCAAGTTTGCTTCACTCCAGACTTACAACCTGAATGGTTGATAGCTCTAATTTGTATATTTGTTGGTTGTGTTTGTGTAACCACAACTGTAATTCTCCTAATTTCATCGTATTGGGACCGAAATGTTATTCCTTACGCTCGTTGGGTTGGATTTACAGCAAGTAAGTTTGTTTCACCGAACTAGTTTCTGCAGAATATTAATTCTTCTGTCTCATTTTCAGTGGTTCTCTTCTCATTGGCTGCAGTTATCTTTCCAATGGGCTTCCATATGCAGCAAATAGGAGGACAGCCATACCAGTTACCGAACAGTCACCATGTTGGTGTGTCGTATATTCTCTTCGTTCTAGCTCTTTGGATCACAGTTATTTCAGAACTTTTTGCAGGGAAAGTTTGCTTACCTCATTTTTAATATTATTATCCAGTGTGGTGAAACAAATTCTTATGTTAAATAATTAACTTTCTCGTCACTTAAAATTCTTTAAAAAGCAATTTAATTAAGTGGGTAAATGGTGGATAATTTCTCCATTTGAAGAAAAGACTCTGAATATTAGCTTATACTCACAGTGCCATATGGAAGCTACTAAAATGTTTAACTCTTTAAATAGGTGCATGACCACCTAATTAACCAACATGTTAGAGACTTTGTTTCTTTCATGTATACTTACATCACTAACGGAAAATTGCAGTACAATCATGGGGGGAGAAACAGTGACACTATAAAAGCTGGATGTAAAAATGGACAACTGCGTGTATAGTGCATATTTTTTTTAGCAAAAATATGCACTGTTAGAAACATGGAATAATGTACCGTAGTTAAAATGTTTTTAGCACATACCAGTGCATGTTAGTAAACATATAAAACAAATTACTTGTGATCAAAGTAAAACTCAGAAAACTGGTACTACAGTCCTCATTGTTTCTCCCCCCCCCCCCTGTTAAGGTCGAGATAATACGGATCAGCTGGCCCAATGCTAAAAAAATCCCATTTATAAAAATTATGAAAAAAATTTAAAATGTTCTCCTCTACATCCCCTATCAGTGGGTAAAATATCAGGTATACAAAAACGAGCTAGTTTTCGAGTTATTAATTTTTAAAGTTGACTAATTTAACATAGAGAAATGGAACTTCCATGTTAAATTGGTCAACTTTAAAAATTAATAACTCGAAAACTAGCTCGTTTTTGTATACCTGATATTTTACCTACTGATAGGGGATGTAGAGGAGAACACTTTAAGGATTTTTTTAGCATTGGGCCAGCTGATTTGTATTATCTCTACCTTAATATGTATTGGAAATAATTTTTTGATATCTGTTGTAAAAAAAAAAAAAAAAAAATTGGAACATAGGAAATGGAGAAGCGTGTTTCATCTTTTTACTCTCAAGCAGACTGTATTGTGTACTGAACCTTATTTCTGAATGTTGATTAGTATTAGTACACTGTTAATATAATACTCGGTGTATATTATTCAGTATAATTATGGTTGTGATTCCTTATTTTATATTACCATGTATTAAGGATACTTTTTCTTTGCGTATATTATACTATATGTAAATATGTACAGAGACAGCCAGAATAAACTTCCGATATAGGTTAATTGAAAGAAAAATGAAAACGGCAATTTAATCTTAATTTTTATACAGTATGTCAACTATGTGCTCTTGACTGGGCAATAGAAAGAGGAGATAATATTGGATTTTATTCTGGAGTTATTACTACATTGTAACAACTAACAAGTCCCCTTGCCTTTAGATTAGGCAGCTTGTTCAGCATTAAAAGAGCATTGAGCTTTGCTGGTCAGTTTTACTTGTTTTTTGTACATTACACAATCGAAAGATTGAAATAAAATTCTAATTCTTATTTATTCAATCAATACTACAGTAATACGTACACCTATTTGATACTGGCATGTGAAAATATGTCTACTCTAGTTGCAGAGGTGAATGGTAAATAGGCAAAGCGCTTTAAGTGTCACAGTTTTACTGGATTTCTTCATTCTTCTGATAAATCATAAACGCATTGAAACTTGCTGCTCGTTGCTGTCTAGTTGTTCAACAAATTTCTTCCATATAAAGTTTTGTTATAATATATATATGGTACACTCCTCACCTCTGAAAAGTTCCCTTCTGCAGCCTTGTTAATCACCACGCTCCGTAAGAATAACATGCAGCATATATCGTCGCCTCAGAATGCAAATCACGTAACTACAAAAAAAATTGATGGAACTTTGACCCTTATGTTCTAGTGAGATAAGGTTTAAAGTTGCATCAAATTTTTTTGTAGTTACGTGATTTGCATTCTGAGGCGACGATATGGTGATCAACAAGGCTGCAGAAGGGAACTTTTCAGACGCGAGGAGTGTATGTGATTACATGATATGATTTTATAGTGAAAACTGACTTATAATCCGTGCATGGTCCCTTTTGCTACACATGTTCTCATTATCTTTGATCTGAATGTAAAAACATATATTATGTATTTATTTTATATATATATATATATTACCTCTGTATTAATTATTTTAAGCAATATTCCATTCCTTGCCATTGTCAATGTATTTGGATTTTCAAGTTCAAAACTTAAGAGAATTTTCAAGTTCACCTGAGAACAGTATTAATAAACTTTTGTTTTATGTTAATATCCCCATGTATTTAGCTTGATTTATAGCAAATACAAAATTAATCTGTTCAAAATGTAAATCAATTAAATTGAAAACTAAAAAAGAATTTAAAAATACACCCGGCTTTGTATTAATATCTGCTGTGTCTCATCTCCACATACTGATAGTGTTCGAGACCTGCATGCTTCTCAGTTTTTAATGATGCTAGAAAAGTTTCCAGAAATTTGTTAAAGTTATAGGATACAAAAAAAAAAAATGTGCAATTGATTTCTTGATCATTGTCTCCTTTCCCTCGCTGAGCTGTTTAGAATTCCCTAGATTTGTGCCATCATCTCTGTCTAAAATGCCACAAACTTGTATTTTACTCCGATAGTATTTATGTTCATATACTTTATTCATTTAAGGGTAAGATAATGCCACCAATGTTAAAAAAAAATCCCTCACACAAAAATTCTGAAAAAAAAATTTAAAATGTTCCCCATGATTTAACATGGGAGTTTCATTTCTCCATGTTAAATTAGTCAACTTTAAAAATTCATGACTTATAAACTAGATCGTATTTGTATACCTGATATTTTAGCTACTGATAGGGGGCCGGTGTAGAGGAGAACATTTTAAATTTTTTACAGAATTTTTGTGTGGGGGATTTTTTTTTAACATTGGTGGCTTATCTTACCCTTAAGATTAAAGTGTTAGCAATGTGCCAGAGGCACAAAAAACTGTATTAAGGGTTTAAAATTGTTCGAACACACGAACAATCGATTGTTGATAGTCCCATTTGATTAAGGTCTGTCGCTATGAAAATATGCAAGTGGAATGAAAAGAGATGTCACTACCAGTCTTTAGTAAATGATGTCCGAGATTGGGTGATTTTAATTCCAACATTTCAAAGGAAATAATAAGATTAACCGTTTTTAAATGAGCAACAGTCATTATAATTATGTTTATCTATTTCCTAGTCTGATTAATTTGTGAATACAATAATTATATGATAAGTTATTGCAGTTAAAAAAATGCCCCTATAACTCAGAGAGCAAAAGCTCAAGGCAAAGAAAGAAATATGAAGGGCAGCCGTGCCGTGATGAATGCTCCTGCTCTACCGTTGCGAGTGCGCCTCAACATTCCATTGTATTTTAAATTGAATAGAAGGGAGAGTAACGGTAAATAAACAAAGATGTATTATTTTGAAAGAATTAATATTATGATTTTTAGGATAGTAAGCATCGAAACTTTTTTTTTTTCGATAAAAAAATAAAATATATTATTGTATTTTTTAATTCCTTTTGTTATATATAATGAATCTAACTCGAATCTAAGTAATAATCCTAATAATTTCGTAATTTTATATATTAAAATTTACTATCATTCATAATGCTGTTTCGCTTTATGTGGCTCATCATATCTAATCATATGCTTGAAATAAAAATAATTTGATAATAATTTGTTTCTGGATCCGCGCCTGATTATATTTATATATATATATATTAATAATTTTTTTTTTTTACAAGGATACACCCCTAAGAGCTTACAGCTCGCGGCGGGGTACTGGGTAGGGATATAAGGTAGGGAACGGATAGTGGCCACGGCCTGCATGCTTACGCGTCCCAGCATTCGCTGAGGTGAGACTGAGGGAACCGTGGAAAACCTCAGTCAGGACGGACACCTTTACTTTTTCTCAATGGACCAAAGCGATGTCCAAAGCCTGGAGAACCACACACAAGTGCATCACTGCACTGGGTGGAAAGCGAGACGAATTTACCCCAGGGAGGGAGCAGCGTATTTTTTATTTGAAACGGTCACCCATCCAAGTACTAACCACGCTCGACGTAGCTTGACTTCGGTGATCTAACGAGAACCGGTCAATGCACTGCGCCAATAATATTATTATTAAAAAAAATAATAATAAATATAAATATTTATTTATTTATATTTATATATATTTTATATTTTTGTAGATATGTATTATATAAATATATATGTATATTTATGTATATGTATATATGTATATGTATATTTATGTATAGTTATATATGTATAACTATACATATAATAATATATATATATATATATAGTTATATAATATTATAACTATATTATAAATGTTATAATAAATATTATAATTTTATATAATTACGGTCCAATAATTAATAATAATTATAATAATTAATTAATTTTTCTCTGAATAAAAAAAATCGATATATATATATATATATATATATATATATATATATATATATATATATATATATATATATATATATATATATATATATATATATATATGGGACAGGTGAATCGAATCGAAAAGAAACGAATCGAAAAGTAAACGAATCGAAAAATGAACGAATCGAAAAGTAAACGAATCGAAAAGTAAACGAATCGAAAGGGAAACGAATCGAAAAGTAAACGAATCGAAAAGTAAACGAATTGAAAAATTTATATAACCACGCCCTCGCCACGCATCCTGGTGGGTTGAAATTTTAAAAACTGGCAACACTGTATAATTTTCGATTCGTTTCCTTTTCGATTCGTTTACTTTTCGATTCGTTTCCCTTTCGATTCGTTTATTTTTCGATTGGTTTACTTTTCGATTCGTTTCCTTTTCGATTCGTTTACTTTTCGATTCGTTTACCTTTCGATTCGTTTCCTTTTCTATTCATTTACTTTTCGATTGGTATATTTTCGATTCGTTTCCTTTTCGATTGGTTTACTTTTCGATTCGTTTCCTTTTCGATTCGTTTCCTTTTCGATTGGTTTACTTTTCGATTCGTTTCCTTTTCGATTCGTTTACTTTTCGATTGGTTTACTTTTCGATTGGTATATTTTCGATTCGTTTCCTTTTCTATTCATATACTTTTCGATTCGTTTACCTTTCGATTCGTTTCCTTTTCGATTGGTTTACTTTTCGATTCGTTTCTTTTTCGATTCGTTTACTTTTCGATTCATTTCTTTTCGATTCGTTTCCTTTTCGATTGGTTTACTTTTCGATTTGTTTCCTTTTCGATTGGTTTACCTTTCGATTCATTTACTTTTCGATTGGTATATTTTCGATTCGTTTCCTTTTCAATTCATGTACCTTAAATACAACAATCACTTTATTTGGATTGCTATATATGATGGCTGAATTATATAGAACGCCTAGTTCATCTATTTCCGTCATTCACCATCATCATCGAGGCAGGGAGAGCGCGCGAAATTTTCAAGCTTGTATTTTTGAACTTATATTATTTACGAGTATTTCTCAACAGCTCTGCGACGTGCGAAATAACACTCGCTCTCGCTTCTTTTCTCCCTATTACTATATTGTGTCGTGTACTATATATATATACATTATATTTAATTGTATGTATTAGAGAGTTTGCTAAGGATTATTTTGTCACTAGCCTTAGGAGATGGTGAACTGAAAATTATAATAAATCTTCCTTATATTATAACATAAATATCCAAGAACTATTTACTACCAGTATATAGTCGTTGATAAATATCCAGCCAAAAAAATGGAGCAATGGTCGGTCTAGTTTTTGAGATATCCAGGATATAAAGTAGAGTTGCTATGAGAAAAAAAGGTTTAGTTATTATTTTCTAAAAATAACTGAAGTAGTCATAATAGTCCAGTCAATATAGGTTTTGACCTATAAAATAAATTGGGAAGCAAGATTTTTTTTTTTTGAATCGGTAGAACTCGACGCCCTGAGTAACATATCCAAACCCCCCTGGAATCCCCCTGGAGCTTTCGCCGCCATCTTGATGGAAAGACGCGCCAATAGTACCTTTGGTTTTAATTTTTTTACTTAATTTCTAATGAACCTAGGTAAAAAATTCAAACTGTATAATGAACCTGAGATATTAGGGCACATTATAATATAAAAAAGTTAAGTTAATTTCTTAATTAAGTATCTTTAATTACGCTAATTATTAATATGTTACTCAGGGCATCGAGTTCTACCGATTCCAGAAAAAAAAATCTTGCTTCCCAATTTAATTTAGGTTGACATAGGATTTACACCTACATTGACTGGACTGAAATATTAAACTGAAATCCAAAAAATACTATCTCACATAGAATTTTTTTTCTGTGCTATATTAGGTCTCTTCGTAAATACACAATAAAAAAACATATTATATAGAGGAACCATAATTAATAAATTATGTTCCCTCTATATATATAGAGAATGTTAACTTCATTAATTTTGTTATTGGTTCATGAATCGATTCTGCATTTACAAACCGACCTTCATTTAAATGTTTTTCATTTAAAAAACATTTTAATAAATTATTATGAGGAAATAAAAATAATAAAATTTCAACATGATGCAATTGCTTTTAAAGTCTTAATTTGTTATTCTTAAATAAGCAAAATTCAAAATATAGCATTCATCGTACAGGGATGTTCATTTTTCGGGGGGGGGGGGGTAAATTGGGTTTTACTACACCCATACTTCATATAATTGTCACCTCCTATTTGTACCCCTCAAGGAGCAAAGGTCATTCGTTGACTTTGCTTAGTAATTTGCAGACTCTGCAGTCAGCCAGCAAGGCAGTGCAAAGTAAAGTTACAAGTAATGATTCCTACGCCAGCCACGAGCGCGCGAGCGTCTCGTGCGTCTGCCGCTAGGCAGGCGCGGTTGCCTGTATATAATAGAAGTTTAATAAATAATTTTAGGGTAATCGCGTGTATGAGTTAATCTAACCCCAGTTAATTGAGTAGCTATGGTACAGAGAAAAGCTCTGTTACAGTTGGTGTCAGAAGTGGGATGCCATGGTTTTCATATAATGGCATCCGAGCTCATAATTATTTAAAGCTACTTTTTAATAGTTAAAAATAATGGGGTTGGAAAAACGATCATTTTATTTTAACATAATATTCTACTAATCTACGGGAATAAGTAGTTCTTCGGTCACAAGACTGACAAGACTCTGGCGTGGAAAAGTGTTAAGTTTCCATCAAGAAAAAAGTGAAGAGTCGGCGAGTTAAATAATTTTAAAATTCCACGGCTAATATTTTATTGAGCATATCAACGGTACACTTCAAGCACGTGAAAAAACTGCGTATACTACGGTGACTACGAGGTTCAGTTAGTTCTTCGCAGAAGACATCCCCCATCGAGAGGGCTTGCAGACCACGTCGTGCAAGAGTTTTTACGACCCCAGGAGCCGTGCAGCGTATTTTATCAAGGACCGACCGTTTTTGGAGCCGAGATGAGCATCAAATGACTGTGTGAGAAACAGACAAAGCAATCAACCACCGGGCCACGTCAGAGGAACGCAAAAGAGGTAGGTTTGACACATTTTTCTTTGTTTTTTTTTTATATAAAGCTGTAAAGTACAGCACGTACGACTGCGTTTGTTCACATAATAAGAATAGTATGTTTCTTGGTATAATATCGATGTTGTAATTTTCATTTAAGCCCGAATTTTTCTTGTAAGGATCAAGTATTTTTAGAAAAATAAAAGTAAAAATAATAAATTAATTGTTAAAGGACTTATGAAATTGTTAATTGTAATTAAGATTGCAAGAACTTATTGAATATTCGGAATGTGTATAACGAATAATAATTTTAACGTAATTTGAAAAGATATATAAAAAAAATTATTTGAACAAACTGCAGATTTTTATAAAAGCGCGTGTTCCCAAGAAAATATAATTATTATAATTAACTAGCTGAGAAATCTAAAGAAAGGCTAAGCGTTTTACACATACCATATATATTGCACATGAAAGATTTAATAATATGGGCTGTTATCTTTAATATTTGCTCTAATTGAGGGTTATTACTTTGCAACGTAAAGTATATAAAATAATAGAAATTAAAAAGTATTTTTGTTAATTTTTAATGAGGGAAACAATATAGCTACAGCTGAAACTTCATGCGTGTCAAGTTGCATATTAACATTTTAAGCATAATCACAGCCAAAATTATTGTTTAAATATTTGAACAGTATAATCTTATATGAAGTTGTTTAAAAGGAAAATGTAGTAATTGGAGTGAAATAAATATATCTAATGTCATTAATTTTGTGTCTCTATAAGTGGTTATAAAGAGAGAGTCCTTTAAAATAAAAGTAACAAACAGAGAGTGCTCAATAATTCATTGCTGCAAAAATGTTTTGTTTGTAAGGCATAGTTATTCGGACTATTTTACCACAAGTTCGATTATAGTTTTAATTGATGCAAATTTCTTAAGGAAAATGTCATTATTTTGAGCTAATAAAAATTGTTACTGTTAAAAGTCAAAGCTAAATATGTATTAATGAAGTCCTAATGGAAGGAGTACGTGTACCGCTAACTGTAGGTATACCCTGCAAAGGTTACTGTATGGATCTCTAGACAGACTGAGTTTCTTACTTTATGGTTTTAAGCAGTAAATAATCCATACTTAAAATTAAATGGATTTTAGGCAAAGAAATTGTAGTAATATTTTTGCATTACTGGTTAGTGATTTAAGAAGGGTATTATATAACCGTGATGTTTTTGTGATGCATAGCCACTTGTTAAAATTTTTAACAAGAAAATATATATATTAGTTATGTTTTTTTTTTTGCTGTGGGTATGCTAATAAATTTTGCTTAAAAGTAGTACTTCTCTCATGCATCGAATTTAATTTCATTAACGATGCGATAATTTTGTTTAAAGTTGTATTAAATTATTGTAAAGTATATAAATAATTGCAAGTCAGGAGTCAGAGCCATCATAGTTTGCACAATTAATTACACAAATATAATTTTTGGAGCAACATAAAAAGTCATTTTTATTGACAGGAACTGTACAGTTTGAGATTGCAACTCAGTAATAATAAATAATGGAATTATAAAGCACGCACATACGCATAGTGAAAAAGCATGCCCAAGTATTGAAATATAATACGTCACTGTGAAATGCAAGCACGGTGTAGGAGAGCAATATAACACGTCAGTTGAAACGTGAGGTAAGCCAGTGCGCTTTATTTTGTTTGTTCTGAAGCAAAATGTAAAGTAAATTAGCGCGCTTCGCAGTAATTTGTCCGAAAGGTGACAATTAAGCTTACTCCCCATGAAGGGTAGAGAATATAAGGCATGCAAGGGACAGCTAGAGGAACATAAACTTGTAAAACATGGCTGTAGTAAAAAGCGTTTGATGATTATCTTTCGCCAAGGATTTTCTCTAGCCAAATGTTCAGCATATGCAAGTGTTGATGCTTTGGGATTCGCGACCCCATAGGGCACTCGCCAACATATTGCGCTGATGCTACTTAGTCTATGTCTAATCCTCAAGGGGATACAGGTGAGATGTTTCCTAGAGGTCACCTCAATTAAATTAAAGCACGCGAATGCAGTAAAAGCAGTGTATAAGTTAATATTTTATGTCCATGGACACGTGTAATCTGGCCAGTAATAAGTGAAATGAATATTACACGTGAATAATACTGCAATTATAAGTACACGATGATGTAAATGTGTATGGTTATATAACTATCTTCAATAATTCCAATGTGTGCGAAAGGCCAATAATATGAATAAAATCGTCATATTAAGACGTAGCCAGCTGAGTGAGTTGCATTATAAAAAGTTCCTATGTATTAATTATTTGTGCACTAAAAACAAAATTTTGATTTACTAAAATATTTGCGCAAATATTAAAAAAGTTCATTTATAAGGTATGTGTGTTTAGGAATATCGTAAAAATTTCAAGTATTGAAAATGTTATGATGCAAATGTCAGCCTAATTCATTATAGCAAAAATGGTAAATTCATGAGGTCGTATGGATTCATGTTCTCAGTTCTCCATGTTAATTTGTAAACTGTTCAAATAGCCCAAGTCAAATGCTCATTTATACCATTAATTACCAACACAGGGTAAAAATATTAATAATTTGCGCGAATTAAATTTCAACCAAAAGCTGCCATAATATATGATTTAAAAATTTTGCAAAATGCAATGAGACTCGTAACAACTATGTAAAGTATTAATTCAATAGCCCTGATTTGAGTATATAATATAAACAATATATTGCAAAGTTGGATTAAAGAAAAATACAGTAAATCAATAACAATCAATAAAAAAAAATAAACAAGAAGGCAAAGAATAAATCAAGTGTAATGTTACGAAGCATAATGGTAAACTACCTGTAAGTCAACCACTTAATTGTGTAGTCCAATAAATTTCAACGTGGGTTTTAATAATTTTAAAATAATTCTTTTTTAATAATTCTGTATTAATATTTCTGGATAAAGTAATAGTGTATTACTTGTTGGGTGTACATCCGTTGTAATGTGCAAGGTAGTTTCCTGTACGCGGTTTTGTGTGAACTTTAGTCGGTGACATTGAGAAGTGCAGTGCAAGGTGCAAGTGCATGCAGCTACTTAGAAAGGTCAATGAACCGCAGTGAATAAAATGCTTGCAAAGATTTATTTTTGGATAGAAATGTGTATAATTTGCAATTGTTGATGACAAGTTGCGTACGTGTGCTGTACTACTAGGTTTTTTTTAAGTTAAACCTAAAAATTCAATTATGTTGTACTGTGTCAAACCAAGATACCGCCTCTTTTGTTTTCTGGTTTCAGGGAAATTTTGGTCTACCAGGCAGCAAAAGGAAGCAGCCGTGGTGTGTCCCAAAACAATTGTCGAACGAAGAACAAGAGTTACTAAATAAATATTGTTGGATTTATTTTAAATGCGCGAGGAATGGTTACTGAATTTTGCTTGCAATAGAGTTATTTCTCATAAATTTTGATATTTTGAGGGCAAAATATAATCTGCAGGGGGAGTAATGTCACCTCCTATTTGTACCCCTCAAGGAGCAAAGGTCATTCGTTGACTTTGCTTAGTAATTTGCAGACTCTGCAGTCAGCCAGCAAGGCAGTGCAAAGTAAAGTTACAAGTAATGATTCCTACGCCAGCCACGAGCGCGCGAGCGTCTCGTGCGTCTGCCGCTAGGCAGGCGCGGTTGCCTGTATATAATAGAAGTTTAATAAATAATTTTAGGGTAATCGCGTGTATGAGTTAATCTAACCCCAGTTAATTGAGTAGCTATTGTACAGCAAAAAGAGCTGTTACATAATATTTGCACGACATTAGTAAAGGGGGCGACAAGAGAGCGCGCAAGCCTAAATGCATGCACAGCGGGCGGCTGTATATTGTCGTTTGAACGTCCGAGCGACCACGCGCGCTCTTCTTCATCCGCTCATACAGAGCGTACTTGAGTACTTGAGCGTACTTGAGAATCAAGTTCGCTCTGGCTCATATCTCCGTTAAATATAAACGATAAACGTAAATTAAAGGTTATGACAGTTATGAAAACTAGAGAACATAAGCAACGTTTTTTACTTGAAGCTTTTTTTCCTAAAAAAATAATTTCTATGATTTTTTTACAATCTATCCACAAGCTTTGGTTAAAAATTTACTTAATAACCGATTAAACGCCGATTAACTTCTCAATTTTAAAATATTTTCGCTGTTGATGTCAACTCTTGGCTTCAATTATGTGCTGAAGTTTTTAACTTAGCTTAATTAGGGATTTAATTACGAATTTTTTAAAAAGTGCTTTTTAGCAGCCATTTTTTAAGGGTAACCGGAAATGCCCCTAACCGGAAATGCCCCAGGGTGATTTTTGGTGAATCACGGACGAAATACCCCCGGACGAAATACCCCCGGACCAAATATCCCCGCCCGGACCGGACGAAATACCCCCGGACGAAATACTCCCGGACGAAATATCCCCGGACGAAATACTCCCGGACGAAATACCCCCGGACGAAATACCCCCTTGTAAGTGGAGAGGGGCGGGTGACCGACGCGGGAGGGGAAGTTGACTTTATTTATAAAGTCTGTTTTTCTGTCGTTTGTCTGACGTCACGCGCGTCGTATTAAAGAAGGATGTTAGTAACGCCATTTTTCACAACAAATATAATATATATTATGTAATATTCAAAGTATATTTATAGTTAATGCCGTATCAAGATCTCAAATTGCGTCTTTAATTTTATTATACCAACACATACTCAAAATTGTGCCGCAAACAAACGATTTTTGTATATGAGCTATGCTTAATTTGATTGTGCGGCAATTATAAATTGTCTCAGCATTTTGCAGCAAGATTTTGAAGGTTTTTAAACGATTTTAGATTTTTAAACCTAGGTGTGCCCCTAGCGATTTGAGCAAAGCCCGAAATTAACAAATATTTCGGGCTTCGCTCATTTAAATTTGAACATTTCTAGAAGAGCTCAAATCGAAAAAAGCAATCCACGACGAGAAGTTTTATATCGGGCTTTGCTCATTTAAATTTGATCATTTCTAGAAGTGCTAAAATCGGAAAAAGCGAACCCCGACGAGAAGTTTTATTTCGGGGTTTGCTCATTTAAATTTGCTCATTTCTAAAAGTGCCCAACTCGAAAAAAGCAACCCCGACGGGAATTTTTATTTCGGGCTTTGCTCACTGTTTTGATCATTTCTAGAAGTGCTCAAAGCAAAATGAAAAATAATATTTGGAAATTGTGCCGTATTATATAGCAATAAATAATAAAATAATGTAAATTTAATTATATTTTAATTATATATCACTTTTTTAATTTATTAATTAAAATACAAATATAACATTAATAGCGTGTAAAGTATTTTTTTTTTTTATTAAAACATTTATTTCTTTATTATTCAAGTCATATTGAAAGAAATTAACACGATTTTTTCACACTGAGAGACACTTTTAATTTTTTTATAATTAAAGGGTATGATTACAATTTATATACTCTAGCAATGAATTCCAGGTTGCAGATGAACAATTTCTAAGTTCAGACGACGTACCATGCATTCATGACAAAGAAAAGGGTGTCTCAGATCAGCAGCAGCATTAGCAAATTCAAAGCAAAGTTTTGTGTTTTGCAACTACAAGAAAGGTTGTCAATCTAAAACATATATGTTGTGCAAAGAAAAAATTTAGATGAAATTTAAAATGCCATGATAGTAATCCATGCAAAAATAAGTCAAGTTCAGGTAATAATAAGATCAGGTAATATTTATTTATTTATTTATTTATTTATTTATTTATTTATTTATTTATTTATTTATTTATTTATTTATTTATTTATTTATTTATTTTAAATTAGTAGGTTTGGTACTATCTTGAGGAGCTCTTTGCTCCTTAGCAAGTTCTGTAAATGAAGTTAAAACGATTTTATAATATATCAGCTGTAAAAAATTTATTTAAATTAACTAACATACAATATTAATATAAAAAATGTGACAAAATCGTATTTTTCAGTATGGCTTGAATAAAACAGAAAGAAATATTTTAATAAAAAAATAATATACACGCTAATGCTAAATTTGTATTTCTTTACTTAATTAAAAAAGTGATTATGTAATTAAAATATTATTAAATTCAAAATATTTTATTGCTTTAATTATTTATTACAAATTATTACTATAATACGGCACAATTTCCAATGATTATTTTTCACTTTGCTTTGAGCACTTCTAGAAATGATCAAAACAGTGAGCAAATTAAGCCCGAAATAAAACTTCTCGTCAGGGTTTGTATTTTTCGAGTTGAGCACTTCTAGAAATGATCAAATTTAAATGAGCAAACCCCGAAATGAAACTTCACGTCGGGGTTTGCTTTTTCCGATTTGAGCACTTCTAGAAATGGTCAAATTTAATTGAATAAATTTAAGCCCGAAATAAAACTTCTCGTCGGGGTTTGCTTTTTTCGATTTGAGCACTTCTAGAAATGTTCAAATTTATATGAGCAAAAAGCCCAAAATATTTGTTAATTTCGGGCTTTGCTCAAATCGCTAGGGGCACACCTAGATGTGCGCATTGAATTCGGGCTTTGGTGCCAAATTATATAAATATAGAAAAGGAAGGAATAAATAAGGAAATAAATAGAACAACTTTAAGTAAATTGCCAAATTATATAAATATAGAAAAGGAAGGAATAAATAAGGAAATAAATAGAACAACTTTAAGTAAATTAAGTTTCTTCAGGAGGGGTATACACATGCGCTACGTTAAGTGTTCATGGCACCTATAGCACCAGAGAACCAGAAACAATAAAAAATATTGCATTTTTATACCTATCCCAATCGAATCAGAATTAAAAAATTACACAAAAAAAATTTACTTATATTTTTTTTTAAGTTAAAAAATTATATAGGGACGATTTTGAAAATTTTTAGTTTAAAAAAAAAATCTAAAAAAAATACAATAAACACTAATAATTAACATGCATAAAATGTATCGTATCAAAATATATTACACATTAATTTTAATTCGATATGAATAATATGATAAATTAATGCATGATGTGTTGGCCTAACGTTACTAACTTCCTTCTTTAATACGACGCGCGTGACATCAGACAAACGACAGAAAAACAGACTTTATAAATTTTAGCACTTCTAGAAATTTAAATGAGCAAAGCCCGATATAAAACTTCTCGTCGTGGATTGCTTTTTTTCGATTTGAGCACTTCTAGAAATGTTCAAATTTAAATGAGCAAAGCCCGAAATATTTGTTAATTTCGGGCTTTGCTCAAATCGCTAGGGGCACACCTAGGTTTAAAAATCTAAAATCGTTTAAAAACCTTCAAAATCTTGCTGCAAAATGCTGAGACAATTTATAATTGCCGCACAATCAAATTAAGCATAGCATATACAAAAATCGTTTGTTTGCGGCACAATTTTGAGTATGTGTTGGTATAATAAAATTAAAGACGCAATTTGAGATCTTGATACGGCATTAACTATAAATATACTTTGAATATTACATAATATATATTATATTTGTTGTGAAAAATGGCGTTACTAACATCCTTCTTTAATACGACGCGCGTGACGTCAGACAAACGACAGAAAAACAGACTTTATAAATAAAGTCAACTTCCCCTCCCGCGTCGGTCACCCGCCCCTCTCCACTTACAAGGGGGTATTTCGTCCGGGGGTATTTCGTCCGGGAGTATTTCGTCCGGGGATATTTCGTCCGGGGGTATTTCGTCCGGTCCGGGCGGGGATATTTGGTCCGGGGGTATTTCGTCCGGGGGTATTTGGTCCGCTTACCATTTTTGGTATGTGATCTACGACAAAAGTCTACATCGAGCCTGAAAATTTCAAAATTTAATATTTTTTTCCGGGTCAAAACTTAATTTTACTGAACTATCAGGGCATCGAGTTCTTTACTGCATGATGGTAATAAAAAAAAAAAAAAAAAATGCACAAACTTCGGAATATATCAGAGGTCAAGATAGGATTTTCACCTATATTGACTGGAAATGACTGGCCTAATTAAATTTTAGAACTTTTTTTTTCTTGATTTTTTTTTATTTTTTAAAATTTATTACATTTCATTAATTTGCAATGCAATATTCTTTGACTCCAGCAGTAACTGTATTTATTTTTGTATTTATTTATTGCACATATAGAACCGTAAGGTACAAAATGCACGTTTACAATATTTTAGTATTGCAATACCTGTAGAAGAAACATAAAAATTAAAACATATTATCATCAGTTTTATATTATTATTACAATTACAATAATACATAATATAGTATTATCTAGTCAGTCGAATCCACAATACCTGAGAAATAAAACTTTTATATAAAACAAAAAAAAAAAACAAAAACATTTTTATTAATAGAAAACAATCTGAACTAATTCTTTATTATATTTAATAACTATATTATTAAATCAATCTATTACAAAAATTTAAGGAAAGCATTTAAATTATTTAAAGCTGTTCTTTTTCTTGTTATGGCATAAAAATTGTTCTGCATGCAGTAAAAAGTCAATCAGTTTTGACCTAAACTGTTGATTACTAGGTAGATGTTTTAAGGTATCAGGAAGATTATTGTACAGCTTTGGGCCTAATAAATATAAGCTTCGCTTTTCTTGTTCAGACTTAGCAACATATAATCTATATAAATTTTTTGAGAATTTCTGGTGTTATGGCCTGTTATTTTTTCATTTGTCGTAAAATTGTCAATGTTTTTCCAACTGAGATTAATTGTTAAACCAATTTAATCAAGATTAATTTTTTGCCATGTACTTTAATGCATTAATGTAATATATACACAATTTCATAATTTTCATAAGTTCTTTCCATGACCCCCCACCCCAGTTTGACCCTGCTCCTTAAAATAACTCGTTATCATTAAGGAATGTGATTGCTCTGTCTGTGTGCCTGTTTGTCTGAACATCTCTGTCCCTCTCTCCCGCCCCCCTCCTTCCCCCATCAATGTGACAGGTGATTGTATGGGAGTTTTTACATGTCTTTATATATTCGATATATTTAAATCAGCATGGCACGCGTATGCAAGTAAGAAAATGAATAGAAATGAAACCGAATCGAAAAAATGTACAGGCAGTTTTATATTATATATTTAGCCATTATTGTCTTAAATTTCCTCCAGTCAAAAAGGACAGGTGGAACGAATGGTCAGCATCCATGATGACATCACCAATCCTTTGTTCTCCCATTTACTTACAAAAAAAGATTGGGCGCACGTAAGATCCTATACGGAGCAATTTTTCGATCGCTTATTGTTAACCCTCTAAATAAGTTATGTTTGCAAATTTAAAATTACGTATTGGCACTAATCTTTTACGTTTGCTGCAATAAATTTTTTATTATTTAACTTGGGTCAGTTTAATTAAAGAGCATCTAAAGAATTTCGCGGTAGTAGTGTTTTGACTTCGAGCCGAAAAAACGTGCGCAGAAGGGTTGCGCGCCGATGCGCGGTGGTTGTAGCAGGAGTCAAAATCAGCAAACGAACACGGCGACTTTATAATTTTTCTGATGGATACTTACCATTGAAAAGAAACGAAATATAGTTTTTATATATCATATTTTATATTCTTCCATATTTTTCTTGTCTGTTAATTTTTTCTTCCAAAATTACTATAGTCTGATGAGGAGCGGGTAAATGAATCGAAAATATATGAATCGAAAAGTAAACGAATCGAAAGGGAAACGAATCGAAATTTATAATATAGTGGAAGATATACTACTCTTTTTAAAATGAGTTTTTAAATGTTAGTTGTGTTGAAGATTAATAAATAGGAAACGAAAGGAAATGAATCGAAAATATTTTCGAAACCATGGTCGTAAATAATTACAAACATATATTTGGAGATTTTCATATTAGTAACAGAAAGAATAACGATTGAATAGTAGCAATCATATAATTATATATAGAGGAAACGAATCGAAAAGGAAACGAATCGAAATTTATAATTATAATATTATAATTCTTTTTAAAATGAGTTTTTAAATGTTAGTTGTGTTGCAGATTAATAAATAGGAAACGAAAGGAAATGAATCGAAAATTTTTCGAAACCATGGTTCATAAATAATTACAAACATATATTTGGAGATTTTCATATTAGTAGCAGAAAGAATAACGATTGAATAGTAGCAATCATATAATTATATATAGAGGAAACGAATCGAAAAGGAAACGAATCGAAAAGGAAAAGAATCGAAGAGGAAACGAATCGAAATTTGGTGAGCGGTGTTGCCACTAGCACTTTCATAGGCCCCGCCTTCTCTTGGAGGAGGAGCTAGAACCCCCTCCACCAAATTATAAATTTCGATTCGTTTCCCTTTCGATTCGTTTACTTTTCGATTCGTTTCCTTTTCGATTCGTTTATTTTTCGATTCGTTTACTTTTCGATTCGTATTTTTTCGATTCGTTTACCCGCTCCCATATATATATATATATATATTATGTTTTTTTTTTTTATTGGAGGAATTTAATAGCTAGAGCTAGGCCTTGTAGGAGCCATCAATTTCCGTGTGCAGACTACCAATGCTGAGCTGCATGAGCACGGCCCATGGGTCTGCACGGCCTTAATAATTTTAAAAAATAAACAAAGATTGGTGTTGTATTTATGTAAGCAGTTTATTTTAATTTACAGTAATGAAATACAAGTTATAGACTAAAAGTATCATCTTAAAAGCTAACAGTTTTTACAGTAAACAAGTTACATTCTCATTATTTCATACTAAAAAAAGAAAAAGAAAGATAATGCCATTTTGCTACTATACAATTTTAAGTTTTCCTCATTATATAAAAAAAATTCTGTTAATTTGAAACTAAAAAAAAAAAAAAAAACACACCCTTTTTACATTCCTGTTTCTTTGCGAGGCATTTGAACAGAAAAAAAAAAAAACTTTTTAATTGCCAGTCAAATAGGAACTAAATAACAAAGTAATTACAAAGAAGGGTTCAAACACTCTCAAATATAGAGGAACAAATATTATGAAGACATTAAATTGATTGATGTACCCCCCCCCCCCCAAATAGCAATAAACAATAAATTTGCTTGTTACAGCAGCGGCGGTACTGTTGTAAACATAGGTGGACATTGACTCAACGCAACGAACACAATTAATTTCATTCTATATCATACACCATTCACAGATCCGTCTTTCTCTCTTCTGTCATTGTATCAAAGAGAGAAATAAAAATTAAACAAATTATCATAACTTCTACATTAGTTATTTTCTCTAGATTTAATATGACATTTTAGAGCATTAATTTTAATATTTAATATAGAAGAGTTTTATCTTCGTGGCAATTTTATAATTCTTAAAAAAGAAAAAAACAAGTCAGAGAAAAGAAAAATGTATCGATTGAAATATTGTAGTATTTATAAGTTGCGGTGGAGTTATTGGTGAAAATGCTTTAATAGTTTTTTTTTTATATATATACATATTTTTGTTTTATTTGTTTTAAACACTAATACATCTGCCGCAGGGAAAACACGACAACAAAGTGGTATTTAGCTATTAAGATTTTGGAATGTGCTTCAACTGTAAGCTGTACTCTTGCAATCAGTTGTTTTGACACTTAAAAATTAGAATGTTTTTTCATTTTATATATATATTTTTTTTCTTGTTGAACGAACAACAAATATTACACTTGAAACTATTTGTTTTTGTTTGTATGCTTGTTTTCTTAAAGTCGGTAAAAATATCACACGGTTACTGCCATATTAAGCAGCTTATATAATTATATACTATATTATATATTGTTAAAGTTCTTGTTTGTTGTTGGGCTCTTGCTTGCACTTTCCCCATTTCAACGCAATAAAAATAAGAACATAAGAAAAAAAACAAAACAAAAAACATTGAAAAATATTTTGATATAATACAATAATTTACAAAACAATTCATTTTTCAATTGAATAATTTTATTTTTTTCCTTGAAAAAAAAAAAAAAAAAACTTACAAAAAAATTATAGTAGTAAAACCAAGTGAAAAATATATTTGTTGTTTCACTACACTAGCATTACTTAAATTAAAAACCTACCAATATCTTCACACAAATTTTGACCAAATACTTGATGTTTTTTTTGTGATGCACGTAAAAAATATAATGACAACCTCAGCTAGTGACACCTCGGTCAACACTTTTAGTCTGTGGTACTTCCGTAGACATCACGTAAACAAAACAAATAAATAGGTATTTCATGAGAGAACAAACTAAAGAATAGTCAGGGCAAAGTTACATACACGGTGGTGTGGGAAAATCAGTCCGTCCCAACCCGTGACACAAGAGAGGGTAAGTGCCTGCTGCTTCGTGAGAGCAGGACACACCACTTCGCCTAACCATCCTCTTTGGGAGGGGTGAACCAGCCTGTAACAACCAAATACATTAATAACATTCTGCAGCATTTTATTCAAAGAGGATGTTTTACAAAAGAGTTCAAATAAGTTTCCGTCTCAAAAGTTATTGATACAGCTGATATTAGAGATGTGATAGCAAATTATTGAGATGATAGAATGAAACCTCATGTTAATCAGGTTATGACAACAATTGATTTATGAATTTAGAATCAAATGAGCCATTTATACAGGGTATACAGGGGACATTTAAGGAAGGTATAATATGAAATAGTATTCAATAAGTAATATAATAATCAGCTAGGAAGGAGAACAAGTTTTGTTTGCGAAATTCCCGTCTTGTACTTATAAAAATAACTTACCATTTTTCTCATGAATTTGCACCAGAGATTTGAAAGACTGTTGTGCTCGCGCCAAACTGTACTGACCCTGTAAAATGTAAATTAATTAGTCTGTGTTTACAACATGTTAGAAAACTGTAAATATAGCGAGAGGAAATAATTTTATGTTTTAGTCTATCCATCAAACTACTGCCTTGGAATTTCTTCTGTGTTGATTATGATGAGTATACATAGAAGTTGAAATTCGTAGAAATTGCATGCATTTCTTTGTGTTTATTAAGTCACCAGACAACATTGACAGTTCTGTGTTTGTTGTTCTACAGTTGTCTTGTTTTAGTTTGTTGATAACTTAGTTTGAAATATTTAAATTAAAATTGCCAGAGTTAAAAAATAAATGTTATCTCCATTAAAAAATTAAATTACAAGCTATGTATTTTTAAAACTTATTTCATGATTTTTGTACATTTTTGTGTATATATTTTTTAAAGGATAGGAATAACCAGCAAGGTCTTACCGATCAAGAAGTCACAGAAGGAGAAAATCTTGCGGTCACAGGTTCACTCGAAAAATAGTTAAATATCTACATTTTGAAGACGTTTCGCACCGTCTAGGTGCTTCATCAGTTCAGAAATAAGACTTCTCTCTGAACTGAGGAAGCACCTAGACGGTGCGAAACGTCTTCAAAATGTAGATATTTAACTATTTTTCGAGTGAACCTGTGACCGCAAGATTTTCTCCTTCTGTGACTTCTTGATCGGTAAGACCTTGATGGTTATTCCTATCCTTTCCTTTAAAATATATATCACAACCAAAATGGTTTATTTCCTTAAATTTAATGTACATTTATTTGACCATTAAGAAATTAAAAAGAATGTAACTTTATGATAATTTTCAACTTATATTTAAAAAAAAAAAAAAAAAAAAAAAAACAAACAAACAAACAAGAATTTAATAATAGCCAACAAAATAAACAATTTGTTTTACATTTTTGTAGTAATGGTGGAAATCAATGTGGGGATACAAAAGAATAGACAACCTTGCAGCTAGTTAACAGTTATCCTGCTCAAAAATTAAAAACATATGCTTTTCATGGAATTCAACAATGATTACAATTTGAATTTATAATTTTATTTTAACAATTAGTACCAGCTGCAGTCTCACAACATTAGTACCAGCTCCTGTCTCACAACAGGGAACAGGCTGCTGACTCACTTGGCTGCAGACCTTGGTGGCTCCGAACTGGATGCGTGCCTTGCCCTTGACGAGGGTGGCAGCGATCTGCATGATGACCGCCTCCACCGTGTAGGCCGAGCTCCAGCCCTGCTTGGTCAGCAGCTCCATGCAGATGGCACCGCCTACCAGCACGTAGCCTCCCGAGATCATTGGGTGGACCACGCGCACAAACGGAGGTTCAAACGGGTACGTCTCCTGAACACCACAAGGACAGGAAATTAGTACCTACTAGAGGAAAAGAACTAAACTAAGATAGCAGATGAGGAATCTTCAGATATACAGTAAATGATAAAATACCAAGAGCATTGTTAATACAATTCATAAGTAAAATATATGTATGTTGTACTGAAAATTGTCTCCATTAACCACAATACTTCCTTTTTAGTAATTAAAGTAGTAATTACAGTATTAAGCAATAACAGTAAGAAGGTATAAAAAAAAAAAGATATCGTCGTTGCAGTGCTCTTCTGGCCGATTTGCATTCGTAATAGTTCGGTAAAACATTTTTTTAGTACATGCAGAGCCCTCTTTTGAGTGATTTAAGTAGTTCTATGTATTGCCGCATCTATATGTACTCTTCATGTACCGGTAGCAGTTTTCTGATTTTTATGTATCACGAACTTCCCCCATCTCTGGCTTTATGCCTGAACAGTAGTATTTTATATCCATAGGGATGGTGGAAACAGAAAAATAAATAGCTGATTTGAAACCTTGAGAGTAAGTCATGTTATAATATAGCAAAGCATTGCCTTGAGATACTGTGAAGGTAAGTACCTTGAAGAGCATGTTGAGCAGGATGCTGTCCTTGCCCTCCTTCTCCTTGAGGAGCACTAGGTCGTTGTGCAGTGGAGAGTCAGGGTCCACGGCCATCAGACGAACGTTCCACTCGTACAGGCTGTCGTTCACCAGGTCCAGACTGTACATCCCTGCACAAACATTGGTAAACCGTTAGGAATCATTCAATTCTTAGACATAAATAAAATTCTGAATCTTTCAAGGTTTAAAACTACATATTTTAAGTACTGTATAATTTTTGTTACATATTTTCTTCAGTGTTTGGTACAGGTGAAGACTAACAAAATTCTTTAAGAATTCAAACCTACAATGTTTACTTGCAATGCAGCAGAGGTTTCTTAAATCAATCCACACTCTTCACTTTTTGTTACTTGGAAGTAACATTGATCTATATTAACAATGAAGAATCAGCTTTTTCTCATAAGCTAGACAATTCTGCCTTTATAATCATCAGAGATTAATTTACCGCACTATGATATGGTTAGAGAAACTTTCATTCAATATGATCAGGTCAAGTTTTGTTTACAGTATATTCAATTCTAGTTCTAAAGGATGAATCTCAGTAGATTGATATCTCGTAATCCTACCGCCTGAATGCAACACGACTTGCAGGGGACTTAGAACTCACCATCAATAGGTGGCATACCAATTTTTAAGCGAATCTGTCTTATCAGTTTTGTGAAAACTGAGGTAGAAGTTAAGGTAGAGATAACACGGATCAGCTGGCCCAATGCTAAAAAAAATCCCATTCATAAAAACTATGAAAAAAATTTAAAATGTTCTCCTCTACATCCCCTATCAGTAGGTAAAATATCAGGTATACAAAAACGAGCTAGTTTTCGAGTTATTAATTTTTAAAGTTGACTAATTTAACATGGAAGTTCCCTTTCTCCATGTTAAATTAGAGAACTTTAAAAATTAATTCCTCGAAAAATAGCTCGTTTTTGTATACCTGATTTTTTACCTACTTATAGGGGATGTAGAGGAGAACATTTTAAAATTTTTTCATAATTTTTATGAATGAGATTTTTTTAGCATTGGGCCAGTTGATCCGTATTATCTCTACCTTAAATATTGGCTTCATGGACGAAAACCAGAAATGAAGCTGTTGTAAGAAAACTGTCAGACTGAGTTGGCTCCAAAGTCTTCTACTCGCACAATGGTTGTAACAAACCATTGTTTATAATGTCTGTCGCATGAAGCCTTTTTCATTGTTAAACATGGGACGATGTAGTGCCTAATTTTGCTACCAGAGCAGAGAACGTAATGGCATTGTTGGCGCTAGGCAACGGTGTCAACTTCATAATTAACGGTCATTTTCCATAAGTTAACATGTAAATCAATAACCGTCCCATGTTTTTCCTTTCACCCGACAGACATTACACAACAATTCTTTGTTTACTAACAACAAGCAGAAGACTTTGGTTGGCTCAAACCATAAGCGATTAAGTTTTAGAATATTCTTGATTTTTTAAAATTTATTTCATTCAATTCGTTTGCAGGGAAATATTCCTTGACTCCAGCAGTAACTGAGATTAATTGTTAAGAACTTAAATTATGCTCCAGCTTCAGTGAGAGACTGAAACCTCTGACCCACCTTTCTTGAAGCTGTCAGAGCGATAGATGTCGCGCAGCTCCTTCATGAGACGGTCGGTGGCCTGGACGGAGCCCGAGACGGAGCCCTTGAGGTAGTCCTGCCGCTGGTTCTGACGCAGCCGTTCCAGCGTGGCTAGGTGCTCTGTGTCCATCTCGTCCTGCAACAACAACTGTCAGAAGAGAGCCTCCAGGAGGGTCACCTTCGGGTTTTCTTGAGTTATCTTTATTTACTGTTTTGTCACTTTTTAATATAAATATACCGGTATATTTTTTAATTGATTTATATTATCGTAACCAATCTTTTTGGATAAGAAATTGGTTTACAATATTGTATTTTAAGTATTCTTTTCCTTTTGCTTATCTCAAGGATATACACACATATAAAAAAACTTTTACGCAACAAAAAAATCCTAACATTGCCTTGTTTGTATATACTAGAAAGTGCAAAGTTTGTAAGAAATCAACCCAAACTTTTTGTAACTAACGCCACCCTTCATACTCATAACACAAGAATCAGAAATGATCCTCACCTGCCAAAAAATTTCAAATGTCCTCATTTTGACCTTATAACAATTTATAATAAACTGCCAACGGCAATTAAAAATATAGATTGTAATAAAAAAATTGCAAAGGAATTAAAAAAAATTCTATTAGCGCACCAGTTTTATTCAGTAAAAGAATATATCAATCATAAGAATTTAAAATAGTGGATTAATGCTACTATGATGTATTATCATGATTTATATATGTGTATGAATGTTATTTTAATGTCTGTTTTAATTTTTATTGATAATTCTAAGTGCATTTAATACTGTATCATTTTTAATTTTTAAGGTATTTTTAAGTTTTTTTGTCTCTATTTTGTATTATGTACAGCCACATGAGAAATTAATAAATAAGTAAATAAATAATAAATAAATATTCACTGAGATATAAAGGTTGTCTCATCCTAATTACACACGCTTGCTATCCAAGTCTGACTATTCTAGTGCACAGTTATTCCCCTGCAATCTTCTGTATTACGGAACAATCAACATTCTTTTATGCAGGTTAAGATATGAGTGAATTTCATGCATGATTTTTTCAGGACTCATTACACCGCGAAATTTAATTCAAAGTTTCTCGACATGATGGGTCCTGAAGAATCTGATTGGCTAAGCTCTTTAACATTGGTCAAATCAGTGGCTTAATCTGTATAAAGCCAACCTTGGGAACAACTTCTTCAGAGTGTTCCCCCTAACTTGCGAACAGTCCGAGGTGTGTCACTGACCTTGCTCTTGGAGGGCACCTCAACCTCGTCCATCTCGAGGTGCAAGTCCTCCTCCCCATCATCATCATCGTCGTCATCGTCTTCCTCCATCTCCTCCTCGGGCTTGCCGGCCTGTGCCGCGGCTCGCATCACCCCCGCCATACCCCAGCCGAGCACGTCCGGCAGGGACAGTTGCTCAACCTCGCCAGGCTCTGGCAGGGAGTGCAGACGACACAGCTCTCGCAGCAGGATCTGTACCTGGCTCAGCACCTGCAAATATATACACTCAGCGACTGTCGACACAACGTCCTAGCTAAGTAACCACCCAGATAATTATCCCAGGTAGCCAAAAAGTGGGGTACAAATCAATGAATCCCCCCCCCCAAAAAAAAAAAAAAGTAAAAAATTTATTAAATGAGAGCTTACAAGCAAGCTACCTTCCACTTAAATACTCAAGGATCATAAACATATATAAGTTAGTTAACATAATGACAAGCTAGCAGATCACTGACAACCCAAAAACTGTTTACTGGGAGGACAGATTAAGTTTCAAACTGGCCGATTCTGCCGCCAACACTACACCATGTCTGAACCTTGCTACGTCACAACGCTGACTTTCATAGCGCATTTGATTGGCCTAGCATAGCTACAAAGGTGGCGCTCTCAAAGATGCCACTTTATCTGTCAAATCTTTGACGTGTTCAAACATGCCGCTTGAGCATGTGGCTTATTTGGTGGACTTTCTCGAAGGTTGGCGACAATTGTCGAATATCAAGGTTCTTCAATTCGACGTCCTAGGCCGTCCTCCCAGTTTTTGACTGACAACCCATCGTTGGTAATCACAACAGTCAGACTAAACATCATCCTTACATGGTTGTCGCGCCCGGAAGTATTGCTGAGAATCTGCACAGCGTTGGTGATGCTCGTCTCCTCGGATTCTGCAAACCACACGGGAGGCGTGGACGGGTACGTCTCCTGGAACACACAAGGCAACGAAACATTTAACGACTGTTAGCTGAGTCTCGTCAAGTTCAAAGTGCGATCATTGAACCTTGGGGGGAACAACTTCATAAAACTGGTTGACAAATGACAGTAATTAGAAGATTTAGAATGACACATTTTTTTAAAAAAAAGTAGTAACTGAGAGCTGGCATATATAACGCTCTTCATAAATACATAACCTATGGACATACAGTTTAAAGATACAGTACAATAAAAGGAGACATAGCATTTTTAACTATATATCATGGTACGAAACATGAGACGCCAATTTGCGAAAATAATTGCCAATTATTTTTGGCCAGTTCTGTATCAGCTGTTAGTCCAGAAATTTTTATCGGTGTTCAGTGTTTCTTTCCACACACGCCCCTGATGGTGTAACATCCCCCTACTCCCCCCCCCACACGTCTTTTTTGCTTGCATTTAATTACTATTTAGTCGCTCAATTAGAGAACTGTACTCAACTCAAAACTTTTGTTCTCAAAACTTTTGATGTGTATGTTTTTTAGGCAGAGTGCTGTTGTTACCATTTTTTGGAAGGAGAAAAAGGATTTTAGTGGTGGGAAGGGGGGGAGAAGAGGACATTTTAGCAAGCTGGAAATTAATTATATTGTCCTGACATAAATATATTAAAAACTGCGACTAGTTATTGCCCAAGCTGATTGTTATTCTGCATGCAATCATTATTTTCAGTATCGAGTATAACAACGAACATTGATACAGTAGTTGGTTGCTCAAGAACAAACTACAGGATAATTTTTAAAGAACATCTTTAGGAAATCAACAAGAGGGTGCATCACTTCCAATAAGTAAGAATATAAATCAATGCATCAGAAATATTATCTCAATACCCTGACTTTAGTGGCATATTTTAATTTAAATTTTTTATTAATATGTTTTACATGATGGTGTTTAATATGTATTTGTTGACGACGGATGTTATTCTTACGAGGCGTTATCAATGGGTCTGTATTAAACACTGTCCTGTGAACTTAGTGTATGTATTATGGGTCAGGGGTCGATGTATTATGGTTTTATCTGTAATTTGTGAACAATAGCCATCAAACTCGTGACATGGCGTTTACATAAACCTCATATTTACTTGAGATAACTTTTTAAATTAAAGAAGCATTTCAAACTTTGTTCTTCTTGTTTTTATATTATGATAAATTACTGAAAATCAAAAGTAATTACGATAGTATGTATATAAAAAAGATAACAAAAACTAATTGTTGTAAATTCTTGAAAATTATCAGTGCATAAAAGATAAGAAATTAGTCTTTCAGTGCGATGGTTGCACACTACTTGTTGATAAGAAATGACTCGTACAGTATGATAGTGCGTGACTCATATTATTATATTTATATGATACCGTCTACGTAGCTAAAATTAAACAACTTTTTTTTGAAAATTTTTAATAATGCAATTAATATTCAGCTAATCAATAACAATAAAGTCTCTAAAATGTCCAAGCATATTGCAAAAGTAGGCATATCAATTCCAAGAATCAATGAGGAAAAGTAGCATTTCTATGCATTATTAAAATGTTACCTAGCTACTGAGCATTTAGAACTAACGTATTTTGTAATAAATTATTAGCAGGTTAGCTAAATGAGTCAGCTTAACCTAGTTTTTCATGTGACTGTGATGTAAAATGACAAAAACATTGCTGCTCATGTGCAGAGTTCTGGCTGCAGCAGCTGCAGACACAAGGACAGCTGATCTTCAGATCAATAGCAAAACCCAGCAGCTCTGATAAGAATATAAATTGGAACACTATTCCAACAACGCAATATGCTTCAAAATGATTTTCTTTCTGTTTAACAAACAATAATATTATTGCATGATGGAAAATAGTACGATATTCATGATGTCACTTTCCCCTCTAAATTTTATGGTCCTTGATTTTAACAAGAATGGCCTGTCAGTGACAGAATATTTTTTCAGGAAATTGTTTTTTATCGTACTTTAATTCATGAATTATACCAAAAATTGCAGTGCAAAATATAAAATAATAATCCGGCAACAATACAAAATGATATTTTGACAAAATTTTGTAATTATTAGTTTCGAAAAACGGAAACATTGTCCACAAAAGGGCAGAAGATAACGGGATAATGAACCGTTCTGCGGAGGCCATGATGGATTTTAAAGAGGTCTTGTGCTTTGACAAGTTTGCACAATAGGTCAAGCACTAATTTATAGACATAATATAAATAATTTTATCAATTAACAACCATACTTACTGTAATATTGGCATGGATTTCATATTTTTTCCCACTTTTTCCTACAAATCTACAGCTTAGTTCATCTACGCTGGCTGACACTATTTGAAAACGTTCATGATTTTTAGGAAATACTGCTTCTAAAGTTTTAATTTCTTGCTTTAGATTGATAAGGCAAGCCATTTGACTATAAACGTGACATACGAATGGATTAAACTTCAATAATACGGCAATATTTTTGAAATAAATATGAGAACGATGTCCACTTTCACAGAAAATGGCCGATGTAACTTGATCGTTGTTATTCGTGTGTTTCCGTGAAACACCGAGCAGAGAACTTCGTGTTTTCATTTGAATGGCGCGGCTTGTTTGACCTTCAAAATGCGACACCGCGCAAGAGCAAGGAGCAAGACCCCTCTGTTGTGAAGTGCGCTGTGCAGCACTTTTGCTTTTGCTGGTTCCTTTTGCTATATCAGTACGATCATGAAATTCAAGTGTTCTCCATATATACCAATGTTACACAATTTCTACGTAAAACGTTTCGTTCAAGTCAACGAAATTTTAATGAATTTTCGCGGTTTTACTGCACTTTTATATAATATATGTATAATAATATAATTACGTTGCTTCATTAATTAATACGTTTCATTATTATATACATCAGTTAATATATATACACATGAATGCACATACGTATTATACGAAAAGCTAAATGTAGGATATGTGCGTAATAATTAGTTACATGCAGCTGATACAGCCAAAATTATATATATAGAAGAGCATCTCTTGGAAATTCTGACTCATGCGGTCAATGTGAAATTAAAGCGTTTTCCTTAACTTTTAAATGGAATGTATTGTACGTACCAATATGTATAATATATTGTAAGAATTTTAACCACGAAGAGTATAATTATATATATGTTACCACCAAAAACCGAGAATTCGGGCAAAAGTCGAAAAAAATGAGCAAAACTAGTTTTGAGCATCAAGTTAAGCTCAAAACCCGAAGTAATCGATTATTTCGGGTTTTGAGCTTAACTTGATGCTCAAAACTAGTTTTGTTCAAATCGAAGTGATCAAAACCCGACGGAGACTTTTACATCGGGTTTTGCGCGTTTCCGTTTGAGTAAAACTAGTTTTGAGCATCAAGTTAAGCTCAAAACCCGAAGTAAGAATTTATTTCGGCTTTTGAGCAAAATTTGAGCAAAACTAGTTTTGCTCATTTTTCAAAGACAATTTATTTTTAATTTTGAACTTGAGTGGCATTAAGCGTTCATCATATGAAGCCCTCTTTGGTCACCCACAACGAAAAGAGTTGACAGATAGTTCTTTATAGAGGTCTGCACGGGCTGGATTTTCGAGGCCCGACCCGGCCCGGTCCGTTCGGATGGTTGCTAGGCCCGGCCCGGGCCAGTGAAGACTGCTTCACAATGCGGCCCGACCCGTGGCCCCCGTCCGTAGTTCAACCTCATGCCGCAGCTCGCCTTTTTATTTTAGAGCTTTACAAACCATTATTTATAAAACTAAGAAAAAGTCGTTTTAGAAGCTTTTTTTTTTTTTGCTTACTTGTTTCCCTTCTTTCTCTTTCCTTAGCAAAAATAGCAACAACAAAAAAAAAATCACTTTTGAAATTTCGAGAAAAAGCTAGGCCCGGCCCGTTCGCAGGATTAGGCGAATTAAGGGAGAAATTGGATAAATTAAAACTTTTATTAGAGGGCATACATGGCCAAAATGTGCCAATTGCCCCAAAATACCAACCAATTAATCAAAACTTTTATTCAATCAAACAAATAGCAACAAATAAATAAATGCAACAATAAATAAATTAATAAATATTTAAATAAATAAATAATTAAATAAATAAATAATTAAAAAAATATTAATTAATTAATAATGAACTAAGTATTTAAATAAACATTTGAATAACTACAGCAAAGAATAAGTAAAAATAAATATATTATTCCGAAGAAAATAAAAAATAAAGAACAGCTGTCACAAAATAAAAAATAAATTGTCTTTATTGAAAAATGAGCAAAACTAGTTTTGCTCAAATTTTGCTCAAAAGCCGAAATAAAATCTTACTTCGAGTTTTGACCATATAACTTGATACACAAAACTAGTTTTGTTCAAATGGGAATGAACAAAAGTCGATGTAAAAGTCTTCATCGGGTTTTGCTCATTTCGACTTGAGCAAAACTAGTTTTGAGCATCAAGTTAAGCTCAAAACCCGAAGTAATCGATTATTTCGGGTTTTGAGCTTAACTTGATGCTCAAAACTAGTTTTGCTCATTTTTTTCGGCATTTGCCCGAATTCGGTTTTTGGTGGTAACATATATATGCAGGAAGCAATATTGCAATATATTAATTATGTTGAACTTTGATAGTCAAAATAAAGAACATAAATATATAATAATTAAATTATTATTTAATTTATTTAAATAACTTAATTTATGTTATAATGGAGTACCGACCTCAAATTTTTTTATTGCAGAAATGGATAGAGGGTGCAAAAATGTATGCTACTCTGAATTTTTTCAGATTTTTCTGAGGCCGGGAAGTATTTTTAAAAAATTATTGAAAGTCCGTTTTATGACGTCACGGGCGTTAATGTCCAATCCTTTTCATAAGGTAGAGATAACACGCCCAAAGTTGATAAAAAACGAAAAAACCCATTCATAAAACCCATTATGAAAAAAATTTAGAATGTTCTCCTTAACATCCCCTATCAGTATAGGTAAAATATCAGGTACACAAAAACGAGCTAGTTTTCGAGTTATTAATTTTTAAAGTGACTAATTTAACATGGAGAAATGGAAATTCCGTGTTAAATTAGTCAACTTTAAAAATTAATAACTCGAAAACTAGCTCGTTTTTGTACACCTGATATTTTACCTACTGATAAGGTATGTTGAGGAGAACATTCTAATTTTTTTTCATAATTTTTATGAATGTTTTTTTTTTTAACATTGGGCGTGTTATCTCTACCTTAAGGAGAGGCGCCGCGTGACGTCATCAAAACTTTCAATAATTTTTTAAAAATACTTTCCTGTCTCAGAAATATCTGAAAAAATTCAGAGTAGCATATTTTTGCACCCTCTATCCATTTCTGCAATAAAAAATTTTGAGGTCGGTACTCCATTAATGACTACACGTAATATAATATAATTGAATTTTTATATTTAGTTGAGAAAATTCCCAAGTAAAAATAAAATAAATAATTATCCAAATAAAAAATATAATAACATAATTAATATACTATAGTAATATAATATTGATGATAATTTTGAATTTTGTACTTGTGTTTGTATAAAATAGAACATACTATATATATAATAAAATTATTATACATTACGTTGTTGTAATATATTTATAATAATTAAACTATATATATTATACATTTCTTTTCTGTTTATTACTATAGTATATATTATGTAAAATGTACAATGCCGAGAATCGTCGATATATAATTATGTATGCATCATATATGATTGTACCTCCCAACCTTCCAAAATTTTGGTTTTAATGTCGTGCATTTCCCCTACTCTATATTTAAATTTTTAACATTAATTGGCTCCCCGAAATTTGGTTCTGCATGGAGATCCACGCCTGTAGGTTCCAAGCCCGCGCAATGATGTCGCTGGGCGTTCAGCGTTTGCTAAATATAAAGGACCAGCTATATAGTACCGTGACATCTCTTTGGGTTGAGTCATACAACTTGCAGAAACCATTTCAAATTGGGTAAACTTTGCGGTCACCGGGTAGCCTGAAATCAGGTCTCTCTGGTATAAAATATTTGCCAATTCGCGCTGATATTTCCTTCATCGTTCTGTTTATACTTTTTCTCGCTAGATGGCAAAACGTTTCACATTTTCGTAAATTTCAAAGTAAAAATTTAATATGAAAAATACGTGAATTATGTGCTTTTATTTTAATTACATATTACATACAGTGTCTATATTGAAGTATATTCTGTATTTAAGGTAAAGATAACATGGATCAGCTGACCCAATGCTAAAAAATCCCCTTTAATGAAAATTATGAAAAAAATATGTCATTGAATAAAATGTTCTCCTCTATACATGATCCCCCCTATAGCTATCATAATAGTCCAGGATAGACTTGAAATTAGGTCGGCAAAATTAGTTGCTAACTTAAACTTCGCCCATATGTTCTTATGACCTATATGAACCCACAGTAAAAAGTCCCGTCAAGTCCCCCCTGGCCTTCATGGTCAAACCCGGGTTTGTCCCGGATTTCAAAAAACATTTTTTATCTCAACAACTACTTATCGCAGACCAATGCAAAAGGTATCAAAGCAAAGCTTATTAACTACACAACAAGGAAAAAAATACCTCAACATTACTAATTGATTTTATTATGCAAATAATTAGCAATTAGTGAGTTTATATCCACCATTCATGATTTTGAAAGTAAACTACGCCGAAAATATGCAAGATATCAATTTTGAGTTTATTACAAATAATTAGGTTTATTTAATAACGAACTCAGAGATTTTTATTTTATAGCTCTAGCACTCATAGATCGTGAGATAGTAGGGAGAGAAGTGCGAAAAACAGGGGCGGGCGGGCATCATTACTATGGGTATAGCAGGTATACCGCCGCCTCTCTCCATACAAAATACATTGCAGCGGCGCCGCTCGCTCGAGTCTCACTCATCCCCTGCACTCTCTCTTTCGACAATACTATCTTAAATTTATCAAAATCATAACAATTATATAGTTATGGGGTGTGAGATGACATTGCTTTGATATTTTTTTGCAATATAATATGTTATATATACAATATATATATATATATATATATATATATATATATATAAATATATATATATATATATATATATATATATATATATATATATATATATATATATATATATATAGTGTAAGTAAGCAAATACTTAGCAATGTAATTTATATAATAGCACACACTCAGAAATGTATTTATGATAGTCGAGTTCTAAGGTTAATAATAATAATTTTATTTACATAGAAGTAATGCAAGAAATAATTTGGGAAATTAACATACTAATTTGAAAATGATCATAATATTGAAATAATCCAAAAGGTGGTACAATGAAAAGATACATAAATATATAAGAAGTAAAGATACTGACTGCTGTTATAGTTGACTATTATTTTTAACTGCTCTCGTGTCATTACATCTGGCTAATATACCGGGTACTAAAATATTACAACTATAATATATATAATAATATAATTTACAATACTTTTTCCAGTATATATTTGTTTCATGAATATTAAAAGTGATAAAAGGATTATTGTCACTAGTCTTGGGAGATGGTGAATCACTTTGAAAATTATAGTACCTTAAATATATTTCCTTATATTATAACATAAATTTTCAGCAAAAAGAAATGAAGCCAAAATCTGTCTATAATAGTTTTTAAGATATACAGGATACAAGGATACAAATATTAATAGTGAGAATATCATTGGAAATATGGCAGCCATTAGTCAAATCAGCATCTTTTTTAACTAAAAAAAATAATATCTCAAAAACTGGACTGAATAATTACTTTTTTTTACTTCAGAAAGTGAACAGTCATTTTGTGTTCCATGTTCTGATCTAAATTTTATATTTTTTACCATAAAAAAAATAATTACACTATAGTGACAATAATCCTTAATATCATGCAACTGACTGCTAGGATATTGTCATATTGGTCTTTTCTAATCATGTTTGTTAGAAGAACTTGTTAAACTAATTTCTGCACATGCACTTATTGATTTTTCTTTAGTCTTTTCTAAGATAATTATAAAAATGTGATTGCTGCATATAATATGACGACTGATTGACACTTAATTATTTCTAGTTGGACTAGTTTTAATGTTTGGGCAAGAGGCAAGAATATATAAAATTCAATGGTAATTCAAAGAACTAAATACTGCTCATATATACATGCATCATTCATTGTGTGCATGGATATACCAAATTACCATTACCACTTTATAATTTTGTGAACGACACAATTAATACATAGAATAATTATACTTCGATCTCGATGTATTCAATAAAATGTTGTTGACAGTATTTCGGGTATTTCCTTCAAAAAGCAAGTTTTATATGTAATACCAGCAAGTTTATTGTACCATGCATATACATAATGAATTAATATAGCCTGGAACAAATACATAATTACTGAATTTTATCATAAAAGAGTTAGTATAAGAGAAGACGCGATTCGATCACTGCAAAGGACATATGAATAAGTAAAATAGTTAAAGTTTATGTTTATTGCGTTAAATAATATATGTATATAAATAAATATAAACAAAAAACTACAAAGAAACTACTATCATGGCATTAAGTAAAATAGGAAATCTATCCTGAATACAAAATTAGATAAAAGAGTGATACAAGCTGCCTACTTGATCATAATGATCAATATGGCGTATACAATTTTACTTACCCCCCTCCCCCAATCCCATAACTATATAATTGTTATGATTTTGATAAATTTAAGATAGTATTGTCGAAAGAGAGAGTGCAGGGGATGAGTGAGACTCGAGCGAGCGGCGCCGCTGCAATGTATTTTGTATGGAGAGAGGCGGCGGTATACCTGCTATACCCATAGTAATGATGCCCGCCCGCCCCTGTTTTTCGCACTTCTCTCCCTACTATCTCACGATCTATGAGTGCTAGAGCTATAAAATAAAAATCTCTGAGTTCGTTATTAAATAAACCTAATTATTTGTAATAAACTCAAAATTGATATCTTGCATATTTTCGGCGTAGTTTACTTTCAAAATCATGAATGGTGGATATAAACTCACTAATTGCTAATTATTTGCATAATAAAATCAATTAGTAATGTTGAGGTATTTTTTTCCTTGTTGTGTAGTTAATAAGCTTTGCTTTGATACCTTTTACATTGGTCTGCGATAAGTAGTTGTTGAGATAAAAAATGTTTTTTGAAATCCGGGACAAACCCAGGTTTGACCATGAAGGCCAGGGGGGACTTGACGGGACTTTTTACTGTGGGTTCATATAGGTCATAAGAACATATGGGCGAAGTTTAAGTTAGCAACTTATTTTGCCGACCCTCCCCATATACTTTTTCAAGTCTATCCTGGACTATAATATCAGTATCTAAAATATCAGGTATACAAAAACGAGCTATATTTTCGAGTTATTAATTTTTAAAGTTGACTAATTAAACATGGAGACATGGAACTTCCATGTTAAATTAGTAAACTTTAAAAATTAATAACTCGAAAACTAGCTCGTTTTTGTATCCCTGATAATTTACCTTTAGTGGTAGGGGATGTAGAGGAGAACATTTTATTTGTTTTTTCATAATTTTCATGAATGGGATTTTTTTAGCATTGGGCCAGCTGATCCGTATTATCTCTACCTTAACATACAGCAGAGATAAGAGAATAAAAAGTATATTCTACAGCATTGCAGACACACCAACAGTTTGAATTATGATCCGGTATATAATCTCAAATGCTGAGATGCTCTGCAATGCTGATATTGCGAAATATGAATATAATTATTATTTATACAGAATAATTTATTATTTATATTGATCACAAATATTATATATTTGTGATCTATCCATAGAATAATATATTAAGTGTTTGTTATAATTTTATTATTACTTACTAATGTTCAATCGCACTGAAGATTTTTTTAATATCAGTATTTTTAAATTATGTAACATTTTTTGTCAATAAATAAATAAAATGAGCTGAAAATTTTCTTAGAAAAAATGAAATGGAAACTATTAACAAAAATCTTAAAAGCTAAATTTTGTTACTTACGTACATTATAATTTTAGTGTATCAATTTAAACATTTTATAAACAAAATAATTTAATTACCTTAAAAACTATACTAGCTAATAAAACTTACACTCTATACAGTTTTTACATTATTAAATAAGTAGTTAAAAAAACTCTGAAAGTTTGAAGTTATAATATATTATATAAAACACTATTTTTTTGTTGTATATGCATTAATTAGCATTAGCATCTTTAAGACTTCGTCTTCTTATATAAATTAGGTTCATAGCAGTAAAGTTTTGGATGTTCTTTTTTTTTTTGTCTTTCAAGCACACAGGCATGGTGACATGGCGTTGTGGAATAAGATTAGCTTTAAATCAACCTTAGAAAGCGACACAAGCAAGACTGCTAGCTGCTTCAGCCGAGGTGTTTCTTACATCTTACTAATTGTGTTCTGGAAGAGGCACGTAGCAAATTATTACACTCTTGTAACAATGCTTCCAGTCTCTTAATTGCTTTTCTTTACCACGTACATCATTAATTTATATTATATACCTAATTCAATTGAAAAATATACAGCTTCTATATGTATATATATATATATATATATATATATATAATAATGTAATATTATATTTTAATCTATTATTTTTTTTTATAATCTATAATGTTTTGGTTAAAAGTAATATAACATTATCATATATAACCATGGTTATTGCAATTGCAATTGCAATTAAGTATACATATTAAAATAATTATATTGCTCCTATAACAAATACAATGATTTTTATTATTAATAATACAATTTAATGATATAGTTTGTAAAAAAACAATTAAAATTATCTTTAAATTGCGTCAGTTATTAATTTTATTATTTCATATGATACTGTGAATAATCAATAGTTACTAAAAACAATTATAATTTAATCTTCTCAAAATGATAAAAAATCATACTATTATTGTATATTATATTATATCATATAACTTCAATATCATAAACCAATTATATGTGTATAATTATTATAATATTTTGTAAATTGAGAGAGAAAATTTATACTTAACATTTCTTATTTAAATTTAATTTAATTTAACTTTGAATTTAACTGCATCATGCGAGAGAACCACAATTAAGGTTATAGTTATGTAATGTGCAGATTTATTGTTTCAAAGCTTTGCATGGTAGTTTTATTAATTTTGTTATTATTACAAGAGTACAACTAGGGACATTAATACCTGATTGGTTTTATGGCATTAATATTACGCAATCTATGGAGGTGTGGTGGATCTAACCTCTTTTGATATGGATATTAGGTGTGTCACGTACTCCTCTCAACTTCCAGGAATGACAAATTTTCACCTCTCAATTTGTCAATTGGAGCTTCAGGGATACATATAATATGTCAATCATAGATAAAATTCGTGCTGTTCAGAGGTGTATATAATTATATAGTATTAAAAATTATTCTCGTTAGTTTCAACTTTTATAAAATATGAGAACCATTAACGAAAACCTTCGTTTATTATATAGTGTTTAATATAACGGTTTACCCTCAGAGAACTTTTAATATCTTTAAACTTTTAAACTTTTAACACGCCCAATGTTAATAAAAATACCATTCATGAAAATTATGATTTTTTTTTAAAATGTTCTCCTTTACATATACCTTATCAGTAGGTAAAATATCAGGTATACAAAAACGAGCTTGTTTTTGAGTTATTTATTTTTAAACTTGACTAATTTAACATGGAGAAATGGAACTTCTATGTTAAATTAGTAAACTTTAAAAATTAATAACTCGAAAACTAGCTCGTTTTTGTATATACCTGATATTTTACATACTGATAAGGTATGCATAAAGGAGAACATTCTATTTTTTTTTTCATAATTTTCATGAATGGGATTTTTATTAACATTGGGCGTGTTATCTCTACCTTAATTATGTTTGAATTAATAATATGTTAAATTGATTTATTAGAATGATATCAAGACAAAATGGCACATCTTAAAACATAATTCAATTATCCATGGGCTTTTTGCTAACGTTATAATTTACGGTTAAACAAGCAATAAAAACATCATCTGGATGATCATCACTTCCAGCAGTTCACAATTTATGAACGTAACAGTTTTTATGTTGTTAAATTTAGTTCCTAATATTGTCGTGTTTTATACGAATGCATGGATTAGCATCTGCTCATATAATTCAGGATTTTTTTATTGCAAATTTAGAATACTCATAAATATTACAGTTGTAAAACTTTCTTTTTTTCACACAAACTTGTAACTTGTAAAATTATCATAGAAAAAATCTTCTAGGTTATTTTTTTCTATGATATAACATAGGAAGATATATTTGAAGTACAAAAATGATTTGTATTTTTTGTTTAAGTAATGGCCATGAAAGCTTAAAAATTTAAAAAGATCTTAATCACCAGATACGATATAGTTAGATGTATTTTTAAGTCTTCACCCCCCCCCCCCATTGAAATTTTCAATTTAACATGGGTGATATAGGCATTTCTTTGTTAACATAAAATTATAGACGTTAGGGCGAGAAGTCTGACTTGATTTTTTTTAAATTTAAACTTTTGGCCTTTACTCAAAAAGGTGGGGCTTAAAAATGAAGCCAAAAGTGTTGATAGAATTATAAAAAAAATATTGTGGAAGGACCTCATCAGTATTTTATTAAGTGGTTTAAGTATAAGAAGTTATATGTATGAAGAGGTTTTAAAATTAGAAATTTTTTACTAAACCATTTTTAGCTTTGTTGCTTGTAAATAGTTATTAAAATGCAGCTTACACATTTTTTTTAAAAGTTATTGCCATAATTTTTTTTTACACCGACATAATTTTTAAAAACGTGATAAAAACATTCATAGCGTCATTAATTTTGATAAGAGAGAGTATTTTCAAGGCTATTAAAAAAAGCGAGCATTATAATTTTAAATTTAAGTATCTGTATAGTAAACATACAAGCACAAAAATAAGAAAAGTCATTAAAGCTAACTTTTTACCCCAAGTTGTCTTGATTTAAACCCTTTGAGTATTTAAAAAAGTAAAAGTTGTCTACTTTAAGGAAGATACACTATTATTCTTTATTGTGACGTAATTACTGCAATGTGGTTTAAAATTCCCTCTATGATTAGAATTTTCCCTCAAAATACATGAGCACCATATTTTGACTAACAAGTAAATTACAGAGATCCTAAAATTCTTGATAAGCAAACCTGGAGTAAGAGAGTCCCTGGTCACCATCGCCACAGAACGAGTGACCGCAAAAACACGCATGAGGACCGCTTGACGAGTTTATTTGAACTCGGGGGATGATGGGGGGAAGGGGGGCAAAGAGTAACAGCCCCCAAGTGCTGCCTCCGTTCCCACCTCTGGCAGTCGTTTGTGCCAGCCTTTTACGGTCATCAAGGGAAAATGAGAATAAAACCACTTTCTTCTCTTCGTGACGCCACAAAGATAGAGAAAACTGTACAATTTTAGTTAATTCTTACTTGAAATTTACATTATATTATGATAAAATAAGAAAATTTAAAATTATTTTATTAGTTTATGAAGAAGTTTTTTAGAGTACTTTAATTTTAAATTAGAAGACGACTGTAGTTAAATATATACAATAAAAAAAGAAAACTGCAAAATATAAAAATAAACATTTATTATTTTTAAAGGCAATTAAAATATTTAATTCAGCTAGGATAAAAGCAGAGGAGGAAACCTTTGTCATTATTTTTTTCTCCTTTATAGGAAGAGTTTGTTTATTATTTATTATGAAAAAGCGTCTATCAGTATTTTTTATTTTAATAAAATAAAAGATATGCCAACCCTTAAAAGCACAAATTATACAAAGGTGATTAAATAATATGCATGTGTCCACAAAAGAAGCAAAATTTTATCGAGAAATTGGTTGTGGAATTGTATATATCTAAAAGAGGTACTAAAAAGATAGCCCTCGAGCATTGATTTTTAGTATTATTTTTTTGCTATAATATAGATTGTTTTAAGTGAATTATACTTTGCAAAATAAATACATTTATTTTTACAGGGATTCACCCCTAAGAGTTTACAGCTCGCGGCGGGATAATGGGTAAGGATAAGATATAGGGAAAGAATGTTTCCACGGCCTGTTACGTGTCCCAGCATTCGCTGAGGTGAGACTGAGGGAACCGTGGAAAACCTCAGTCAGGACGGACACCTCTACTTTTACTCAATGGACCAAAGCAATGTCCAAAGCCTGGGGAACTGCACACACAAGTGCATCACTGTACTGGGTGGAAAGTGAGATGTATTTAACCCAGGGAGAGAGCAACGTAATTTTTACTTGAAATGGTCACCCATCCAAGTACTAACCACGCTCGACGTTGCTTGACTTCGGTGATCTAACGAAAACCATTCAATGCACTGCACCACGTTCGACCTGTAATATATTGTAAACCCGAAACCTATAATTAATAGAGTGTGCAGAAAACTGTAATGTGAAGAAAAAATTATATACGTTAATAAAACAACGTAATTTTTACTTGAAATGGTCACCCATCCAAGTACTAACCACGCTCGACGTTGCTTGACTTCGGTGATCTAACGAAAACCATTCAATGCACTGCACCACGTTCGACCTGCAATATATTGTAAACCCGAAACCTATAATTAATAGAGTGTGCAGAAAACTGTAATGTGAAGAAAAAATTATATACGTTAATAAAATATAATAGATTAATAAAATTGTTAAAAGAATTAAAGTCATTATAATTTAATAATATCATAAATTATATTTTATATATTTATAGTTATAAATGTTATAAGTGTGTCTTCTTACGTATTTCAGGATAAGACAAGTACTCTTTACAAAAACATCGTGTTTTGATGTATTGACATGTACATATAGAACATTGACTTTTTTCTTCTTTTTATATTCCATTTAAAGATGAAAAGAAAACAGCTTTTCATATCAGACAAATTGAAAACTTTTACTGACATACGAATAAAGCAAAATTCCAATCTTGAGTATTGAAGAGACCGTAGAAAAAAAAAAAAAGGTTAATAGTTTCCATCAACGTTAAAAAGAAAAATTTCAGTATTTAATCTGCGCATGTCATCTTGTCGATTGGCAAAAAAATATATATATATTGGCCTTTCTTTCAATTGATAAACGTCTATAGCATTTAGAAACTGCTTATTGGGTATCATTTTTCTTGTTAGATAACAAGCAAGTAGCATCTGTTAAATTTAGAGGATTGTGATATATGGAGAGGAATCTTTTTCTTCTTATTTTATACTCGTAGAATCAATCGGACAGAATTTGAAATGACGCAGTTGGACGCAAATTATTTGAATAGATAGATGTAAAGTTTGCTTTAGAAGAAAAAGACCAGTGAGCTTGTCTCTTGTTGCAAAGAGAGATGACTATGAATGAAGAAGACCTTTATTAAGCTCCAGATGATGATGATGGTCTTTACTATCCCCTCATTTCTGTGAATGCTTGGTAAAATCCACCGCCCATCACAATGTGAATATTCAATGGTCTCTTCTATACGGAGAAAAGGATTAATTCAGTACTTTATATAAAATATATTTTAATGTATATTACATGGAAAAAGCAGAAATTTTGCTTTGTATTATTTTTTTTTTTACAAAAGTTTTATTTTTTTTTTAAATTGTATTCAAAGGAATTAGAAAAATAGTATTTCAAGGATTATTTAAAAAAAAAAGTTTAAAATTAAATTTTAATGTTTTTTTAATTCATAAATGTATATTTTTATTTAAAAATTATTGAGCTATATTCACATTTATTTACCTTGGTTTTAATTCAATTACTGTTATAAACTATAGTAAATTTTCTATACCTTTTTATGCATCACATTTTCTTTGAGTTTTACCCATAAATAATTTGATAAAAATGTATTAAAGATAACTAAGAACGTCACAAAGAACATGACAGTTAAAAACATAATTACAAAGCAAAAAAACAAATTAAGTTTCATTTTTTTCAACAAAAGATCTTTTGCGAAGTTTTTTGTTACTTATTTTCTTTTGTAATATAATGTCCTATTAGTATGACAAAGAAGAAATTTTTACTTTTTAATTTATAAACTAGGGAAAAAGAACACGAATAAACTAATCAAAAGAGTATTTAAAAGAAGAAATAAGGTAAAAAAAAAGAAGTATTTTAGTAAAAAAAGAGATGCGTCTTGTAAAACTTAAAACACCACTAAAGTCAGTTTGGGTTTAAAGAAAACTTTTTTTCCTTACTTTTTTTTTTATCTTCAGTAGGCTCACAAGAGAATTAAAATAGCATCTACTTGTGAGCAAATATGGAGAGCTTAAATGACCGTTCTGATATAGGGACTTAGCAAAGCTTCTGTGACGTTTGCGGGAAGAGGGTTGATAACAGATAAAATAATTATAAGGTAATACAAATTGAGTTAATATTGTCATGATTATAATATTATTTAACAAAGGAAATAGGGTAAAGATAATAGTATTGTAAGTTATTAACTTAACTAAGTTACTATTGTTACAAAGTTATTTAATGATTAATAAATATATTATAATTAAGTTACCTGTTTAGCATAATTATCTTGAATTATAAATATTTCCTTCCTCTATATTATTATTGTAGTATATTAAAACTGTGTTTAGGTCGTTATATTATGCCTTAAAGAAAGATAAGAGAGAATTATCTTTTTCATCTTGATACGTGCATTTTATCTTTTTTAATAATAATAAAACACTCATGATCTGTTTTTGATATATTTTCGTTAAAGTGAAGTCTGTATTATATTTGGAGCGTTCTCTAATTAACAGAATATTAATTATAAAACAACCCTGGTAGAACTTGTTGTATGTATTTACATGGTGCTACGCGGCACGGGCACAAAGAAACTGGCAGGATGAAAAGCCGCGAAGCATGTATATAGAAAAGGTAGTAGCTAAATACCATGGATAAGCAAGCATATTATAGTATTAGTATGCTTGTGTGTAAAAAAAGGGAGAAACAATGAACATTTTTTGTTTGCTATTCTTTATAAATACGAGATGTGAAATAATAGATGGCCCTTGGTTGAAAAAAATTCAGTGAACAACAATTAAATAAACTAATTATTAAATAAACAAAAGATAAAAAAAGTTGTTGTAGTATTTTTATAAATTAGTTACTTATACAAATTAAATTTCTTATATTATATAATGGTATATTAACATTAACTAAAATTTTAATTTAAAAAAAAAAAAATCACTGGATTTTAGCTTTTCAATTAATGTCTTGAAGTCATTTGTTGGACAATTTGACAGATTCTGTGTGACATTTTTCACAGCACCGCAGGGCTTTAATGGTATAATATTAGCATACACATACAAATAAAGAGAAATTTATCCGGTCACAATTACCTTCTAAACTTTGAATTGTTTGATTTTGAAGGGTTTTCAGCTTTAGGACAATATTATAGTTTACTACAGCGTTAAAACCTTCTAAAATATATATGTGCTTCTTTATTTTTTAAAATTGTTTTTGATATTCTTATTTAGTAAATGGAGTCTCGACCTCAATTTTCTTTTATTGCAGAAATGAATTATTTATTGCAAAGTTATGCTAGTCATATTTTTTTCAGATTTTTTAGAGCCCGGGAACTATTTTTAAAAAATTATTGAAAGTCCTTTTCGTGACGTCATGAGACGCCGCTCCTTAAGAAAAAGATAGAACTTGCCGCCGCGTGACGTCACAAAAAGAACTTTCAATAATTTTTTAAAAATACTTCCCGGTCTCTAAAAAATCTGAAAAAAATCAGGGTAGCATAACTTTTTACCCTCTATCTATTTCTGCAATAAAAAAATAGGTCGATACTCCATTTAATTATTGAAAGATCAATTTCGAAGTAATCGACTGAACTAACAGACATGTTCTTCATAATTTATTACAGCTTTAGTGCCGATGATGATGTTATTTTGTTGCTGTGACAAAATAATCTTTTTCATGTAAACATCAAATCTTTTTGTAATAACAAACTTCCAGATTATATTAAAAAAAAATTGAAAATTTATCTGTTTTTAAGAAACAATAAAATTGTTTAGCTATTTTATTAAAAATAAAAATTATTCTACTACTAACGAGTAAAATATTAATAAGGAAAGTGTAAATCCTTATTTGTAATAAATGTAATATTTTCTAATTTTTAAATATTTTTTGTAAAAATTTAATTTGTTTATAATTCTGTATGTATTCAGTCAATGTTATTTTTTTTAAGCTAAATCTAATTATATAATGTGTAGTATGAAGTCATAATGTATAATGTATAAACGGCACAAAAAAATAGCTTCATGATCATCTTTCATTTGTTCTATATTTTAATTTGATATTATATTCTTAAAAAGATTAAAAAAATGCACTCATTGAAAATTTACTTTAATATTAGGTGACAATTCTACCTTAAATACAGGCTATAATATACAATTATGCTATATATTGCTATATTTTGGTAAAGATAAGTAGTAATTAATTAAAATTTCTAATTTCATAAGATATATTGTTGTTTTATATTTCATATACATATAATTATAGGTGTATTGTACGAAGGGACTTATAAATCATCTTCACTTTCCTTAAAGCGAGTCAAGAAAGTTACCTTTACTTGGAATTGTTTATAATCCCCCATTTGCACCGCAGTATCTTAATTATAGAAGATGCTGCTATTACTTTGATGAAATAGAACCCATAATTAAATTCCTGTAAGTATTAATCGACAGTACAATAAGTTTCCTTGTTTCTGTACAAGTGAGGCATTTCGTCTTTCAACAATGACAAATTAATATCAACATAATGAAGATGTCGTATGTTAATAACTGCTCGCTGCGTATGTGATTTATAATATTATAATATACTTAAATTAAATTTGATGTAGATTCATATTGTTTTAAAACAATGGATCATTTTGGCAAAATATTTTTAATTGTTAGTTTATATATTAAGAACGTTTATAAAATAACATAGGCAATTAAAAATATGTACAATATCAATATATTATATATTATTATTATCTATATATTTGCTAATTATGTCCTTATCTATGTCCCTAAAGTTCTGTTAGAATCATATGTACAAGTTTTGCATTAAATTTCAAAATAAAAATAACATTAAAATAACAAAGTAATTACTTAGAAAAGGAAAAAACAAAAACAAAACACATTACATATTTACATGATTATGTCATAAACACATGAAATCACAAATATAGGTTGCAGAAGTTGTAGGAGGAATTCCTCGTGATATTTGACTTTGACAGCTGACTGCAAGTTTTAACTTTGAGTGTATAAAGGTGTCAATATGTACATTTTCTAAAATATCTGTTTCATCTGTCTATAGTAAAGCTGAGTTTACACGGTGTGCTGGAAAACAACATTAGTTTGGTAATAACGCTTTGATCATAATGTTCCAGCTTTGTTCAACAGATTAGAGAGATCACTTTACAGTCGACTTTTGACGTAACATGACAAAAACACACACATATATGAATCAACAAATATCTTTTGACATATTTAGCTATACAGGACAATTTGCTATAGTTGATGGTTTGTACATACTAAAAATATCGTTTTTAACAGTAGCTCATTAAAACTCCGCGTTAATTAATGTTACCTTCCTTACGGAACTAAGCCAGCAAAAAAGTTGCCTCAAATTTTCCTATTAGATAACAACATAATATTATTTAATAACTTTGCTCTATTTTTATTTACGCTGCTTTAATCAACATTGTTAAAATAATTTCCAATTTGAGTTCTTGCCGTTTTTTAATCTCCTTTATATATATAAATGAATCATGTGCCCCTTTTTGCTTTGAAAAATATGCAGTTTTATATTATTTTGAGGGCGATAGCCATCCATATTCAATTGTTATCTCTTAAAAAAGGAAAATTTTACGGTGAAAAGACTCTACAATTTTTCAGTCTGTCATTAGAAATTTACTACATATATAGTACAGTTCATTTTGTTCCAAGACCGGTGTTCATTGGATTTTGTTATAATTGGAAATGTATTATTATTTATTAAATTGCTTTTATGTATTAACTTGCTGTTAAATTAATAATTCTTTTAGGCTTCAACAAGAATACAATCAGTTTCTCAGTATCCATCAGCATTCATGACAGTTATTATTTAGAAAATAAGTTATGAATTCCACTATTACGATATTTCTAAATATTTTGTTTTGTTTTATTATCTCTTTCATGGGCACAAACATATACATATAATATATATCAGTATTGTCAATTCCGATGGATTCCAATTTAACGTAGAAAATTTAAATGCTAATTTAATATTCGAAATATAATATTTGTGGGTTAATTTGTAAATTTCTCCTTTAATAATAATTTTATTTTAGAGTCAAATTATAATTACAATAATTCAATACAAATAATAATTAAATTCAAAACATTTGAATAATTTAAATGTCATTTAATCATGTATGCAATAAACATTTCTCATGACAAACACAAAGCGCATAACTTGTACTCTAAACATTGCTACTGCAGTGTAATAGTTTATTACTGTAATTATTGCTGGGTTACAACACACGGTTTTATATATACCCCTACTGCAGTAAAGCACATCTTGGTAGTGTTCCATTATGTCGTAAAAACAATGCTGACCGTAATTGCCCCACAATTATAATCAAATGTAAATAAATAATCTAGAATATAATAGTATTTTAAATTTATATTATTTATTATATATATTTTAATTAAGTGTAATTTAATATTCAAGCTTATTTAAATAATTTCAATAATATTTTATTATTTTATATGTTTACTCGTTGCCTTGGAAAATTTCATTTATTCAGTATAAATGCCCTGTGTTTTATGGGAAATTTTCCGAGGTAATAACTGTACATGTAATTATTTTGTAAATTGGTAACTATTATAATTTTGAAACAGCTTAAAAATATTATATTACATCATATACGGTATAAAGTTTAGGTTTCAGTACATATAATTATTATGTTATGGCTTTATAGCAAAATCTCTCTATTCGTAAATTCAAAATTCAAATTCAAAATAATCAGAAAGAATAAATTTTTATTGAAGAAAGAACCTTATGTTCCATACAGTACATAAGGTTCATAAATGAAAATTAATTCTTTCTTTTAAACCAAGCGCCTGAAGTGCATCAACCCGCATTGCTGAAGTGTTCAAACAGTTACATACTTGCAAGGATACTTATGAAGAAAATATTAAAAGTTTGCAATGTACAGTACACTCGTTGCCTTGGAAAATTTCCCACTTGCAGCCTTGTTAATCACCACGTATTGTGTCTTCTTACGGGGAATGATGATTAACAAGGCCGCAAAGAATATTTTCTGAGGAGCTGACTATATAATAACACAACAGATAACACAAATTAAAAATTTTAAAAACAATTAAACTCCTATTCATTATATAAATAAAATATTTTGTATACCACCATTTGTATATTAAACCATCGAATGTTTTTTTAAATGCATTTCATTCTGAAAGCTTAAAATGGACAACATACAGTACATGAATTTTTTTATTGCAGAAATGAATAGAGGGTACCAAATTATGCTACTTTGAATTGTTTCAGATTTTTTTGAGACCTGGAACTATTTTTAAATAATTATTGAAAGTTCTGTAAGTTAAGTTGGCACCCCTGAATCCTTAATAGGAAGAATAGGACCAAGATGCCTATTGACGCCTCCAGGGTGCGTAGCCGCACTTTCAATAATTATTTAAAAATATTTCTTGGTTTCAAAAAAAAAAAAAAAAAACTGAAAAAATTCAGAGTAGCATAATTTGGTACCCTCTATTCATTTTTGCAATAAAAAATTTTCATACATGTATGTTGTCCATTACACTGAATTGAAGCTAAATGGACAACATATATACATGAAAAATTTTTATTACATGGCAGAAATAAATAGAGGGTACCAAATTATGCTACTCTGAATTTTTTCAGATTTTTTTGAGACCCAGAACTATTTTTAAATAATTATTGAAAGTTCTGTGATTTCAGTTGGCACCCCTGAATCCCCTGAAATTAAGGATAGAGACTGGACGCCTATTGACGCCTTCAGGGGGCGTGGCCGCACTTTCAATAATTATTTAAAAATAGTTCTGGGTCTCCAAAAAATCTGAAAAAATTCAGAGTAGCATAATTTGGTACCCTCTATACATTTCTGCAATAAAATTTTTTCATGTATGTTGTCCATTTCATGGTTCTTACTTTACTCATACTGATTTTGTAGGCCTCTTTTCCTTTCTATTTTAAAGAATTTTCATCAAAATGATTCTAAAAAAACAATAAAATGAAAAATCATCTTGATATATCACATAAGATTTCTTAGATTCTCATTGTTCACAGTTATCAAAAAAATGGTTTGCGGCAATAATCTGTCAGTGTGTGATGATTACAACGTTTTATATTACTATCTACATCAGCAGACGTGTTTTTAATCCTACTGTTTGTCAGCTGGAAGTGCCTGGGGGATGGAGAGCCGCAGTCGTGCGTGCCGACCCCCTCCAGTAGCGTCACATGCGGACAAAAAGCAAACCACTAGTCTCTCAGTCCTCAATATAACAATACTTCACTAATTAATCCAGTCATGTTGCTGTGAAAAATCTCTCTCTCTCTCTCTCTCTCTCTCTCTCTCTCTCTCTCTCTCTCTCTCTCTCTCTCTCCATCCTACTCCTTTTTTTGCACGTTTTTATATTTTAAATTTTTGTATACATTATATCCTCCAACGCGAAATATCAGCGTGGCAATTACAAGCTAATTTAGTTTAAAAAAATATTATTTATAGTCAAGTTTCACTGTACTTAAAATATTAGTCATTCTCATTAAAAATTAGACGAAGTTACGATGTATATAAAATTTTTGACTTTAAGTATATAGAATTATATTTTAAATATAATATATTCTCTTATATTTTTTAGTAATTGTAAGGGGCATTCACAAAGCCTTAAGGCCACATTTAAGGCTCAATAATTTAAGACCAGAAATTTTGGGTCTAAAAAACACGTCTAAAATCAAGCTTTAAATTATCGAACCTTAAATGTGGCCTTAAGACTTTGTGAATGCCCCTTTATATGTCAAAAGAAAATAAGTTTACTGTTTAGTAATGATTTATTTGTCACTACAATCTTATTTAAAACAAGTTAGTTTCAAAAAGTTCCCATTGCAAATTACAACCGTAAATGTTACAAAATAAATATTAAATTTATATAGACCAGTTTTGTGTGATAGAGTCTCCAAGTCAACTGATTTTGCGGTGATTCCACCGTCCTGCCTGAACCTATGTAAAAACAATATGAAATTGCTATTTTATTAATAAAGCAACGTTTCAGAGGTTCTAGATTAAACCTTTAAAAGGGGAGGTTAGGAGGAGATATTTCTAAATAATTAGTTTAATAGCCAATGAAGATATTTATTTCTTTATTTTGTACGATTCAGGTTAAGACAAACAGTTCACATCATTTTAATATCTGCCACCAAAAACAAAAACATAATTAAAAAAAAAAAAAAAAAAATAGTGAATCTGCAGAATGCATATGCATTTATCAACAATTACACAAAAATATTTTCAGGCATTTTATAACTGTGAAAATATATATATGTTTTTTAGTAAATATTTACATATTAATACTGTACCAGTCAGACCCTATCGGCCGCTGCAGATGTTACATAAAGTTCTTCAAGATGTAAGTTACCTGTTTAAATGGACCAAATATTTTCATTATTAGTATCATTTTACATTCATAGGTTCTAATATAACATTTAATTTTTAACCACCCAAGAACATTGTAAACCTTGCATTTCCTTAATTTCTTCTTACAAAATTTCAGAGTCTAATAAATTACTACTTATTTATTTAAATTTTTAAATAACAGTCACTTCTGGATATCTGTGGAAATATATTATATTACTTGCAAGAGTGTCCATATATGTAATGATCTTAATAACAATTATACGTGTTGAAATGTATACAACATTAACATGAAATTACATGTTTCACAATTAACCAGCTTATAGGCATCACACAAATTTTAGTTTTATCTGTAATGTTGGTTATATACGCACAGCATCCGCTGTCAGTATGGTAATTTGAATTGTATGCAATCAACTGTAATGTATTTTACCAAAGCGACTGCTGTATTGTGGTATGTGAGGCTTAAAATCAACTCCCCCACCCCACTCCTCACTTGTTACAATTTATAGATCGAAAGCGCATGTTGATTTGAGTATACCTAGCTCGTTAGTCACTATCATGTGATAAAAAACACAACATATACAATAAAATAAAAATGTCTCAAAAATGATATGTTATACTGGAGTTGACGAGAAGGATGCATGACGTCATAATGGACAATATTTTGTTTTTGTCTTGTTTCGTTAAAATTTTAAACAGAATGAACAGAGGTTTCAAGTGTTCATCGGCGGGAAGGTTTTCTCCATTAAGCCACCATGCTGAAAATTTGAATTTTTTTCAGTAACTTATACTAAAACTATTGATTAAAACATGTTCTACCCCCTCCCATTTATGGATTTTCTGATAATGAATTAAGTATTTATTTTAATGTAAAAATTTCTTTTAATTCCAAAAAAAGCATTTTTTTTTTAAATAGGTTTGGATAAGAAGGTGAGAACACTGCAAAATCAGCTGAATTAATTAAAGCCTCTATTATTTCATTTTTTTTTTAAACTAAATTAAAAACTTAATTATGGTGGTAATACCTGATTTGACAGCCATGATGTCACACAATTGTACTGTGATTTGCTGTGGATGATGTCTAGCTTATTATTTTGTTTGTTAATTAATGTTTTTAAAAAAATTAAAAAAAATCACATATTTGCTACTATGCTGACTTTTATTTTTTATAAATAAATAAAAATAAATGGTAATATCATTCATATTTATTAAATTCCGATTATCTGTAATAGGAATTTCTATGATTTATTACAACAGTATTTTATTAAAAACCTATAGCTATATATGTATAAAAAATATCCTTTTTGCATGGGTTCGATTTACGAAGACGATAGCCATAAAGATAACCAGATTTGTTTTTAACCAAGATTAATACGAGCCCAACTGAATAATACTAACCGTGGTTACATTGCAAAATGTTTTCCGTGAAATAAGGAACCTAGCTTCTAAAATGTTTTTTTTTCGCCATATTAAGACACTATAAGATCTCTGAAGGAAACTGTATTAAAGTGTAATTATTCGAGGTAAAAATGGTCCATTGTAAAGCGAAAAAAAAAAGTAACTAAAATTTGTATATCAATAGAAAGGCAAAATGTAAAAAGAAAATTGTAAATTTTTATAAATTTTTGCATGATATTCTGAAAAAATATCTTCTTTAATTAACACAATAAAATCATTCCAAGTATTGTTTATTGTTCATTTAAAAATTGCAAACAATAAAAAAATCTCATTTAAATATTATTTTTCAAGTACAAATTCATTAACATTTTTACATGAATAATTCATTTTAACAATAAATGATGTAATATGCATGTAAAAATATAACATTGTAAATCGAATGTTTTTAAAAACTTTATAAAATATAAAATTTACAATTTAAATATGACATGGATTTATTAAAATTTTTATACTAATTATTCAGACATTTTTTTTTTAAAATGCTATACAAAATAAAGTAAAGAGTATAATCACATTACCTTGAAATACACAGCTTATTGCTATTCTGTTAGTTATCGAACCATTTTATTTATGTGGGTTTTACAGCACATAATTCTATCGTTTTTATTTAGTGTTTAAATAACAAAATAAATTGAAAATATATACAAGTATATACAAAAGTATACAGCAGTTAATATAATTCCATAGCTGGATTAACACAATATATATACATTATATTAACTGTTAGTAAAAATAACTATTCTCTAAATAGCAATGTTAAACACTTAACGCATTAACCTATATTACCATATACGCGTAATTTTATACAATAACATTTTTAGCACCCATAAAAGTTACAAATATTTTATATAAATCAAGCAATAATTAATATTTTATAAGCTTCAATAACATGATTTTCACTTTAAATTGTAAAAATGGATTATTTACGAACTGAATTAAAATGATTATTAAATAAAAATAATGACACTGTGTTTTTGATTTTAATTAATTCCAATTAACTATTTTTATTAATGTTTTAATTCTTATATTACTTATAAATATTTACAATGTGCAAAAGTAATTTATTATATAAACAGGTAATAAATTAAGTAGATATTCAAATGGACACATTTTATTTGTTTATTGAACCCAATACATCGTATAGTACAGTGTTTTCATAAGTTTGGATGTAATACATGATGTATTATATCTCCAGTCTATAACATACAACAATTTTTAAATATATATGATTTGAATAAACATATAATAATTATAACCACATGTGTAATTGGTTTGTGTGAGCTATAGGCAACTTGTTCAGTATAAAAACTTTGCACAATATGTAAACAAAGCGATGATCATTTTGCCCAAGTATTAAAGATAATAAAGTAGCCGTCACATTTAACTGGCTCATGGTCGTGTTTGTAACGCTCTCAGTCGTTGGTAGCCGGTTTGTAACGAAGAACATCACTAATCGAGCCGAGCCGAATGACTCCTGAGCGTTTCCGACCATAAATAAATTAAATGTGACGGCTACTGTAGAAGTAGGGAGGATGGCTTAGAACGACAAATTCGAGAAGTACGGTCTTCGACTATTTTCGTTAATCTTCGGAAGAGTTTCTCAATTAAGCCAGAAGCCTATACAAGTAACCAGCTGGTCAATCAAATGGGCTCCTAAAACACGTTGTGATGACGTCACTGGAAGATGACACAAATGGTGTCAAATTCACAATTCTTTATTAATCCATTTCTCCTACAATCAATATATCAATATAACGTTTACAATAAAACTGTTATTGATGATAATATGTTTAATGCATTTCATGAATTATTTACAAAATATTTTGAACTTTCTTTTCCCTTCGTAAAAGTTAGTAAAAATACAAAAAAATATAAACAAATTTGACTTTATGACCCCAGGCTTAAAAATGTCAATACAAAAATTAAGAGTCTTAAAAAAAAAAAAAAAAAAAATACAAAAATTGTATCCTCTCATATGGAACGCTGGATATGTAAAAAAGTATAAATTATAATATACGTATAATAAGCTGATACGTTTTGTAGGCAAGAGGAAAAATACTGTATTTATCAATAATTCAGACAATAAGTCTAAAGCAAGGATAGAAAATCCTTGGTCTAAAGCCTTAAGGTGTGTCGGTAATAACATCTGTCTTCAAAATTGAACCATCCTCATCAATTATATTCCTTGATATTTGCAACGTTTAATGTCTGAAATGATGTTTAAAATTCAATGCGTTGTAAAAGGGTTCAAGAAATTTAAATTATTACTAAAATTCCATAGATATGAGGGTTAATAAAGAACAAGCATATTCTTGCATGTCCACAGATTCAACGACGAGTGGCGCTAGTATAGCTGGTTGACTGCATGCATGATACACATAGGATTATCAGCTTGTCTCTGCAAGCAGGAAGGTAAACATAAATGCATCAACTGCTGTAATTGCATGTATTAACTAAGCATGCAGTGACTGGTATATTACTGTTGATTTTAGAAATACATATATAGTTAATGATTTGGAGTGGAAAGTTATGGTGTAATAAAGTTTATCATGTTAATAAGTAAATATGAAATTATTTCATATATTTGTTACATAAAATCCAACAATTCTAAAATTAACTAATACTTATAAATTCTACAACATGCAAAACGTAATGAAGATTTGCTACACATTATTTTTTATCGAGAGTATATTCATGTATTGAAAATGCTTCATACTAAAAGCATGAAGCACGATGGTAACATGAACATGTAATACATCAAATTAAAGCTCAACAATCAACAATTTTAAAATTTTAATTCATTAAAATTTTAATTGGTACCGTGTATCATCTCTTTTCCGGAACATTAAGCTATCTGCTTTCCAAAATTTAGTTGCAACAATGAACTATCTGCTATTATAGGTTAGTGTGCAATTATGAGCTGTAAATTAGTATAAAACAAAGGTATATATATTTTAATATATTGTACTATGTATGTTATGCTGACTTGTCTTGTTTGTGAAATTAATAAATATTTGAATTTTCCAATGAAAATAAAGAAAAGTTAGAAATTCCTGTATAAATTTTTTTTTCACTTTTTTCTGTTTTTTTTTTCCTACCTTAAACTTTGAAGAAATCTTTATTGTTTGTCATTACGTAATACAGAAGTCATATTTACTAGATATAATAAAATAATTTTTTTTATATATATCTGTGTAAAAGATAAATCTGAATTTTTCTTCATTTTTTGTCTTAACATAATATTCTTTTGTTTAAACATTTTTTTATTAGAGATATTTCCTCTTGCAGTTTTATAGTCCTTCTTACAGTAAACATAGCACAAAAAACAAGTTTCCTTATTTGATATCCTTTATGAATATTCAGCCTCATGAAGTTATTCACAAACTTACACATGGTATAAACGATCTATTCAAATTACTTCCTGAAAGTAAGGGTAGCGTTTCCGCAGCTTCTGTAGTAATATCTAAACCTGTGAACACCACTAAGCTTAATAAAAAAATGAGAAAAAGGACGCCCTGAGTGAATGTACGAGACCGCAACTCCATCTTCATTTCTCAGTATCACAGTAAGCGACGCGTAACACATTACTTTAAGATACTATTACACGTGGTGATAAAAGTATAATGTTTATTTTTCATACAAAAAACTGTATTAAATAAAGGTACGCTTACATAATTACGTTAAAATAAAGAAAAGTATATTTTTATAGTATTGAAATATTTTATCATTATTTGTTTTGGTAAGTATAAGCAATAATGAAAATATTTTATAAAAAATGCTATATGTAATAAAAATTACTTACATTTAACATTCATGTCATGTTGGTTTAAATGGTTAAATTAAACAAAGCTGAAAATACTAGAAAAACTACCACCAAGATGATGGATTTTTTTTTCTCTTCCTTTACTTTTGAAATTTTGAAAATGTGGATACACTGGTGTCCACAAAGTATTTGACATAGATTTTTGACTGCAAAAATTTAGTACAGATTTAGACCTGAATTTTATTTAAAACTTTTGTTATTAATAATTTTTAGGTTAAAATCTACAAATTAAATTCTTCCTGCATTAAAGAATCTTAATTAATTTAGTATCATAAAGTAAGGCTATATTATAAGTATTATGAAATCAAATATAACGTAGAAAATACGCAACACAGCAGTTCAAACTATTAAAATGAGACTTTACAGTAACTTACGTGGAATTTCGCATATTGAGGTCGATGCAGTGACATAATTAACTTTTCTCTTAACAAGTCTCTATGCAACCTTTGTCCTCAGAGAATTCTCCAGGGAATATATTATTCAGCGAGGAGGAAGAACGCACTGAGCAGGAAACGGCACTCAGATGTCTATATGTACCCAAGGTGGCTTACCCACCTTGTATGTACCTCATTGTTGTTGAAAGAGAAGTGCAGCAAGCAAAAGATATAACTAAACTTGTGCAATTCTCATAACAGCTGATAGAAAGTTTACATCAGATATCGAATAAATAAAATGAATATTATTGAATGGAGATAAAAAATAATTATTTCTCTAAATTTTTGTTGATGCGAGCAGTAGAGGCTACATTACATGTATTTCAATTTACAAAAAAATTCAAATGTATGAATGTAGAGCCAACATGTTTAAATACAAACAAAGCAAAGCCATTGTAAATTTTGTTTCAATGTAAAGTCATAACCCGGTTAGTTACAATTTACGAATTTACTCATTTTAGTTTCATAGTTTCATGTAATGTTACTATCTTTCTAATATTCACCAACAAGAAAACTTGGCTTCAATTTGTTGTTGATTTCAACATTTAAAATGAAAGCAATTTTCCAGAAATTTATTACTACAACTATTAGAAGCATTAAAGATGAAAGCTTAAAAGATACTTTGATAAATTGTTTACAAAAATTTGTAATAAAATAAGATAACTAGCTTTTAATATCAAAAGTGGAATTAATCATTTTATGATTATGCTGAAAGAATTATACATTTTATAGTAAATTTAGAAACTGTGTGAAATTTTTCTCATGTTAAATACAATTTTGAAAGCAAATGTTCATAAATTTACTATTTAATTTTAAACAACTTAAATTTAATACGGTTTTAAAAATTTTATTTTTTACAGAAATCGAAATGATCGACCTTGACTTATTGTGAATAAATGTATAAAATTTCCAGAACCGATCTAATCTAATTCATTAAAAAAAAGCAGTCTATTTTTATGTAAGTGATAGAGTAAAAGGAGAATTATTTATTTTAGTTACCGTCTAGTAAAATGAAACAATAATTTTAATTTAATTTAAAAAATACAAACAGTTTTGTGCATGTGCTGCAACAAATGTTATATACCAATAAGACCAATAAGTTAAATGCATGCACAACTAATTGCCTACCCTGTAGGATAAAATTTTTACAAAGTTCTACAACAATTTTTATAAAACCTGTTAACAAGATAAATGTCTCAGGAGATTGTTTGAAACAAATTATGTAATATATCTACAATCTAGTGTGGGCGCGATTCACGAAGCAGTTAGCCAGGTTTCTAACCACCTTTAACTTAACCACGTTTAAACTAGGTGGTTTAACACGTAAAACAGGTATAGTTAAACGTGTTTAAAGGGACAGGGGACCCTAAAAATAAGTATTTTTTAATCAAACGTTACCCATCAACTGAGTATGAATACATGCCGCACGGTGGCGAGTGCCCCAGGGTAAGCGCCTTATGAATAGCGTGACCGGAGGAACGTGACGCCACGTTCATCGCTTGGCAACACTGGCTGCCTCTTCTCCATGTAGCTCACTCCCCCTTCCTCCCGCCCAGCCGTACTCACTGTCAGTGCAATGTTGCCTGTGCAATTGACCGGCGGCTCTCTATATTTAATTAATTTTTATAAATTTGGTGGATGTTCTGAAAACGAGAATGTACTCATTTCTCGCATTAACATATGTTACATAAACTTTTTAAGCATTTATGATTGCATTGTCCCATTTCCCTTTAAGCTAAACGTGATGGTTAGAAACCTGGCTAACTTCTTCGCGAATCGCACCCTATATCTATGTCATGTCCCTGAAATCATATAAAATGAGTACTGCTTCCATAAAAAATAAAAAAGTTAATTTTATATGAGTTCTAATGTACCCAGTAGTTGTTCTTTCCCAGTAAACACAGGGTATCAAAAATGTGTCGGACTGGCACTTTAGAGTGTTGGCACAGTACTGGCAAAGAAAATATTATGTTGCATGCTAATCTTTTCTCTGGTACCGGTCCAACAGTCTTAGTACTGGACCAATACTAGACAGACAGTGTTGCGCGTGTTTACTAGGTTGTTAACAATATCAAAAATTGAATATATTGATGATATCAAATAAAACATTACAAATATTAAAAAATGTTATGTGTCGAAGTGATGTTATAAAAAGGGAGCATCTCAGATATTGTTATGGAATTTTCTTTTGACCATCATTCGATCTGTTTATTTCTCGGTACGACAACAATAATTTCTACGTCTTAACGCACCGTTCACCTCTTTGATATCACGTTTTTCTTTCTCTGGTTGGCTGGAGTTAAGTTGCGCTCAGTCAGCTGGGGGGACAACCTGCAGTGTTGGGGTTGGGGGGAGGAGTTGAATGTCGTGACAGCTGCTGCATTCAGTCGAGTAGGCGTCTCTGAGGCCATCACTCACTTCTTCCATTTTTTCACACAACTAACGCCTTTCTCCCTTTCTTGGCGTCAGCGTTAACGACCCCCCCCCCCCAGTTCTACTTCTTAACCCATCGGGAAAATCTCATAGTGAAATCCCTATGTCATTAAAGATGTAGCATTGTATATATATATATATATATATATATATATATATATATATAAGGAAACAGATAAGAGAATATATATATATGGGCTTTTTTAAATAAAATATTTCTTCATCCATTCAGTTTTGTGAATAATACATATATATTATATTGCGTTAATGCTAGTTTTTTAATATTTAAATAACATTCTTTGTAATCAATTATATTATTCTTTTAATTTATAAGTTGCTTGGTTTGCACATCACATCTGATCTCAAATGGAATTACCATACCAATATTGTAAGGACAAGGGTTGTAAGGATCTTGGGATTTGTATTTAATAATTTAAAATATTGCAAAACAGGTGTCATTAGGGCTGTTTACATTGGCTTGATCCGTTCAATTATTGTTTATGGTACGCCTGCATGGCATCCTACCACTGTAATGAATATGTCTATACTAGAGAGATTTCAAAATACTGCCACAAAACTCATGTGCAGTGACAAATCCCTTGATTCAAAAGCTCGCCTTAAAAAAATAAGGCTTCTATCAATAGCTGATTTGTTAAGGCAAATAGATTTGATATTCCTTAAACGGTGCTTAGATGGTAAATATTGTTTACGCCCCCTTGACATAATCTCTGTTGATGAAAGAGCTGCCAATTATGGCAGAGGTAGCAAACAAGGGTTGTTGTTTATTCCTCCTTTTGCTAGCTCAGAGGCTCATCAAAAAATCTTTTTACATTAGGGTGTGTCATGTTTGGAACAATTTACCCCTAGGTATTAGATCTCTTAATGGCTCATTGCTTTTTTCAAAATTAAATGCTTATTTATTGAGTCATTAATTGCAAATAGTTCGTTTATTGACCTTTTGTGTTGTTTACACGCTTAATTATAATAATTATTTACACGCATGTTATCTTATTTTTATGTTTTCCTCGATATCATTATTTTAATCGTTAAAAGGGATACTATTCACAACCTCGTTGTGATTTGTTCTTTAAAGGACTGTTATAGTGTCACCTGCCAACTGTTATGTATAACATATGGGAAATATATTAAAATAAAATAAAAAATAAGACAAACTGAATATACTATTTCCAAAATTTTCCTCTTTTTTTCTTATTTTAACGATTTGCTTTTCTTATCAATCTTATGAGAAGATAAATTGAAAATGGATGGAAAGTTTGGAACTGGTCGGTTCAATCCCTCTCTCCCCCCCCACAAAACTTCAAATTCTGATATATGCACAGTACGGTAATATTAAAATGAAAAAAATATCCGTTTTATTTTTTCAAGGCTTGAAAGATTGTAAACATTTTAAGGGCATTGGGTGTAGCACCGGTAGTTGGCAACACTGACGTATCTTCACCATGTTAATATTTGATCCTTGCTCCTCGGAGTAATTTTTATGCTAGAGCTAAGCTGATTGCTGTAGTATCAAGATAATTAGTAGCCCAAGTACACAATTTGGCTAAATAAAGCCTGATTTAAAGAAAAGTATTTTTTAGTAATTTTTTAAATTTACATGCACTTTTCTAAAATATAAAAAATACTTTTCTTTAAATCAGGCTTTATTTAGCCAAATTGTGCACTTGAGCTACTAATTATCTTGATACTACAGCAATCAGCTTAGCTCTAGCATAAAAATTACTCCGAGGAGCAAGGATAAAAAATTAACATGGTGAAGATACGTCAGTGTTGCCAACTACCGGTGCTACACCCAATGCCATTAATATAACGCTCAAGTGACAAAATAAATGAGGCAGGAACGTAAGTTATGACAACACACTTTCGTGGAGAAATCAGGCAGGTGTAAAATGTGCTTCGACAAGCAATATTTCAACAACAGTGTGTCTTGTCTAATTTGCTAATATTTTACAAGTTAGCTAAGACTTGAATTTCACACATTTAATAAGTATATGACAGAAAATAACAAGCTATCTATACACAAAACATATACTAATTAGGTTCTCAATTAAAATTTATATAATTTAATTAGTCTTAATTATAAGAATTTCGTCATCTTAAAATTTAAATAAAAATTTTAAGTGAATGAAATGAACACTTCAGTGAATTTACGTAACATATTAGGTAAAATACCATAGGTATTCCCTGATATTATTGTACTGTACATTGCAACGTAAAATAACTTAAATAACAAACAATTTGGAAACTGAAACGTTTATTTTTTTTTTACGAGGATACACCCCTAAGAGCTTATAGCTCGCGGCGGGGTAATGGGTATGGATAAGGTCGGATGATGTTCACGGCCTGTTACGCATCCCAGCATTCACTGAGGTGAGACTCAGGGAACCGTGGAAAACTTCAGCCAGGACGGACACTTCTACTTTTTCTCAATGGACCAAAGCGATATCCAAAAGCCTAGGGAACCACACACAAGTGCATCACTGCATTGGGTGGCAAGCAATATTTATTTACCCCAAGGAGGAAGCAACGTAATTTTTACTTAAAACGGTCACCCATTCAAGTACTAACCACGCTCGAAGTAGCCTGACTTCGGTGATCTAACGAGAATCGGTCAATGCACTGCGCCACTCTTGACCTCTGATGAAATTTGATAATAGGGGCTCTAATTTTCCAGATAATGAGATATTAGAATGTGAAAATTTTAGTGGCTTAATCGAAAGAATGGGTAAAAATATGGTACTGTGAATTTTTTTCAGATTTTTCTGAGACCGGGAACATTTTTTAAAAAATTATTGAGAGTCTATTTCTGACGTCACGGGCGGCACTGCCCTATCCTATTTCTTAAGGAGTGCCGCCCGTGACGTCATCAAAATAGAATTTCGATAATTTTTTAAAAATAGTTCCCGGTCTCAGAAAAATCTGAAAAAAATTCACAGTACCATATTTTTACCCCTTCTTTCGATTAAGCCACTAATTTTTTCACATTCTAATATCTCATTATTTTAAAAGTATAATTTTATATTTAAATATTTTGTTTCATGAAACCAATATTAAACTCGGAGACTCAAAAACACGCATAGAAAGTTACGCAAAAATAATAACTTGCTTACGTGGGATAAACTCTCCATGGATTCGATGAAAAAATTAAAAACATGTACAAAAAACGTACATACTAAATTTGTATTTGACTTTGGCAAACATATTGTACAGGCCGGAGATTAAAGTTTGTGAAACATTGTTTACTGTTATATATTTGGAAATAAAACGATTTTTGTACTTTTTATACACAGACAACTCTATTCACAATTTAATATTTTAATAACTATACAAAAACATGCTTTAAAGTGCACACACAAAAAAAAAGTGATAGAATTATATAAAATTTAATTTAAAAGTTGACTTAAATTTATAATATATATTTGAGGAATAGTTTTATAAAAAATATATTTTTTAAAAATAGTTTATAAATAAATGGATTTTAATTGAAAATCATGTCATCGTAAGGTTAGGTTCAGAATCATAATATAATTATTATTATATTTCGAATGAGTCGAATTTCATGACTCATTCCCTGCCTATATGCAGCCCGCTGTGTTCGATACCTTTGCGATGATATGTTAAGGTGCTAACTGTTTAATTGATATTATTCATTATTCCAAGTTGAAATAAATTTTCTTATTTTTTTCGCAATTTCTCTGCTCGTCAAATTTAATCGTTTTTGAGGAAAAAAGAGGGATGTCTTCTTTCTTCTTACTGAACATAAAATATTTGACAAATTGTGCCCATGTCTTCCCCATTTTTGGCGAGGAAAATTGTTTTTGAGGTAAAAAGACGTAATAAGATTATATATTTAGACGTTTAAAGGATGAGTTGAAATTTTCAGCTAAAGGCGGATTCAGATGGCGACAACGGCGATGCGACGCGATTTTGACGTAAAAGCTGTAAAATCCTATGCGGCAGCGAATTCGCCAAGAATCGCGTTAATTACGATGGTCTTTTTCTTTTAATATTGTTACAGTAAATGCGCATTAATATTCGAGTCGCGTTGCATGATAAAAATCGCCATATGAATCCGCCTTAACAAGTAAAGACGAATTCAGATGGCGACAACGGCGATGCGACGCGATTTTGTCACACAAGCTGTGAAATAAATCCTATGCGGCGAGCGAATTCGAAAGGTTGCGGCAGCGAAATCGCGTTAATTACGATGTTCTTTATTTTAATCGCCAAATATGGCCGTCAATGGATGTTACAGCAAGTGCGCATTATTCGCGTCGCGTCGCATGATAAAAATCGCCATGTGAATGAGCCTTTAGGTAGACTTTTATTTGAAAATTTACTAGAGACTTACAATTCAAAACTGAGGAAACTGTGGAAATGTGTCTATGATAATTTTGTTTCAATCAATCTTGGGAAAAGGAAAGCAAATTATTATTTTTATCTTTGAATTTAAACAGTGAATAACCTGAATGGAATTTTTCTTTACATATATAAATGCATTTATGTAGATAATTAATGTAATTATGTTATGTAACGCCTTTCTAAAAATATTTGCATGATTATGAGGTCACAGTGTTTTGCATTTTGATTTTAAGAATTATAGAGGGTTAACTAAATTGAAAACAAGTAACTTGATTTGTTCTATATAACAAAATATTTAATGTAATTGTTCTTCAGTTGCATGCGAAACCTCACAAAAGTAGTCTTCTTGTTATTAACAGGTCTTTGTTTGTCTCGGACGTGCATACGACTTGCATGTTTACTCCTCCAGTGCACAATGGAGTGTCAAGTCAAAGTGTTAACCTGAACAGGCACCATTGTTCTCCAAGTGTTTCTCAGCTTCCGTGCCTTTCCTCTATTACACAAAGTGCACTTTAAAGTGCAGTTCTATAACGTCGCCTGTCTTATGTTCAAGCACCAAGATAATTACAGTAAAGTATAAACACATTGTATGTGGAGCGAGATATTTGTTTACAACAGAGTAATTTTCTATGATGGAGATGAAGTATTCATTAAAACTTTTAATTGTTATTATTGATGTTCTAAGAGAATATAATTATATAATACACATATATAAAATTATATAATATATTATAAAATAAAAATACTTTTCTAAATTAATTTTTTATATTTATATGATATGAAAATAATGAAAATAAAAATCAAGAAAAATCAATGCACCAGAATTAATAATATATAATTAATATGGTTATTTTTTAAAATGAAAATTTTGTTTCTTGATTTTGTATAAAATTTAAAATTAAATTTTAAAAGTTCACTTAATGATTTAGTGATATTGGGAATACAAAAACAAAACTATCGTATTATAGTAGAATTAATCACGACATAGTTTATCACAGTTTCATATTCAATGTACAGTACAGTTCGTACTGCCCATTAATTTTATTTTTTCAGGCTTATTTAGGTTCATAAATGTATATATATGTATATATATATATATAAAACAACACATTTTTCAAGTATTTAGACAGAAAAGTACGTCTCGTTTTCATCGATAAAATACGTTTTTTTTTGTAAATATACCTTTACAATATTTTTGTTATATTAAAATTAATACTAAAATAATAATTATATAAAGATTATCATAATAAAAATAATTTAAAGGAAAATTTTGATCAAAAGTATAGTAAAATATATTTTGTAGTCTTTGATCTCTTCATTATGGCTGTGGATGTTTAGGGAGTTAAAGTTTGCTTATAAGTTCAGTTTGACGGCTTACGTAGGGCACAACCTGCCCCGGGCCTTCAGATTAGCTCAGTTGCCTGCCTTCCCAGGTAGAACTTGTGAGAGTTCTCGGAGTAAAGCTGCGCTCCCATGCGATGCAAAAGTTGATTCCAAACCCTCCATGAAATAACCAAGTAATTAATTAATTTTTTTTATATTATTTTGATGTTTTCTCCTCAAAATCAAGTTAAACACAATAAAGATGTATCACGAAAATATATGGGAATATATTTTGTAAAGCTGTGACGTAATAGCCTGTTTCTTCTTGAATTTGAGGCAAAAAAAATGTAAAAATGCAATGGACAATTTGCATGACAATTTTTTATTGCAGAAATGGATAGAGGGTGCAAAGTTATGCTACTCTGAATTTTTTCAGATTTTTTAGAGACCAGGAACTATTTTTAAAAATTATTGAAAGTCGATTTTATGACGTCACGAGGAGTCTGTCCTTAAGAAAAGGATAGGCGTTAAACGCCCGTGACGTCATAAAACTCACGTTCAATAATTTTTTAAAAATAGTTCCCGTTCTCAAAAAAATCTGAAAAAAGTCAGAGTAGCATAATTTGGTACCCTCTATCCATTTCTGTAATAAAGAAATGTCATGCAAATTGTCCATTGTAGCTCGTTTTGTCCTCTATATTTGCAAAAATATAAAATTACTCTTTGGCAAGTTGCGTATGATGTCATTATTAACAGAACTTGCAGTTGACAATAATTAAGGTTATTCTGGTGATTTTTAACATTATTTTTGTAAAAGGGGGGGGGGAGTGAATCCAATTTTGACTTAATTATTTTGCTATACTTCAGTTAATATACCGGGCGATATGTCGACTATTGAATTTTACGTAAAATGTGCTTAAAATTGTATCACGTTCATCCATCGTAATCCTGAATAAAATATTTTACGTTGGACGCTATAGACCTCATGTAATTGGTTAAATTATGTTAAAGTTTGCTCCAAACAGCTGTTGAGATTTACATTTCACTGGTGACTGAACATGTTGCCAAAGTAAGAGAACACAACTTGAGAGGTAATTTCGTGCTAGTAAAATAAAGGGAATTTTCCTTGTTATACAATACCGGGAAATCAAAATACTTGAAAGTGAGATTGCTATAGCTATACTGCTGAGGTTTGCACTTACAACTGAAGAGTTAACGGTAAATACATACCTTTACATCAAGTTTGATTTTTTTTTATTATTTCATGGTGATTAACTATATATAAGGAAATGAAATTTCAGTATATAATTAAAATGTATACTTCATGCACTTAAAACCTGTAAAATTTACGTAACTTTGTTGTCATTATATTTAAATAATAATGTAGCTATTTGTATAAAAATTTACACTTAATTGTCTGTATTGAAATCAATTAACATTAAATCAATTCATTTACATACAATGATGTACAGTCGTCGAATCGTAAAATATCCTTTTGTAGTTTGTAAGAATAACACAAGACATGTGGTGATTATAAAGGCTGCAAGTGGGAACTTTTCCAAAGCAACATGTGAACGTCATTTAAAAAATAGCACACTAAAAATAAAATTAATGGTAATTTCAAATTTACTTACTCAAAGGAGGGTTTTTTATGATTAAAAATATAATGCAATTTATGCGTTTAGTAAATAACGTATTTCCTCATTACATAATATAGTTAATAGCGTAGTTGAAATTAAAAAAAAAAAAAAAAATCATATTCAAATCACAAATTGTGATATTTCTGGGTAAAGATTTCCATTGTAATTTATCCTCCATGTAAAATTAGCTTTCAAGTCCCTCTCTGAGAAGATTTGAGTTTACCAAAGTAAGAGAACACAATTTTGGAGGTTATTTTGTGCCAATACAATAAAGGGAAAATCTCTTTGTTATACAATACCGGGAAATCAAAATACTTGAAAGTGAGATTGCTACCTACTGAGGTTTCTACTTAAAACTGAAGATAAACACATCCCTTTATATAATTAACAAGTTTAGTGAAGTTGAAATTCGAGGTGAGCTCCTCAGCCTCTTGAAGTGACAAAGAAAGTACAGATGACGTCACAACTCAGGGAATGTTTGAGAAAGTGGTCAGATAATAAGGGGGAGACAGAAATGGTACAGGTACAGTTATGTTAAAAAAACTGGAACACGTTGGATGTTGAAGTGCTGAAATGAGCACCATCAATTCACTCCTTGGTTTATCTGACAACACCATCGCGAAGTTCAGGTGAGGTGACTCACAGTTGCTCAAGCCTACGTGGCCAAAATAATATACAGTGTTGCCAGTCAGCATTACGAGTGAAACGATGGTGCTAATTTCAACACTCCAGCATGTGACATGTTCCACTTTTAATATATAACCATAACTGTACAATGTATACTACAGCAACTATCGTCATAAGAAAACGATTGAAAAGGTTGTATTTTATAATATGTACCCTACTTTATCAATGTATTATCATGCAGGGTTTGAGATAATAATGGATGATAAGAGGGCATGCAATTTTCAACATTTTAGATTGAATTAAAAGAAAAATTTAGTCAAAGTTGAATTTTCTTGTTCTTTAAAACAAAGTTTAAATGTGAAATAATTTTTTAAGTTATGATGAATCCTCATTTACTCAATAAGAATAGAGATGTAATTAATAATTTTATATAATTTTTTATATAAATAATATATTGAACAGGAATAGAACAAAATAATAATCACAAAAAATCAAACATATATTATATGCAAACAAGAGAGTACTAAACTCTATACTCTTAAAAATTTCCACCTGTGAGTTTAAGCAACGTTTCAATTCTCATGTGTGACATGTGTCCTAATATTTATGTATAGTTTCCAATTTTTCGTTTACATATAATGCAGGTTGCCCATACAGTATAGTATGTGGGAAAATAAACACAGGTAGAAGGAGTTTTGCCTCTAAGGCATAACAATAAGCATAATAAATTTTAAAAACAATAGGTCTGTTCGTAAATACACAATCAGAAAGAATTGATTATATGAGATGAACCTTCTTTACATATAACATATAAGGTTCATCACAAATAATCGATTCTTTCTGATTGTGTATTTACGAACAGACCTATTATCTGTTCGAATAGCATAAGAATCTTCCAATATATATATAAATTAATAAAATAAAAATGAACCTTTGATAAGATTCACACCTACTGAATTATAAAAGTGCGGACGGCCTCGCTGCTTACATTCCTGACGTTTTTATCAATATTATTTTGAAATTCAATGAGGCTTGCAAATTTTCTGATTTTCTAAGCAAAGCACGCATGAGCAAGGCGGGCCGACACGGAAGAGATTAGGTTGCGGAGGTCCAGGGTCGAAAAAAAAAAAGGCAGGTCCGTCACTGAGGGTCCTTGGAAGCCATCTTGGAGAACGGTCTTCTTTTAAAAGGCGAGTTCTGATCTGAGAATTTGTAAACTGTAATAATTAATTTAAACACTTAATGTTGTAAATTAAATATTACGAATAGAACTATATAGTAAGAAGGCCAATTGGTATTACAATAAATGTACTTAAAAATTAATATATTTTGCATTTTTTAATAACTTTAGTACATTAAAATTTAGTAATATAATTTTAATGTAAACTTATAATTTAATATTTCATGCAGATTTATTCAACTTTGAAGACTAAAGAAAATATCTCATATGCATATTGAATTCTAAATGTTGTTATAAGTTCTATATATTCTTACACGTATATGATATTACGCAATTTAAAATAAAATAAATAATAATATATTCAAGAACACATTTTTTTTTAATAACTGAGAAATGATACATAAAAGATGATAAATTTTCATCTCAATTGAAATTGAAATAACGACTTGGAATTATCAACTTTGAAAACAAAGAGAAATGCATTTCTCATATTACCCTGAGGTAAGATATACTGGATTTTGTTGAGTTACGACAAAACGCAATAATAACGGAATAATGATACCCTAGTTATTACGTCTCACCTTTTAAATTCTTGGAATAAAAACATACGTCAAAGGCATTGTTGCAGCAAAGAATACAATACACAAAGAAGTATAGCTCCAAATAGCATCCTCAAAAGCCAACATTGGCAAGTCGTATCTGACCCTTGCACAATTTTGACACTCTGACAACAATGTTCACCGGGAAAACCTTAGATTCGACTTTTGTATTGTTGAACTTCGATATGCAACCTTACTGTCTGCATGTTGTTGAGCGGCTTTGGTGATCTACACTGAGAAAATATTATTGATGACTATTATGGTTGGCACACTCACTTGTCATTATCAAAAGTGTTTTCATAATTGTTTTAGTGTAAATTAAATTGCGCAGTCTTGTTGGTAAAAAAAAACTTTAAAAACCTGACACATGATATAGGGACATACTGCAGTATTTACTACCCTCTAACACACCCAATCAGCATTTAAGGGTAAATGCAATAATTCTTAATATGAAGTATTGAATATTCATACTGAAAAAAATTATAAAATTACTATTCAGTCGAGTGATTGATATCACAATATTGTTTGATGAAAAGTCTTTCTTGATTGACCAATGAATTAAGATAAATAATGCAAGGTTATCTCTTATATATTCTCAAAGAAATACATTTTCTCTTCATATAGCAACGATTAAACACAAAATATTTAAACAAAAACCCTATCCTAAGTGATGTGATTTTCATCGTTTGGTATTAATGAATTATTTCATCAGGGAAGCTTGAGATTATATTGATAGTCGTAAATGAAAGTTAAAAAAAATATATATCAAACCATGCATATATAATATTAAATTTAAACATCAATACGATTTAATTGTAAAAAAGCGTGTATTTGATATCCATCCTTTTGGGAAAAACTACAATGTACAACCTATAAATAAATATATTTTATTGCAGAAATGAATAGAATAAGTAATCAAAATATGCTACTCTGAAAATTTCAGATTCCAGGAACTATTTTTTAAAAAAAATTATCTAAATTGCGGCCACTCTCAAATCTATAAACCTGAACTTTTAATATATATTTTTTTAAGTGGTTTCGTACTCAGAATAGTCTTAAAATATTTGAAAATAATTTGATACACTTTATTAATAAAATATTTTCATGGATGTAAGTACATAAAATATTTCCAATTATTTTCAATCATTATACATGAATAACGTTTTCTCAGTGTACGATGCTGTCAGAGGCTGCGGTTCACAGCAAAGAGTGATCTGGCGCTGATTGCCTTGTGCTCTTTATACACCAAGCAGCCAGTCAGCTACACGCTCTGCATGACAATAACCTAAACCTTATGTAGAACCCAACACATGTAATACGAACCCTTTCTACCAATCGATCTATACATACTAGAACTCACCAGATTAGATTGAAAATATTGATGTATAGTTAACAAAAATGTGACAGAGAGAAATTTCAAGCATTTTTTTAATACTGATTTTTTTTTTTACTACGGAAGTACATTTATTTATATTAAGTTGGAAACACATAAAACAAAATAAAAATGTTTCAAGTCAGCTAGCTATCATAGTTAATAAATTATTTAAAGGTTTACCTTTATGGCATTAGAAAAAGAAATTGAAAACCATTTTTAGTAATTTAAAAGAATTAAAAAGCTTTTTTTAACGATTAGGGTACTACAGAGTCAAAGTATATTCCTGTAAAAAAATCACAATAAATAAATAAATTTCGAGAGTGTTTTTAAACCGAATCGCTGATGACTTATAAGCGAAAATACTTTTGAGGAAATTTAAGTGGGTGCTTTCTTACAAAAGTCTGGTTTCCGTCTTTTAAGGTATAAAATTCTAGTTAAATTTTTTTTTAATACTGTTCAGACAGATCTACTTCAAACTTTGTATACCACCTAATTGATGACGATTTTAAAGTACACTGAATGTATTATTAAAATCAAAGAGGCTAATTTGGAAATCTCGATTAATTGAAATATTATATTGTTTACTGCCCGTTGGTTAAGTAGTGAACTTTTTTAAAAAAAAGTGAAAATGCCTAAAAATTACATTCAAAATATGAAAATGTAAATTTCAGACACAACAACATTTTCATGTTTTTTCTAAAGTTTAGTACTTAACAATGAATTTTATTTAATCGAGATTTCTAAATTAGCCTCTTTGATTCTAATAAGATTTACAGAATATTTTTAAATCATCATTAATTAGGTGGCATTGTTCATAAATTATATATAAAAAGTATGAAAATGTGATTATTTGCATTTACTTTGTTGTAATTAGCATGTAATTAAAGTTAAATATATTTAAATTAACAAAGCTGTATTGACAATAAATTATCGTGATAATTAAAATTTATGTTCCTCCTTGTTCTATATTTTTACTCGCCAAGAAGCTGTGTGTTTTATCTTGACATTGTAATAATTTTGAATGAGAATTTTTTATTCAATTTTGGTGAAAACATTGTATCATATTTTTTTTTTATAATACGAGCAATTCAAGAAAGTATCCAGGATTCTGATTAAATACATTAAATGTTTAATTTAAAGTTTAAATCAATGATACTAACCGTGATGAAAATAAATAAGTTTGATATCTTTCTGAATAACTCTTGTACGTAATTTTCTTCAACAATAATTTTAGAGTACATGTTCCATTAGTGTAAAGAGAATTTATATCACGCAAAAAAATATAACATTTTCTTGAAATTCAAGGAATTGATACCAACAAAAAAATGTTACAATACACATTTCATTAATTGGAAATAGTTTGAATTCCTATATATAGCAACATTGCTAGACAGATAAAAAAAGCCACAATGTATTTCACAACTTCTTTGTTTTTGAAATTCTTATCTTCATCTAACATTAATTAAGAGACATCAATTATGGAACAAAAAAAAAAATAATCTTCTTCTTTCTCCGCTCTTGTAATAGATTAATACAGTTAACTTAAAATGACTACTATTCCATCTTATTTAATATTATTGAAACTTCATTTTTTATTACTTCCAAATTTAGTCCACGAAGAGGTGGGAAGTTAAAGTCATTACCCTACAACAAGGTTCAGTTGGGTAAAAAAAATCCAGAACACTTATTTAACAATTTATATTATCAGGTTTGTTATTTAAATTTTAAGGTACCATTATTTCACCAAAAATAAAACTAAAAATATAAAATATAGAATATTGACTACATTGCTTACTGACCAACAAATAAAAAAAAATGAAAGTAATACTTCAGTGATACCACCTTCTCTTATTAATTATTTTTATACATGAAATATTTAATAATTTTTTTACCTGGACACAATTAACATATTTACATAAAATGATAATTGCTACCAAATGTTTCATTATTTAATAAAATGGAAATGTTAACTTACTGTATCACAGAGGGCATCATAAAATCGTAAATTTGCCATACCGGATGGAAATCACGACCTGAGTTACTGAAAACTTTTACATCACAAACAACGATATTTCAGTGGCTTAATCATGCTACAATCACGCAAAGAAGCGCTATTTTGGTCTTCATTATTATCTCATTAACCTGAGAGCATTGATAAATAATACTGTACTACTCGGAACTTTATTTATGATTCATTTACATAGGTAAATTCGTGTTGAATTGATATATTTCTAGTCGTCTCTCGTCCGAAATAATAATGAACTAAATTTATACCTACCAATAATGAATTATCTGCTTTACCTTTAACCTTATGATTGCACTCACCTGGTGTTTTTATTTATTTTATTTTACTATCTCTATCATAGAACTTTACAATAATATAGCAGATCGCTCATTACTGCACATGGATAAGAAGATAGCTCGTTATTCCGGATGACATGTGGGTATAACCTACTTGAATTTTTTTATTGCATAATTGGAAAAAAGACTTAGCTTTTTTATTATTATTATTTTTTTAGATTTCTTTGAATGCAATAAAATCCTAAAAATCATGCTTAAAAACACTGTGACGTCATACCCATCATGCAAATATTTAACACGCAAGCATTGAGAAGCACGTTACATGACACAGTGTCTTGCAGCTTGTCTTAAGAGTGTTAGTGGGTTCAAAGAAATCTATAAAAATAAATTGTCATTACATAAATTGAGGTACTTTATCCAAACATGTGAATATAAATTATATAAAAAATAATAAATGTTATATATATTTGATACAGGACTGGAATATTATACAGTGTAGAGGCTTTAAATCATTAACTTTTTTGTGGTGTTCCGATTGTTAGTGTTTTTTTTTTAAAAGGCCCGGTTAGGAGACGTCAAATTAAAATGAGAAAAAATTGATAATATGAGAAAAAATTGATAAAATATGAGAAAAAAAATTGAAAAATTGTAACATGGTGGCTTGTGGGAAAAATTTTCCCTGAGGGAAACACTTGAAACTACATCTCGTTACAAAATAGAGTGATTATTCAACGTAATTACAGGTAAATAAGACATGGAAAGTAGCTTTAGGAGATATCAATGTTACTTTATGTTTAAATTGTTTAGTCGGTGTTTACACTGTTTCTGAGCTTATTTGCTTCGAGTTAAATGTCTGACATATTCATATTTTAATTTCAAACAAACAACAAAAGGCCACAGGTGGTTAATGTATGACTTCATTTAATTTTACTGAATAAAAATTATTTTATTATTTATAAAGAAAAATAACTACAATCTCACGGAATAAAAAAAAAATAATAATAATAAAAAAAAAACAGTGAAATATTTAGTCACCTGTAGGTTTTAAATCGGATTTTATCCACTAAATTCCTAGTATAGAGTGCAAAATGAAAATACAACATGCAAAACATTTTATGTAAAACATTCACAGTGATTAGGTTATTTGTTAATATTTTTGTTAATTAAATGTATGCACAAATGTATATTTAGTATTTAAATTATCTGTAGATTGCCGAAAGATATTTTTGATTTTAAGGAGCAAAGAAGACCTCTGACTCTTACGTTAGTTTCAATATAATACAACAAAAAAAAAACTGATGTTTACTGGTAACAGTCATGGTGGCTCTATTTACCATGGTGCAGTCACGATCGCCTATTTTCAAATTTCGCGTGTGTACTGTTCCACTTTTTATCCAATCACCGGGCGTAATTGCTGTCACGTGACAAAAATTACGCACTCTGATTGGCCGAGCCTTATACATGGTCTTATCCGTGTCAGCACCATACTAAATAGAGCCACCATGGTAAGAGTAATAAAAGCTGAAATTCCCTTGATGATCGATTTGTTACAAAGTGTACAATGGGGAGGGTTTACAAACAAACCTTTGAACGGGAAGACTAGCAGAAACCACGCACTTCCTACTTCTTAAAATTAAAAATTTAGATTAATTTAAATTACGTCGCTGAGCAAGTTTACGAATAAAAAAGTGCAATCATCTGCCCTGTACTTCTTGTTCCACACTCGGAACTGGTGAAAGGAAAGTGTACAGTGACTGTAAAGTCATCTCCACTTATCTTTGGTTTGACGTCAGGAACCTTTTTCCTTATCCTCCAATGCAGTTCTAATGGGAGGGTTGCGTGACATCAAACCATAGATAAGTGGAGATGACTTTATATACAGAGCAGTTGCACTCTAGGTTTACAAACAGGCTTAAAGTGCGTTATTCTGAGTGCACTATTTTAATACAAACGAACAAAGTTGAATCACAAAGTTGTACACTACCTAGGCAGAGCTTACGAACAGAACTAGCATTACCATGTTAATTTGAAAAATATCTCTATCATACCCGTATTAAAAATTTTTATATCACAATATACGTATTTTCAATTTTATATAATTTATTTTATAACAGTTACTAGCTAAATAACAAAAAAGCAACATAATATTTGTGCAATATTATTTTTCATTAAATTTTTAAACCACCTGGTACATATTTACATTTCAAATCTAAATATTACTGCGTATTTTTTTAGCAGTATAAATACATATTTTCGATTAAAATTTGTTTACATTTAATTATTTTTGTTTTAATCCTTCAATTTCAAATTTAACAAAAAAATCAGGATAACTAGAAAATTGCGTTTCAATTTTAAATTAAAACAATTTTGATAGGTTATTATTCTGGGGGTAGGTGAGGAAATTTATATTTCAATCAAATGCAGGATAATATAGTAGAACGTGAAGAAGATTATTTTTTAATAATTCTGGAAAAAAAAAGAAACAGTACATTTTAATTATTTTTTTTTATGTCAACCTTTTCAAAATTCGACTGAAGAACAAAAAATTAATACGTTAGTTCATTGATATTAATTAATAAATACACCTAGCTTCTTGCATATAAAAAATTAATTCATTAATTTAAGACATTCAAAATTCCTTCTTTATTCCAATTTATCTAAAGTCAAAATATCAAGAATAGACAATGGTTCAGGTTCAAAGGTTGTTGACCTCAAATCATAAATTAGGCAGTCACGAAGTGTTGCATGAATTTATAAACAACTTTCTCATTCTTTTTAAACCACGCGCGGTGCGAACATGCGAAGATTGATGACATCACAACTTACAGACAGTACCGATTAGCATTGAGTTGTGACGTCAGCAAGGGTTCTTGGAGAATTATAATGCAAATGTGGATTCGCAACACTTTGTAACTGTCTGATTTGTAATTTCAGATCTGTATCCCTTTAATAGGATAGGTCATTAATATGGCAACTAGATCAAGAGCATTATATAGTTAGTTAATTACATTACTGTACAGAAACAACTATCATGATAAGTTGAAACCATAGTCTATATAGCTCTGGACGCTATAGAAATATTTTTCAAGTTACTATTTTAAATACTAACAGTGAGTGCTCGAAATAACTTTCGATGCACTTGAGAGCCTATATTATATAGAGCTGTAAAGAACTCATGAAGGGACTTTTGTACTGATAATATATAATCATGTTTGTTGTCTTTGTAGTGTTTTATTACAAAATAAGATTTCTATTCAAACTTAAATAACATTTTTTATTGCGTCCTAAACTATTTTCTATTTAAATTAAGTATACAGAATTGATTATCGTCCTCTTAAAATGTAAATTTTGTATTCAAAATTAACATTTAGAAAATGCTATTTTTATGTAGGCTAAAAAAATACTTTTAATATTAAAATATCTATATTTGTTCCTGTTTTATTTATTTTTTTATTTATTTCAGAATCCTTATTTGCTAGAAAGATTTTCAATCCCTTTGAAGTCTGATAGGAAGATTGCCCTTTTTTTTTTTTTTTTGTAAAGTTAAATTGAAAAGATAGAAATGATATTTATTTTTCTCAGACCAATATTTTTCAACTTATAAATGGCATAGCATCTGAGGAAACTTACGTAACATTAAAAAAAAAGGTAATTTATTTTTACATAAATTGAAAAGTATATATTGTAGTGATACCTGTGTTATATAATAGCTACATATATATTTTTATAATATTGGCTGCTTCTTTGGGAGTTTTATTTAAAAAAATTCTCATTGTATAATATATAGCACCAAAATATATGTATTATTTTTCTGATGTTTATTCTTTTAAAAAATCTTGGTAATCTGACACAAGCATGATAAAAAATTTAGATCGTAGAAAGACAGAGTATATCTTTTAAGATAAATACAAAAAAAAGTTGACAGGAATATGATCTTTAAATACTATGGGCACAAAAGTAATTATGCTATATTTTGAAGTTAATAAAGTTATACACTTGTTTCTCAAATTTAATCAGACAAATTAAATATTTCGAGATTAAAGAAAATTGAAAATTAGAGAAAACTGAAATCATTGGGAAATATAAACATACTGAACAATGTTAAGGATGCATCTTGACGTCATCAACCCTTTGTCCTCAAGAATTGGGCGCACGTAAGATCCTATACGGAGCAATTTTTCGATCGCTTATTGTTAACCCTCTAAATAAGTTATGTTTGCAAATTTAAAATTACGTATCGGCACTAACCTTTTACGTTTGCTGCTATAAAAATGTTATTATTTGCCTCGAGTCAGTTTAATTAATGAGCATAATATAAAGAATTTCACGGTTGTAGTATTTTGACTTCGAGCCTAAAAAACGTGCGCAGAAGGGTTGCGCGCCGATGCGTGGTGGTTGTAGCAGGAGTCAAAATCAGCAAACGAACATGGCAACACTATATAATTTTTCTGATGGATACTTACCATTGACAACCTACGTATAAATAAAAATTTTATTGCAAAAATGAATAGAGGGCATCAAATTATATTAACCTGAAAACCTGAATTTTTTCAGATTTTTTAGAGACTGCATGGGAAGTATAACTATTAATATTTGTTTTTTGCTGAAGTCAGATTTCAAATCCGATAATTTTAGGTTCTATATTTTTATTAAGAATTGACGCCTATTGATGTTGATGCCTTTTCTCTGTACTTTCAATAAATAGTCTAGGGGCTGAAAAATCTGAAAAAATTAAAATAGTATGACTTTGGACCATCTATTTATTTCTGCAATAAAAATTAATACAGTTGTCCATTATTAAAACAATATCTTCTTCATCTAGGTTTCCAGGCCATATATTTTTTACTCCGTGTACTATTGCACAATGATGTCTTAATGTAAAAAAAAATATAAATATGTAAATGTATTTGGTTTCTAGTTTCATTGTCTTATTGGACGAGCTGATAGGTCCTTCGGGAGAACTCTATTGTCCAGCAGAACCATCATTGTAATTGTCCGGGCAGACAATGTTCAACCATGCACAACTTTACAATTACTTCGCCTGGACAATACAGTCTACTCATAATCAAGTTAATAGTCTCAGTAAAATATTGTCTATGTGTGTGGAAGAGAAAATTAAACAGCTGTTCGTATATAAGTATAATTGAAGCTTAAATAAAATATAATGAAATGTGTTAAAATATATAATAATATATTATGATCTACAGTATAATATATAATGATGTTTAAAATGAAGGTGTTTATTTCAAAATTAAACTAAATGTTAGTTTTCATCCTATTTTATGAATTAAATTATATTACTGTATTATTTTGTTTATCCTGAGATGAAGTAAATGCTATATTAAAGACTGCCTTACACAGAATCATATCAGGGCTAATCCTCTATTGTAGGGGGTATAGTCACTCCCTTCCGGCTTATGGAGACCCAATTCTGAATTCTGATTGGCTTAGAAATAACCCTTTTTGCTGAAACGCCTTCCTATTGGTTAAAAAGGGGTTATTTTCGTGTTGTTTACAAATTTCAACAATCCAATTTTTTTTGTAACGGTCGTGAGTGACTTTACCGGTTCAATAGAGGATTAGCCCTGAATCATATGCTTTCGCAGCGTATGATAAAAAAATTAAGAACCTATGTACGTGTACGCGCATATACAACTTCGTTTCGCATCGCATGACATCGTACGTTTCTCATTTAAGTAATACGATACCATACGATGCAGTGTGTGAACTTCCTAACTGTGGTACTAAATATAGGCTAAATATATGTTATATAAGAAATATTATTGATCGAAATACGTTAGCACAGATGTAGCTCATACATTTTAATAAAACGTTTAGCATATTAGCCCTTGTTTTAATATAATGTTTTTGATTTTACTTTGTATGAAAATATAGCCTGATCAAGCTGATGAATTCAAATGTAGCGGTTTACATTTTTGATTTTAGAGCGTGGCAGGTGCTTTAAGAAACACTATCTTGTCAATATTGACAAAAAAGAACCTCTCAAATTTGCTGAATTTCTGGTGATATGATTTGTCAGTCAAGCGCGACAACATTTAATTGTATGACAGTACACAGCCCTTCCCGTTTAAATGGGTGCGATTCACGAAGAAGTTAGCCAGGTTTCTCCAACCACGTTTAACTATTACACCTGCTAGTTAAACATGGTTAAGTTAACCGTGGTTAAATTAAACGTGGTTAGAAACCTTGCTAATTGCTTCGTAAATCGCGCCCAATACGCCCGAGTTGAAATAAATGTAGTATTTTTTTCACTTTTAACGTATTTCCTCGTCGTTTTCCTCCTATTTTGCACAATTTCCAAGGAAAGTAGAAGGAAGAGATTACGTCTCTCTTATTGAGTATTAAATGTTAAAACTATTTTTTCCACTTCATCCTCACTTTGAATGAGGAAGAAATAAGAAGTGTTTTTGAGGTTGAAACATGTAATAAAATTAGATTTAGACGTTTTATGGTTGAATTGAAGAAGTAATTGTTCAACTTCAATTGGCAGTTTCTCACAAAAGAAGCGTAATTTTACTCAAAATTTGAAGAAATAGTTTGTACATTGTAATCTAAGCAAAAATTTTGTTCTCAAACTTTTTGAAAACTTGTTTTACTTAAAACTACTTTAACTGAAAACTTTTTGGTGTAACTTTTAATGTACGTGAAGTGAGCCCCCCCACTTTCAGCACTAATTCCAAATTTAAGTGCAGTAATAGGTGCTCAATTAGTGCTAATTAGTGCCGTAAGACAAACATCAGCCCCCCTGTAAACACATGTTCAAATCCAATTTGAATTATGGGGGGCTCACTTCACGGCAGCCCCCCCACTTACAGCACTAATTCCAATTTTGGGTGCAATAATTAGTGCTCGATTAGTGCTAATTAGTGCCGTAAGAAGTTTTGCTCCAGCTCAATATCTTCATTTTCAAATAAAATCGGAAAAATGGGGGGCTCACTTCACGGCAGCCCCCCCACTTGCAGCACTAATTCCAATTTTGGGTTCAATAATTAGTGCTCGATTAGTGCTAATTAGTGCCGTAAGAAGTTTTGCTTCAGCTCAATATCTTCATTTTAAAAAAAAATCGGAAAAATGGGGGGCTCACTTCACGGCAGCCCCCCCACTTGCAGTACTAATTCCAATTTTGGGTGCAATAATTAGTGCTCGATTAGTGCTAATTAGTGCCGTAAGAAGTTTTGCTCCAGCTCAACATCTTCATTTTCATATAAAATTGGAAAAATGGGGGGCTCACTTCACGGCAGCCCCCCCACTTGCAGCACTAATTCCAATTTTAGGTGCAATAATTAGTGCTCGATTAGTGCTAATTAGTGCCGTAAGAAGTTTTGCTCCAGCTCAACATCTTCATTTTCATATAAAATTCAAACACATGAAGGCAGCACCCCCCTCCCCCCCAAACTTGCAAGTTTTGCCGCAAGAATTCCAAAATGAAATGGAATAAAAAGTGCTCAATTAGTGCTATATAATCCCACAATTTCATTTATTAAACTCGTAAATTATATGCATTAATTCATGGGACAATGTATCATGGTGGGAGGGAAATTCAAATCTATATTTGTTTCATGGAAAATGAATTGAATGCTGCAGCAATAAGTTCATTCAACATTTCTTTTGACATTGTCGAAGCATTAAATTTATAAAGTCTCTCCAATTAAAGTTATGTAAATGACGAAGGTAGAGATAACACCGATCAGCTGTTCGACGTAGTCCCCTTTGATTAACATGTAAACCTTAGCAAATTCACAGAATGTCTGAAATTTTTTTAAAGAGGCAGATAAGAATTCCTAAAAGACATAAGAAAAGATTCAAAACAATTTAATTAGCCGATTTTTTTAAATTAAGGTTTTAGTTTGTCTCTCAATGGGAAAGCCCTATATCCTAAAAATTAAAAAAAAAATAATTATAAAAAAATTGGCTAGTTTAATTGTTTCGAAATTTTTTCTTCGGCTTTTAGGCACTAATATCTGCCTCTCAAAAAAATTTCAGAATTTTTGTCAATTTGCTAAGGTTTACATGTTAATCAAAGTGGACTACGTCGAACAGTTGATCGGTGTTATCTGTAACTTCATTGAAAAAAAAATATAAAATTTTTAATGCTTATTTTTTTTTTTTTTTTGTTTTTTTGTTTTTTAATTTCCGATATAAAAATAAAATATACCAAAAAAATGTAGAGAAAATTTTAAAACAATTAATTGTTAAGAATTTTTTATATTAATTTTTTATATGTCCAGTATAGAGCTTTCCCATTGAAGACCTAAACTAATAAATTAATATTAAAAAAAATCAGATCCAGCGATCGTTTTGACATTTTTTCTAATTTTTTTTTGGTGCTTAGAATTATCTTTAAAAAAAAATCAGAATTATCATGAGGCTGCTAAGGTTTACATGTTAACCAAACCAAATGGGACTAAAACAATCGATGTTTCGTGTTATCTTACCCTTAAGTGTATATAAATAAAGAAATAAAGAAGGAGGAGAAGAAGAAAAAGAAGAAGGAGGAGGAGCGGGAGGAAAAAACAATAAAAAACAAAACAAAAATTAGTTCAGTATATAATTTGTGATGAAATATTTTTCTAATCAACTGTATAGAGATGAAAAAATTAAAATAAATAAATGAATGAATGAATAAATAAATAAATAAATAAATAAATAAATAAATAAATAAATAAATAAATAAATAAATAAATAAATAAATAAATAAATAAATAAATAAATAAATAAATAAATAAATAAATAAATAAATAAATAAATAAATAAATATATAAATAAGGGAGATGAAGATTAAAAAAAATATTTTATTGGGTTTACTAATTTTACTGTCCTATTTTGAGTATTTTTGTAGTAGTCTCAGTAATAAAGTTCTATACTTCCAGACAAACATTATTACAGTTATTTAATAGATATGTTGGCACCAAAGAACGAAAGAAATGCGCACATCTAGGTGTGCCTCTAGCGATTTGAGCAAAGTCCAATATTAACAAATATTTCAGGTTTTGCTCATTTAAATTTCATCATTTCTAGAAGTGCTGAAATCAAAAAAAGCAAACCCCGACGAGAAGTTTTATTTCGGTGTTTACTCATTTAAATTTGATCATTTCTAGAAGTGCCCAACTCGAAAAAAGCCAACCCCAACGAGAAGTTTTATTTCGGGCTTTGCTCACTGTTTTGATTATTTCTAGAAGTGCTCAAAGCAAAATGAAAAATAATAATTAGAAATTGTGCCGTATTATAGCAATAAATAATAAAAGAATAAAATAATATAAATTTAATAATATTTTAATTATATCACTTTTTTAAATAATTGATAAAATACATATTTAACATTAATAGCGTGTATACTGCAGTTTAGTATTTTTTATTTATTTTTTTTATTATTAAACATTTCTTTCTGTATTATTCAAGTCATATTGAAAAAATACTATTTTGTCACACTGAGAGACACTTTTAATTTTTTTTCATTTTTTGCAATTAAAGGGTATGATTACAATTATTCTCTGGCAATGAATTCCAGGTTGCAGATGAACAATTTCTAAGTTCAGACGACGTACCATACATGACAAAGAAAAGAGTTCCTCAAATCAACAGCAGCATTAGCAAATTCAAAGCAAGGTTTTGTGTTTTGCAACTGCAAGAAAGGCGTCAATCTAAAACATGTTGTGCAAAGAAAAAAAAAAATTAGATGAATTTTAAAATGCCATGATAGTATTTTTTTTTTTATTGGTAGGTTTGGTACTATCTTGAGGAGCTCTTTGCTCCTTAGCAAGTTCTATAAATTAAGTTAAAATGGTTTTATAATATATCAGCTGTAAAAAATTATTTAAATTAACTAACATACAATATATTAATAGAAAAAGTGTGACAAAACAGTATTTCTCAGTATGACTTGAATAATTCAGAAAGAAATGTTTTAATAAAAAAATAATATATATACGCGCTATGCTAAACTATCAAATTTGTATTTTTTTCAATTAATTAAAAAAGTGATGTAATTAAAATCTTATTAAATTCACAATATTTTATTGTTTCATTATTTATTACAAATTATTACTATAATACGGCACAATTTCTAATTGTTATTTTTCATTTTGCTTTGAGCACTTCTAGAAATGATCAAAACAGTGAGCGAAGCCCGAAATAAAACTTCTCGTCGGGGTTTGCTTTTTTTGATTTGAGCACTTCTAGAAATGATGAAATTTAAATGAGCAAATTTAAGCCCGAAATATTTGTAAATATCGGGCTTTGCTCAAATCGCTAGAGGCACACCTAGATGTGCGCATTTTTTCGGGCTTTGGTGCCAACATATGTATTAAATAACTGTAATAATGTTTGTCTGGAAGTATAGAACTTTATTACTGAGACTACTACCAAAATACTCAAAATAGGACAGTAAAATTAATAAACCCAATATAATATTATAATTCTTCACACCCCTTATTTATTTATTTATTTATTTATTTATTTATTTATTTATTTATTTATTTATTTATTTATTTATTTATTTATTTATTTATTTATTTATTTATTTATTTGTTTGTTTATTTATATATTTATTTATTTATTTATTTATTTATTTATTTATTTATTTATTTATTTATTTATTTATTTATTTATTTATTTATTTATTTATTTATTTATTTATTTATTTATTTATTTATTTATTTATTTATTTATTCATTAATTTATTTATATATTTATTTATTTTAATTTTTTCATCTCTATACAGATGATTAGAAAAATATTTCATCACAAATTATATACTGAACTAATTTTTGTTTTGTTTTTTATTGTTTTTTCCTCCCGCTCCTCCTCTTTCTTCTTCTTTTTCTTCTTCTCCTCCTTTATTTCTTTATTTATATATACTTAAGGGTAAGATAACACGAAACATCGATTGTTTTAGTCCCATTTGGTTAACATGTAAACCTTAGCAGCCTCATGATAATTCTGATTTTTTTTTAAAGATAATGGAGTATTGTCTTCCATTTTTTTTATTGCAGAAATGGATAGAGGGTGCAAAGTTATGCTACCCTGATTTTTTTCAGATTTTTTTGAGACTTGGAAATATTTTTAAAAAATTATTGAAAGTCCTTTTTGTGACGTCACGCGGCGGCAAGTCCTATCTTTTTCTTAAGGAGCGGCGTCTCGTGACGTCACGAAAAGGACTTTTAATAATTTTTTAAAAATAGTTCCCGGGCTCTAAAAAATCTGAAAAAAATCAGGGTAGCATAACTTTGCTCCCTCTATCCATTTCTGCAATAAAAAAAATTGAGGACAATACTCTATTCTAAGCACCAAAAAAAAAAATAGAAAAAATGTCAAAACGATCGCTGGATCTGATTTTTTTTAATATTAATTTATTAGTTTAGGACTCCAATGGGAAAGCTCTATACTGGACATATAAAAAATTAATATACAAAATTCTTAACGATCAATTGTTTTAAAATTTTCTCTACATTTTTTTGGTATATTTTATTTTTATATCGGAAATTAAAAAAAAAAAAAAATAATAAGCATTAAAAATTTTATAATTTTTTTTTTCAATTAAGTTACAGATAACACCGATCAACTGTTCGACGTAGTCCACTTTGATTAACATGTAAACCTTAGCAAATTGACAAAAATTCTGAAATTTTTTTGAGAGGCAGATATTAGTGCCTAAAAGCCGAAGAAAAAATTTCGAAACAATTAAACTAGCCGATTTTTTTATAATTATTTTTTTTAATTTTTAGGATATAGGGCTTTCCCATTGAGAGACAAACTAAAACCTTAATTTAAAAAAATCGGCTAATTAAATTGTTTTGAATCTTTTCCTATGTCTTTTAGGAATTCTTATCTGCCTCTTAAAAAAATTTCAGACATTCTGTGAATTTGCTAAGGTTTACATGTTAATCAAAGGGGACTACGTCGAACAGCTGATCGGTGTAATCTCTACCTTCGTCATTTACATAACTTTAATTGGAGAGACTTTATAAATTTAATGCTTCGACAATGTCAAAAGAAATGTTGAATGAACTTATTGCTGCAGCATTCAATTCATTTTCCATGAAACAAATATAGATTTGAATTTCCCTCCCACCATGATACATTGTCCCATGAATTATTGCATATAATTTACGAGTTAAAATAAATGAAATTGTGGGATTATATAGCACTAATTGAGCACTTTTTATTCCATTTCATTTTGGAATTCTTGCGGCAAAACTTGCAAGTTTGGGGGGGAGGGGGGTGCTGCCTTCATGTGTTTGAATTTTATATGAAAATGAAGATGTTGAGCTGGAGCAAAACTTCTTACGGCACTAATTAGCACTAATCGAGCACTAATTATTGCACCTAAAATTGGAATTAGTGCTGCAAGTGGGGGGGCTGCCGTGAAGTGAGCCCCCCATTTTTCCAATTTTATTTGAAAATGAAGATGTTGAGCTGGAGCAAAACTTCTTACGGCACTAATTAGCACTAATCGAGCACTAATTATTGCACCCAAAATTGGAATTAGTGCTGCAAGTGGGGGGGCTGCCGTGATGTGAGCCCCCCATAATTCAAATTGGATTTGAACATGTGTTTACAGGGGGGCTGATGTTTGTCTTACGGCACTAATTAGCACTAATTGAGCACCTATTACTGCACTTAAATTTGGAATTAGTGCTGAAAGTGGGGGGGCTCACTTCACGTACATTAACTTTTACCATCTAACCACATCGATCATAATTTTCATTCTCATTCTCTTTTTTTTTATATTTTGTTCCCTCCCCTTATGATTAAAGTCAGGAAGGTTTGGTTTTGGCTTCTAGGCATAAATGTAATGTTGGCCACAGAAAAGGGGTTGGGGGGGGTGACTGGAACTTGATTTCCCTAGTGAACGATTGCGGGTAGCCTGCGTGGAGCAAACAGCAAACCGCCCAACATTTTATAAAGGTAAGACTGCTTTTTTTGTTTTTATAGATTTCATTTTTCTATGTAATAAAATAATAATTGTGTTTTGTATGATAGAACACTTACTTTCTATAGAAAAAAAAATAAAAATATATACACAGCCTTTAGCAAGTGTTTTCAAACGAATTAATCTCATATAAAAAGAAAAAAAAAAGTATTTATTAATGGTTTGAATGAATGAAGCTGTCTGAAATAACTTAATAATTTAATCGAATGCAAAAGAGAGCATTAATTATATAATTTTTTTCTGTGAGTTAAAACGATGCGTGAGGAAAAATTCAATTAGATGTTTGAAATAGTTAAGACAAGATTTCAAATGTTTCCATATTTTAATAATGTAGTGATACTTGTGTTTTAAAATACTAGTAGGTCAATCCGTGAACCCTGCTTGATGTATGTACATTTTTATACCACTTTCTTACACCAGCTCAGAGGGTGGGGTAGGGAGTGCAGGGCAAATGACGTCACGATTTTTGTTCATAAACTTGCTCAGAGTACACCGAGCAGGATTTACGAACCGACCCACTAACTTCTCATTTGCTTATTGAATCCAATACAGTAGATATTACAGTATATCCATAAGTTTGGATACATGATGTAATACACTCCATTCAGCCTATAACATAAAACACTTTTCAACAAAAACGATTTAAATAAACATATAATTAATTATACCCTCATATATACAGTATATTTCACATGAATTGTGATGTTTATTAGTGCAGGTATCATAATCAGGTATTTGAATATAAAATAGACATGGTGACCTTGTAAATGTCATGAAAACTAAGATTTTGAGTTCTTTAATCGCAAGGATGTTCTTTTAAATTAATGTTCTTAATGTAGATTTTCATGAGCGACAACAGCGACGCGGCGCGATTTGACGTAAAAGCTGCGAAATCCTATGCGGCTGCGAAATCCTATGCGGCGGCGAATTCGCCGGTAATCGCGTTAATTACAATGCACTTTTTCTTTTAATCGCCCAATATGGCCGCCAATGGATGTTACAGCAAGGGCGCTTTATTCGCGTCGCAGGCTGGAAATCATCCATGAAAATCCAACTTTAAATACTCTTTTAAATTTGAAGATGTTCTTAATTATTTAAATTGGAAGTATTAAATAATAATAACTGTCACAAGATTGCACAATAGACATTATGGGAGCGATTCAGCAAGCGTTAAGTAATGATTTAAGAAGCATTTTTTTAAGAAGGGTTTTTCTTACCTGGGATAAAAATCGCTTCTTAAGAAAACGCTTCTTAAAACGCTCCTTAACGCTTGCTGAATTTGCTCCCATTATTTAACTTAAAGTTTGGAATTACATGAAGAAGTGACTGCCATATGGCGTCTTGATAATTTTTAAATTATTTTTAAAAATAGTTTCCAAAGTATCAAAATTCTAATAAATTCAAAGAAATACTTTTCAACACTGCTGCATGCCCTTATTATTAAATTCATTAATATTTTTTTAATATTCATTAATAATATAGGCTTTAAAATTTTTTTTTTGTGAATTGTTGTTTTATTAACCTTATTTATATGTTTACCATCACCAAATTTTAGCACAAAGCAGAAACAAGTTAGCCTGAAAAATGTCACGTTTATTTAAAAATTTAACATTGAAAATCATTAAATAAATTTTTATTTGGAAGAAAACTACATGTTTTTTTATATTAAATTTATGTCACATATGGTTTCATTACATCTGTAGTTGAATATATTAATGTCAATGGTAAAGAGTAGCAATGGCATGTAGCAGCAGAATGTTAAAACGAATAAAAAAAAACACGCTTCATTTATTTTTAAAAATGTAAAAAAAAAACCTATATTATGTATTTGAATATTTTCACTCTCTGTAAAAAAATAATATAATAAAGTGACATTGATATCAATGTTTTTAATTATGTTCTATATTGAGTTAGAGAATGGCTCTAACGACATTTAATATAAAGTGAACAGTCAAGGATAATAGAAAGAGAGGATGGATTATTTTGATCTTTGAAGTCAGCCGCTGCCACATCGTCTACCAGTGACGTCATCATGTCATTTTCAGGAGCGCATTTTATTGGCCAGCTGCTCTATTGGGAACTGTGCCGAAGCTTGACGAAAGTAGTCGAGGATCGTACTTCTTCAATTGACCGTTCTAATTAAAAGCCATCCTCCTCACTTCTAACTTCTAACATGAGAATATAATGAATTTAATAATAAATATATTTATTTTTCAAGCACTTCTACGTTATTGAGGGTAATATAATATGCCCAATGTTAAAAAAAAATCCCATAAATGAAAATTTTTTTCCTTGCTCTACATACACATGATTACACACCACAAAAATATATAAAATCTAAAATATGAGATTGTATGCAAATTCGATCTATTTTTTTGAGTCATCAATTTTTAAATATGACTAAAATTTAACATGGAGTTTCCATTTATCAATAGTCAATTTTAAAAATTCATATCTCGAAAATTAGATCGAATTTGTATACCTAATAGTTGAGCTACTTATATACTTGTATACAGTATAGGGGATGTAGAGGAGAACACTTTAAGGTATATGTTTTATAATGGACAATTTGCATGACATTTTTTTATTGCAGAAATAGATAGAGGGTGCAAAGGTATGATACTTTGAATTTTTTCAGATTTTTTAGAGACCAGGAACTATTTTTAAAAAATTATTGAAAGTCGATTTTATGACGTCACGAGGAGTCTGTCCTTAAGAAAAGGATAGGCGCTAAACGCCCGTGACGTCATAAAACCGATAAAACTGATGTTCAATAATTTTTTAAAAATAGTTCCCGCTCTCAAAAAAATCTGAAAAAATTCAGAACAGAATAATTTGGTACCCTCTATCCATTTATGTAATAAAAAAATGTCATGCAAATTGTCCATTTTCTTGTGTGGAAATATTTTTAACATTGGGCACATTATTTTATCCTTTTAAAGTAAAATATATTTCTATTTTCAGTGAAATTGATAAAAAATTAATATATATATATCATATGTACCCAAATACATTACATACACTGTCATATTCAACTTTCTTTTCGTCGTGTACTGGTATGTACCTGTACTAATATTATACTACATGGCATTATCTATATCTATACTTCGACTCGTGTTTGGCTATTCTTCAAACCAATAACTGAGTACATTTAATTATGACTAAAAGAGAGTTTCATTTACGTTATTTATGTTACTATATTATTTACATATAGTAACAATAATTTATTGATATACCAACACTTTACATATTTGCATAAAGTTTATTTATAAAATTTCTAGAAACTCTAGAAAAAATGATGCAAAGCTCAAACCTCTTTCCCCCCCCCTCCCCCCCCTCCCCCCACCTCTCTCTTTCTCCAGATCTGCATGACAAATTACTAACCATAACCAACCCATAACCCTCGCGTTATAAACGAATACTAAACCATAGTGGCTATAATATCCCATGAGAGACGGCCGAGATACAAATCATATGGCAGCAATTGAAGAAAACTTGTGTGTAATATCTGTTGGAAAGATTTATTTCTAGGAAAAAAAAATCGCACCATAAAATAACACATGTTGAAAGAGTAGTGTTGAAAAACATAGAAAACTATGCTGCTAGTTTTTTTTTCTTCTGTTACTTCATTTAAGCTTTTTATTCGAATATAGCTTTTGATTCGTACCCCATGATGTATTATTAATTTTGATTACAATTTGATTTTATATATTTTTTTTATGTCTTGCATGACAAATATTCTTCCCACGATAATGTACAGTCGTTGCCTCGGAAAATTTCCCTTTGCAGCCTTGTTAATCACCCCGTAAGAATAACACGGAGTATGATGATTAACAAGGCTGCAAGTGAGAAATATTCTAAGGCGACAAGTGTACACAAGATATGCTACTGCAATCAAAGGTGTGAGAGTGGAGATATTAATTTCATAATATAAAAAATATAATAAATTTAATGATAATTTTGAATTAATTACATTATTTTTATTTATTGTCAAATAAAACTATTACAAAATTAATTTTCCCTTATATAACTAAAGTACTAAAGTACTAAATTGAAAAATGAATAATTTTTTTCGTTAAAAAAGAAAATTATGGTTATAAATTTAGTTAAAGTTTGTGAAGTATATAGTTAGGAGGGGTTGAAAACATGCGGTTAATGCTGCAAGGTGGCGCCGACACTTCTGTCATTTGGGTGAAATCACTTTACCTTTCTCTAGCTAATAGAGCGAGGCGCCTGCACCGCATCAATACTCTCTGAGAGGGAACTGCAGCTGCCACACCACGTCTAGGAGGCACGCAGCGAATATTAAATATCCACAGCAGCAAGAGCGACAGCCCGCGCCGACGTACATCAAACTCTGTCTCAGAGACAGAGAATCGTTTAGCTCTACCGCATCATATTTAATTAGGTTTTCATCGTGTTTGTTACATCCTCGATCATTGGTTGACTGTTTGCAAAGAACAATCTAATTGGCCGAATACTTCCGAGTATAACTTAAATGAATATGACGGTCAGTGTACGTAATCCAGGTGGAGGATATAGTAGTTACAAGGGTTCCTTCCTCTCAACTGTATTAAGTGATTTTTAATATTAAAATAATAATTATTAGCTTTTAAATTATTTATTTATCTATATATATATTTATTTTAAAAACAGCTTTAATTACATACTTTTGTATTAATATTTAATTAACAATAATTGTACCCATTCGTTTTATTATGAATAAAATATCTGCTTTATACATCATGCATGGTTATAATATTTGAGAGGAGTTCATTTAATACTTGTAAAAATTATAATATGCATATTAGTTTTAAACAATGCATTATATACAGTCAAATAAAATTGGAAGTATCCGGAAGTGTAAAGTTTGTGGCTGTTCTGTTTGTTTATTCAGTTTTGAAACTTTATAGAGGAGTTTGCAGTAAAATTATTGATCTGTGTGTGAAATTGCAACGCTGAAATACGAACAGAAAGGCCAGAAACTTCACACTTCCGGCTACTTCCGGAGGGAATATAATATAAATTTGACAATATTTTATGAATACATGGATTTATTATAATAATTATGTCGCTTATAATAAATAAAATACTAAAATTAAAAAAAAAAAAACAAAAAACAAAAACGAAAAAAGTTTTAAAAGTAAATAAAAATTATGAATAGTTTTTCAATTCCCGAGATGGACGTTGTGTATGATGATTGCTTGCAGTACCTGGAAACAATGAGACTTAAAAAAATAATATCCAAGACAAGAACCATTGTTTCTATAAATATCAGGAGATGTAACATTATACAACAATAAGCAACGAATGAAAACGATTGTCTTTGTTTGAAATTAAAAATGCTAACTCTAGAGGATTCTCTTTAAAATAGAAAAGAAATTACAATATTTTGACCTAGATATAAAAATGTAAAAAACAAAAGTAAAATTTATAAATAAACATTGCTATAAAATACTTGTCAAATCAAGTATCCACAGTAAATAGTAGATTGTACCTTGGAGTTTAATTTTAATAAATAATTTTTATTTTCTCACCTAACATCAAATTTTAATTAATTAAATGGAGCAACGACCTCAAATTGCAGAAATGAATACAGGATGAAAAGTTCTGCTACTCTGATTTTTTTTGCAGATTTTTTAGAGCCTGCATGGAAACTATTTTTAAAAAATATTGAAAGTCAATTTTATGACGTCACGAAGCGTTAAATCACATATTTTTCTTAAGGAGTGACGCCTCGTGACGTTATAAAATTGACTCAATATTTAAAAAAAAAAAAAAAAAATAGTTTCCAGAAATCTGAAAAAAATCAGAGTAACATAACTTTGCACCCTCTATCCATTTCTGCAAATAATAACAATAAAAAGAAATTGATGTCAGTAGCGTCAGTATTCCATTGAAAAAATGAAATAGTTTGAAATTTTAATTACTTCCGGTAGGAATGCAAAAATTATTTTGTCTGTATTCTGCAGGTACGGAAATGCAACTCCAGTGCGATATGTTGTGAACTCCAGCCACGTATATTAAATACCCTCCCCACGTCACACACCTTGCAAGCCAACGAGGTATAATACACACGCACTTTATCTCTAGCATCCGTGCTGCTAAAATACCTCCTAACGCTTAGGCCACCCCTCTTGCAAGATATACCGACCAGCCATTGTTCCTCGCTCTCAACAATGTAAAAGTATAGGAAAATGACCCTTAAGATTAAGTATACTTATAAAGTGTAGATTATATTTGTGACAAGGGATCTTATAGCTCAGCAGCCACTTTGCAAAGTAAGACAACGGGAATACAAGATTACTATAGTTATAACGTGTGTATGAAGGAGAAGTCTAATTAAAAGTCTTACAATTGTACAATTATGTTTAATTTATTATACCAAGTACGCGTATAAATTTAGCACTTAATTTAGTATATGTAGTTTGGTTATCTAAATTTAGTTATATTTAGGATTGAAATAATAAGATGATGAAGAACGAAATATATCAAATTACATCACTCTTTCTTACACGCAATTCTCTAGAAAGGTTACGTTTTGTTCGTTAATATAACTAATGGCAGTGTATTTTTATATAAAACAACACTTAAATAAATGACAGTTCTGTTAATTTAATGCAATATAATATACAGTGAAGATATACACTCTACGTACTGTTAATAACAGTGAACTTGAATTATGTGCCTCTAAAACAATTTTATATCTATTTCTGGTATTATAAAAATGTAATTCACCATTATTATACAATATATAACTCTGCTGGATATTTCATGGCGCAATTTAAAATATATAAGCTTGGAAGTGTTAATATTTTAAGTTAAGCTCTTTAAAATAGTCAACACATGTCAATAATTAAAATAAATATAATAAAAAAAAAATAATAAAATATAGTGTGCTAATTTTATCTCCTTTCAAATATAAAATTTAATTTCTTTATATTTCATTAGTTTGAGTGATTTTGCCCCCCCCCCCCTCAATTTAATTTACGGATAGAGTAGTAATTATTTTTCAGAAGTAGTTGTGTAATGAAATATCAACATAAAAATACTAACATAATTAATATATAATTTATAGAAATTATGTTGACAAGTTATTTGGATACATTATTAGTTTATTATATTATATAATATACAATATATTGTATTGTATATTATATAATTATATAATTATATAATTCAATATATTTGAATTCATTAACCCAATTTATGATGACTTAGAACAAAAAAAATATTCACTGGGTCTATTTTTTGATTTTTCAAAAGCATTTGACTGCCTCCCCCCTGATATATTTATCTCCAAACTTCGCTCAATGGGTTGCGAAGAGAACAGTATAAAGCTTTTTAATTCATATCTTACCGACAGATACCAGTATGTCGAACTAAGATCTGAATTAAATGGAGACCTAAATCATGTCTACAAATCAGCTCTTAAACCTATTACCCTAGGAGTTCCTCAAGGCAGTAAGACAGGCCCCCGAATATACAATTTTACGACTAATGATCTGGCATCTTATCTAAAAGATGCTGATAGTGTAGAGCAATATGCTGACGATACCAATGCCAGGATATCAGCAAAGTCAGTGGTCGAATTAGAGAGAAAAGCAAATAATACTGTACAACAACTAGAAAATTGGTGTAATGACAATCGTTTATTATTAAATATTGATAAAACTATTTTTCTCAGATTCCATTTGCCTACTAATAAAGAAAATGTAAATATTAATATTAAATTAGATGGCAAGTCAATTAAAGAAGCCACTGACACAAAATTCTTAGGGCTTAATATTAGTAATACATTAAACTGGGATGTTCATCTTCATGAACTTTCAAAACAAATTAATCGTGGAAATTTTTTACTCTATTCATTGAGAGGATTAGTCTCAGACGATACACTGCTCTCAGTTTACTACGCAAATGTATATTCCCATTTAAGCTACTCTATCATAATCTGGGGAAGTGATAATGCTGTACTAAATCGTTTATTTATACTACAAAAAAGATCTGTGAAAACAATAAAAGGTTTTAAAAAGATGGATACCTGTAGAACACATTTTTATGATTTGAAAGTGTTAACTCTACCCAGTATTTACATCTTGAATTGTGCAATGTATAAAAGATTACACCCAGAGTCATACGCTCAAGTTTCCGACATTTCTCCTTATGATACCAGAAACAAATCCAAAGTTGTAATAAAAAAGCATCAATCTGCTTTTTATAAAAATAATCCATATTACCAAACTCATAAAATCTATGATTTTTTACCCGAGTCATTGAGGGATGAAATTAGTGATAATGTATTTAAAAATAAATTAAAAACTATATTAATCAAAAAAGAATATTATAACATAAAAGATTTTTATGATGAAAAATCAAAAATAACGCAGGAGGATGTTGCAAACTGGAACGTTGCTCTTACGGATCAACACAAACAAAAAATGTTATCTTTATCTATGGCTCCGAAATAAAGATAGTAAACAAATTTAATATCTGACCATCAAAGTGTTATGTGAACTATAGTGCAAAGTGTTATGTGATCTATTTAATAGTGCATCAAGAAATCATATGTGGAGATAATAAAACAATTATATTAAAAAGAGTGAAAGTGATATTGAAAACTTCAACTATTTTTAAATATTAAAAAAAAAAAAAAAAAAAAAAAAAAAAAAAACATCAAGATTAAAGAACCTGATAATAATGAATAATACAATACATATATTATGTTAATAGTGCAAATTTATTTAAAATTATTTGTGTAAACCTATGTATGTTAATTTTAGGTAATTTTAATTAGATTTAAGTACCTGTTATGTATGATTTATGTAACAAATCTGACGTGATCTATGCTGTAAAGCCAACGATCGAAATAAAATTATTATTATTATTATTATTATTATTATTTTACCTCTGTAATTTGATTTAGTGTTTGGGTACATGGCTAATTTTGGTTTATTCTCAAAAACATTATAAAAAGAAGCCTGTATATTTTGTTTAAAGTTTTCTATACCTCTTAAAATCGAAAATAATTATCTTAAGGTCTGTCGCTATGAAAATATGCAAGTGGAATGAAAAGAGATGTCACTACCAGTCTTTAGTAAATGATGTCCGAGATTGGGTGATTTTAATTCCAACATTTCAAAGGAAATAATAAGATTAACCGTTTTTAAATGAGCAACAGTCATTATAATTATGTTTATCTATTTCCTAGTCTGATTAATTTGTGAATACAATAATTATATGATAAGTTATTGCAGTTAAAAAAATGCCCCTATAACTCAGAGAGCAAAAGCTCAAGGCAAAGAAAGAAATATGAAGGGCAGCCGTGCCGTGATGAATGCTCCTGCTCTACCGTTGCGAGTGCGCCTCAACATTCCATTGTATTTTAAATTGAATAGAAGGGAGAGTAACGGTAAATAAACAAAGATGTATTATTTTGAAAGAATTAATATTATGATTTTTAGGATAGTAAGCATCGAAACTTTTTTTTTTTTTTTCGATAAAAAAATAAAATATATTATTGTATTTTTTAATTCCTTTTGTTATATATAATGAATCTAACTCGAATCTAAGTAATAATCCTAATAATTACGTAATTTTATATATTAAAATTTACTATCATTCATAATGCTGTTTCGCTTTATGTGGCTCATCATATCTAATCATATGCTTGAAATAAAAATAATTTGATAATAATTTGTTTCTGGATCCGCGCCTGATTATATTTATATATATATTAATAATTTTTTTTTTTTTACAAGGATACACCCCTAAGAGCTTACAGCTCGCGGCGGGGTACTGGGTAGGGATATAAGGTAGGGAACGGATAGTGGCCACGGCCTGCATGCTTACGCGTCCCAGCATTCGCTGAGGTGAGACTGAGGGAACCGTGGAAAACCTCAGTCAGGACGGACACCTTTACTTTTTCTCAATGGACCAAAGCGATGTCCAAAGCCTGGGGAACCACACACAAGTGCATCACTGCACTGGGTGGAAAGCGAGACGACTTTACCCCAGGGAGGGAGCAGCGTATTTTTTACTTGAAACGGTCACCCATCCAAGTACTAACCACGCTCGACGTAGCTTGACTTCGGTGATCTAACGAGAACCGGTCAATGCACTGCGCCAATAATATTATTATTAAAAAAAAATAATAATAAATTAAATAAATAAAAATATTTATTTATTTATATTTATATATATTTTATATTTTTGTAGATATGTATTATATAAATACATATATAACTATAGATATAATAATAATAATAATAATAATAATAATAATAATAATAATATATATATATATATATATATATATATATATATAGTTATATAATATTATAACTATATTATAAATGTTATAATAAATATTATAATTTTATATAATTACGGTCCAATAATTAATAATAATTTTATAATAATTAATTAATTTTTCTCTCAATAAAAAAAATCGATATATATATATATATTATGTATTTTTTTTTTTATTGGAGGAATTTAATAGCTAGAGCTAGGCCTTGTAGGAGCCATCAATTTCCGTGTGCAGACTACCAATGCTGAGCTGCATGAGCACGGCCCATGGGTCTGCACGGCCCACGGGCCCGCCCGTGCAGATCCGTGCGCGAGCCCGCAGAACCTAAGCCATCTCGGCGCCCTCCCTGCTGCTGGTAAAGCTCAAGCTGACCATCCTCACTTGCCTCGCTGCTTGCTGGCGAGCAAGCTAGGTGCAGTCCCGAACAATGGGACAATGCACAGTACATCCGAGGAGAAAAAAATTCAGCAAGAGGGCTTGTGACAAAGTGGGGAAATATAGTGTGTAATTTTCTTACTTGTAAAGTCCTTAAAACATTGCTGTACAGTATCCATATTAACTTGTTCATCAGAGAATATATATATAATTATTATTATACAATTAAAAATTAAATATCCTTTAAAGTTTTGTAAAAATGTTGGAACAAAATTCTTCCAATCAGTATTTTTCGAAACGCAAACGTTGCGCCTCTGGTGGCCGGCTACGTAGCGGCAGTCCTTAAAAAAGTAGTTTGACGAAGAGTTGTTTTCCATTGTAAAATATTTGATTATATACTGTATTATTATCTTATATGGGTGAATGGACACTTATGTGAATGGGATATTCTTTTTTCAAGTCACCCATTGAGTTGCTGCACTATTATATATGTTTTATTTTGTACTCAATAAACAACAGTTATTATTACAAACTAATCTATAGGCCTGTTCGTAAACCCTGCTCGGTGTACACTTTCTGCACCCAATCGACCTTATATTCCATGTACATAAGGTCGATTGGGTGTAGAAAGTGTACACCGAGCAGGGTTTACGAACAGACTTATCATTAATATAATTATTCAACATTTTCTCATACTTTATTGAATTGTTTTATTCAAATTTTCATATAAAATTGCAATGTATGCTTTCAATTTAAATGTAGCAGATTACTTTTAGTTATGTACAAAAAATCAGAGTAAATAGGAGTTTTATAAAAATCACAAAATTTATATTTTGATAAAAAAAAGCATGAAAAAACTAGAAAATGAGAAAAAAAGATTTCGTATATCATTTTTATGATATAATGTACCCTTTTTATGTATGAAATAATGTGTTATAGTAGTATTTCAAATCTTCTTACACCTTTCTTGAATAAGTTGAATTATTACCTGTGATTTATTCTTTATTATTATAGTCATAAAGTGCACACAGTCTATCTATTTATTTTTCATTATATTTTTTAAAAATGTAAAAGTATTGCAGTCAGCTTGCAGCTGCATGTCTTGATGCATAAAAGTTGCATTTGTACTTTCTATTCAGTATTTTTATTGCTCTCAAGACATAATAAAAAAAAAAGAGTTTACATAAAGTACAGAGCTTCTATGTAAAGTGCTTTGAATTCATATGAGAATTTTCTTTGTGCATGAAAAAAATATCGTCAAGAGCTTACACAAAATTTATATATATAATTTTGTCATTATCTAAAAGTGTGTCACAATCGTTTAATGATATTGGTTTCATTAACACTATTAATATATATTTATTTTGAAGTCATGTATATTTTTTTAACAATGAGTCTCAGTTACTTCGGAGTCGAAAAATATTTTTGTACGACGGAATTGAATGAAATAAATTTTAAAAAATCAAGAATATTTTAAAACTTAATCGCTTATGGTTTGAGCAAATTCAATGTGGCAGTTTTCTTACAACAGCTCCATTTCCGGTTTTCGTCCATAAGGCCAATGATAAACTTCTACCTCAATTTTCACAAAACTGATAAGACAGATTCGCTTTAAAATTTGTATTTAACTTATTGATAGGGAGTTCTAGGTTCTTTGCAAGTCTTGTTGAATTCAGGCGATTGCGAGATCTCAATTAACTGACTTGTGAGATTCATCCTCAATTTATATACTTTATTTTATAGTTTTGGTGGTACATAGAGGAACCATAGCAAAATTATAATAATCAAAACAAACACTTAAATAAATATAAAATATAATTTAAAACAAACATATTATATATTACCCTTAAACTTCAATTTAAAAATAAAGTAAAAGTTTTATAAATTTTTCCTCTCATTTTCTACTTTAAATTTTTAATAAAGATTTAATAAAATTACATTATAAGAGTATCAGAAATTTTTAAGGTGAGAATATTTATTTATTTTATTTATTATATTTTCCTATTTACTAAGAATGTAAAGTAGAGCAAAAGTTTTTTTAATACGATTCTGTGACAATAACTATATTTTAGCGTTGGAAAATATTAAAATAATTTCAAGACAACACGTATATACACAATATATTTGACACGTTAAAGTCACCATATAGAATTAAACATTTAATTTCAGAATTTATAGTTTTGTTTTATTAAATTTAAATGTTGTTCAAATCCCTCTTTTTTAAAATGCAAATTATTTTTATTTAATTAAAAAAAAATTGCCACTTGTATAACAAACACTACGTTTACATGAAGGTGTTTAATACGCATACGTTGAAGACGCCTCATAAGAATAACATTATCCGTCGTCAACGAATACACATTAAACACCGTCATGTAAACGTAGTGATCACACATTGTATGTTCTGTAAAGCATGATGCTCATGCCAGCATTTTTTCTAACTGATAATAAAAATTAATACTTTAAATATGGGGTGTATTCACAAAGCACTCAAATTTTTATCACTGGCTAAATTAGAAACATGGAGCTAAACATGGTTCTAAAATGAGGGCTAAATTGGTGCTAACATATATTTTTAACATTGCTTAGCACGGATTTAGAGCACAAGTTTAGTACCATGTTTAACCCCTAGTTTAGCACTATTTTTGGTATTCAAGTAAATCCAGTGTAAAAATAGAGACTAAAGTTCTTTGTGAATGCTCCCCATATGCTGTATATTAAGTTTAAAATAATAGAGTATCATTAAAAGCGAAGAAATTTTTCAAAGCATATCACTGTACACAAACTTTTGTATTTTTTTTATAAATCTTCATTGGTTACTTAATAACAATAAAATATAGAGAAAATTTTCCGAGGTTGGTGTAATAGATAAATCATTAAAATTATTTCTTGGGAAAAGTTTTGAGTCACAATTTTTGACAAGCTATTAAGATACATTCGCACTTGACAATGTTTAATGCGTATTCGTTGATGGCGCCTCATAATAATATTATCCGTCGTCAACGGATCCGTATATTAAACACCATTATGTGAACGTAGTGATTGACATACAACTTTGTGATCGATAATGACATATATGAACTACTTGCTCTTTCATGCAGAACCAAGAAGAAAATTATCTTCACTGAGAAATATTTACAACCATTGATGCCCTTCTTTTAAAAATAAACATATCGTAACTGTCCGAATATTTTAAAATTGTATAATATTTTACACTATCAGTTATATACTCTGGTTCACATTTAACTTGATTTTTGTCGTGTTTGTAATATCTTTAGTCATTGGTGCGTTGTTTTTAACGAAGAATATCATTGGCCAAGTCGAGCCGAAGGACACCCAAGAGTTTCCGACGAAAACCAAGTTAAATATGAACCTTACAAGTTTAGTATAATATATTTAAGATTCAATAAAAAGTTTATTACTTATAGTTAAATTTGTTATATAGCTAAAATGCTACTAAACTATATTTATTATATCAAATGTTTGTTATAAAAAGGTGTAAAAACTACAGATGGTATTAAAGTTAAAAAGCACCATACATAAATCAAGTAGAAAAGTTAACACTACCTTACTCATCCCACCCTCTTATTGTTAGATGTGGAAAACAACTTTGAGGGTTACAGAAGGAAAGGAAAATGGTATGAAATCCCTTGGAATTATTTGAGTAAACCCCAGCAGCTTACCAAAGAGCTGAAAACTGGGTAAATACAAGCACTAAGCGCTCATGACCACTGGGGTATAATGTATGTGAAGGTGCAGAGAGAGAGAGAAAGAGAGAGAGAGAGAGAGAGAAAGAGAGAGAGAAAGGAGACAAGGAAATTCTAGATAGCAAATATGTAGAGAGAAAACAAACCAAAATTATAATGAAATAAGTAATAAAAGATAAGAATGTAAAATAAAGGGTACAAAAATGAGATATTATAAGAAAAAAATTAATGGAAGAAGAAGGGAAGTAAAAAGTAAGTAATGTTTTAGGAAAGAGAGAGAGAGAGTTAGAGAGAGAAAATTAAGATAGAGAAAGGGATAGAGAGAAAGAGAGCGAGAGAGGGAGGGAGAGAGAGAGAGAGAGTCAGTAGGTCAATGAGAGTTAACAGTTGGTGCACCAACATCGATTGCGTTGGCGTTTCAACATTCGCTGCTTCGAGAGCTACAGGCATAGCAAAGCCATTAGAAGTGCAGCGAGCATATATACGGATGATCTTATGATAGTGTCAATATATGAAAAGTGTAGTAGTTACCATTTAAATATGCTTGAACGGATATTAAGTTTAAATTTTCCTATTTTATGTTAAAGGAAATTTAAATATAAAGATTATATAGTTTGACAGAAACAAAGAAAATAAGAAGATAAAATGAAAAAAAGAAATATAGAGAGAATAAGATTTTAAATATAAAAGTTCTTTATAAAATATAGTATCGTGGAATAAGAAAATATGTTATTGAAAAAAATTATGTAATATTTTATAACATTATAAGTTTTAGTTAAACCATGAAGATGAATAAAATAAATGATATTTTGTAATGCAATAGGAGACAGTTTAAATGTATAATAATAATAATTATTATTTTTTTTATCAAACCTTGGGTACTTCTACTTACTAATTAAGTAATTACTCACTAAGTTTGAAACCCCGAAACTTCCGAAACCCTAATTTAGCGTTTCGTGGGCTCTTCCGGAACGGGGACGGCCACGGCCTTGAAATCCATCCCGGCATTTGCCTGCGACTGAGGGAAACGTGGAAACCTCAGCCAGGATGGACGCTACAACTTTTGTCAGTAAACAGGGAGTGCAATGGTCCAAAGCCAGGGGAACCACATATAGTGGAAAAGCGCAACGATTTACTCCTGGGTGGGAAAAGTGGTTTTTGTTGAAAATGGTCACTCATTCAACTACTAACCCGGCTCGGCGTTACTAGACTTTGGTGATCTGACGAGATCCGGTCAAGCGCACTGCGCCACACACACTCAAGATTTCCATATTATTATAATAATAATTATAATAATAATACGGAAATCTTCCTCATATAATTTAAATATATATATATATATATATATATATATATATATATATATATACATATATATGCAATTCATTTTTATAATGTTAGTTATTGATTTGATAACTCTAAACAGTGTTCCAGAATTATTCATATTACAGCAACGGACTTCTCATGGAATTTTTATTTTGCTCGGACATAATTAATTAGATATTGAGTTGGTTGTATACCTAAGGACACTTTATGTCAGTGTACGAACAACGTGCTTTTGAATGAACTTTTTAGGTTAATGACCACGTGGTTGAGTGGTGATGATTGGTGCGCTCAGGTAATCAGCTGATGGCAACCATCAAGTAGCACTTACGGCTTAAGCTTCTCCAGGGCAGTTATAGTAACGATAATTAGGGTCCTGTCATCTCACAAATGTGTGGAAGGAAAGAGCATGGAAAATTACAAACTGCAGTTGTATGCAATAGAGTATTGACCTCAAAAATTTTTATTGCAGAAATGGATAGAGGGTGCAAAGTTATGCTACCCTGATTTTTTTCAAATTTTTTATAGAGCCCGGGAAATATTTTTAAAAAAATTATTGAAAGTTATTTTTGTGACGTCACGAGACGCCGCTCCTTAAGAAGAAGATAGGACTTGCCGCCGCGCGACGTCACAAAAAGGACTTTCAATAATTTTTTAAAAATACTTCCCGGGCTCTTAAAAAATCTGAAAGAAATCAGGGTAGCATAACTTTGCACGCTCTATCCATTTCTGCAATAAAAAAAAAAAAATTTGAGGACAATACTCCGTTTTGATGAGCATGGAAAGTGTATCCACTTGCTTACAACAACCTTAAGAAACGTTATCATTGTTTATATTGCTATAATATTTTTTTAACTTAAACCATAATTTCTAGGGTAATGGTCATAAGTGTCTGTAAAAAACCCGGAGCCATGGCCCTAACAATGCATCCCAGCATTTACGTATTTGCAACCATATAAAAGGAACCATAGAGATCTTATATTAGTAAGGATAATTGGCATGTGATGGGAAATATAATCAATTTTCCGAATGCACTTGAAGCTGCATTTTTATTTTCCCGATTTAAAGTATCAGATCTATTTTTATAGAAAATTGAATTTTAATTTAATACGATATAATTAACAGAAAGATCGTCAATTCAATAACTTTGTTATTTGATTAAAGTTTAATCAATAATCAATAAATTAATTATAAGTAGGACAAGGCTGCATGCAATAATAATTTTTTCAACTCACTTTACATAATTTTTGCGCAAACATTGTGCACACAATGTAATTTTTCCATTTCAGCATCTTTGATGACTTAGGTAATAAAGTTATTACTTCGTCTTTGAAGATTTTATTAAAACAATTTGCTCCACAAATAATAAAATAGATAAGTAAGTTAGTTTAGAATGCAGACAAAAACATTCAATCTCAGTACGGAGAAGAACATGAAGAACAGCATTTATAATAAAATTCTTTATGCTGATAAACAATGATTTGTTTTCTGTTTAATTAATTTTTGTTATTCAAACTTATTGTGAGTTTGCTGATGGTGCATCAGTCAAGTTTTTATATATAGTGGTCGAAATCTAGGCATTTTGCTTTTTGAGTGTATATAGGAATTATTTTTTCTTGCTCAGCATGTCAACTGATCCCGTGAAATTAATGAAAATAAACAAATAAAAAATAACTTTTAACTTTTTTTTTTTTTGTTTTTGTGTATTTTTTTTAAAAAAATTGCATTTTTTTTATTTTTAGCCATAAAGAGGCAGGTTAATTCATAATGAAATATTATTTTCATGTTATTTCCTGTAATTATTTCAATCGTTATATATCTTTTAAATTTTTAATGCTGGGCGCGAGGCCGAAGGACTTATCTACAAAGTTCAGGTTTCTTAATACTAACCGCGGTTAGTGAGAAAACTGGTAATATTTATTTTTGAATTGCACGCATTAATTTCACCATGAAACTGTTACAAACACAAAATAATAATAAATATTTATTTTCTAAACAATTCTCTTTTTGCTCTTTGTGTGTTACACTTATTTATAAATACATTATATATATGATACATTATGAAAATCAGCAAGCATATTTTATTATTATTATTATATACAGAATTTTTAATGTTACATAATAATATATAGTAGGATTTTTAACCTTTTATTAGTTTATATATAGTATTTTATCCTAGCAGTTATTATATCATAGAAGAGCAACTGTTAAAGTAGTAGTAAGAGAGTCCCATGAACATATAATTCCCACCGGAAATAGCCGGAAGTGTATATTTTTTAAAGTCTTTTCTATAGGAATTTAAATAATAAAACTCTATAGTTATATTTTTATTAGAATTTTGTTCACCGTATCACGTTTTATAATTAATTCCGTCTACTTCCGGTTTTAATAAATAATTAATTCAACTGTAGCAGCAGCTTACTAACTTAATTATCTGTCGTGCTCACAAATAATGTAGTTACTTGACTGGCTGGATATATGTCTGACAATGCTACAATGCTTCAACGATGATTGTGAATCATTAACGAGTCCATTTCAACTCCCTTACCAGTCTGCTGCTACCTTGTGACTTATACTACTGAGAGAATATGTACGAATATATATAACAACCTACATATCTCATTTATAAGTAAAACTGTCAAGTTAGAAAACGTTTAAAATATTAAAGAATTTTATATATTTTGTTTTAAATTTTGCCGCTATTATTTTATTTCTGATGTCAAGCGAGAAAAACGTAATTAATTTAATATTGCATGACAGCTTTCTTGGTGACAAAATCATCTTTTATTTTCATTTTGTAAATTGAAATTAAAATTTTTGATACTAAATTATTGAAAGCATACGTTACATTCGCAACGTATATGCAATAAGAGGGGTCACACACTGCCTTAGTATCGCATCGTATGACTTCGTATGATAAAAATTTAGAACCGATTCTAATTGAGAAACGTACGATCGCATACGATACGAAGCTATGTGCGTGCGTACACCTGATCGCATAGGATCTCATTTTTTTTATCATACGCTGCGAAATCATGCGAATTTGTTTGAGACGGCCGTTAAAACTTCATTTTATTTTTTCCCAAAATAAATATACCTTTCAGGGGCCAAAGTGGTCACGTCTCTTAACTTTATAAATTCAGAAAAAATCACAATTTATAATGTATTTTTTTGTATTAGTAATAAAGTATTGAAAAATTCCTTTCTTTAAGCTTGAACATTGTCTTTAAATATATTCCGGTTGAATCTAACTGATCTGCTGCAATTTATTAAATATATTTGATAAAGATTGTAATTCTAGATATGTTTAAATCAGCAGAAACATTGTTTTTGTATATTAAACTTGGCCAAGACTCTGAAGGTCATTCACTTTTATATTGGACGTTCCTCGGGGAGCGGTTAAGTGAAGAAGGTCGAGCAATCAGCTTCATAACTAGGTCAAGGCTACATTAATTGTCCATGACCCTTCACAAGAAGTTACTTAACTTTATGAACGTCGTTGTGGTTGTAATGCTGGCTAGCAGAATGGCCAACCGTAATTATCATTGCATGCAGAGTTACGCTACTGCGTCACCTGTTATTAATAAAAGTATAATACACTAAAATAACAATGCACTTTGAGTTTTTTATGCATTCTTCTTATATTTAAATAATATATAGTACACTGGTGATCATTAAAATTGAAATCATAGCCGCCATTTTGTTTCTTACTTTAAGCTCGTGTGACTCGTGTCTGAATCTAATGGCCGTAAGTTGCAGCCAACCTATCCGAGAAAAATCGGAAAATTATCCGAGAATTTTAATGTTAATTGATAAATAATCCATGGATAATCCTCGGATTATTCTCGGATAGGTGGCTGCAACTTACGGCCATAAAAGAAGAAACTACGGCCGGTTTTTGCGGTGAAATAAGTCAAATTAATTTGAAATTTCCTCCGGAAGTAGCCGGGAGTGTGAATTTTGTGGCTATTCTGTTTATATTCAGTTTTGCAACTTTGCAGAGTTTTTTTTTTTTTTTTTGCTAGAAGACCATTTTGTGTGAAATTGAAATGATGAAATACAAATAAAAAAGCCAGAAACGTCACAGTTCCGGCTACTTTCCACAGAGAGAATATTTAATAAATTTGAAGGATTGCACAGAAAATATCCTTATATTTGAATCAGCTGGCGCAACTTCAAAACAATGAAATATTTGGTAACGACAACCTTTGGAGAACCTAAAGTGATTATGCGCAATTGTTTGACTGGCTGCATACCCACAAGGAGCTTGGAGATTAACAAACTTGTAAATGTACGTTTTATGACAGTTGGAGTGTACCTTTTAGAATATTACTACTTAATTATTTTCATTGGTTCATAAAAAAACTTATCTGATCTGTATGAAAGCAATTTACGTAATTGAAATAATGGTAGTACGTGAATAAGCAATATCAATTAAAATGTTGTATGTTATATAAGAAAATGACAATTGGAAAATCTGTTTCTATAATATAACTTAAAATTATGAATCTAATGTTTTTACTTAAAAACTATGTAGCCTTTTATTTCTTTATTTTAAATAGAAAATATGTCACTTTTAATTAAAATTATTTTATAAATAAATAAAACATTCTTGATAGTTTTTTATTACTGAACAAAGACAGTGCAATATAGCAAGTATACTGTAAACAAGAATCTTTAAAGATAATATTGTAACATTAAAAAAACATTAGTTCAATATAAAGTATCAATAAATTTATTATATCATTACTTTGTTAAAGTCTGTAGTACGTAAAATTTAGTAGTTAGACGATGGTAGTGAGTGTTAAGATTGTTAAGCCGTGGAAAATGTCTGGTAGACCGTAGCAGCTTCGATCCTCTCTAGATTCACGACCGCCATAAAACTACACATACACATGGTGAGCAGTTAAACGTCCGTTCCCTAAGCAGCCGAGGAAAAGAAGAGAAATATTTACGAGGTTGTTAATTCGACAGACCCGCACAGTTGCAAAAAACTCACACCATGAGACCTCGATTGTTGGCAGTACACATCAACAGAGATATGGATAGAGATATAAAGGGAGAGAGAGAGAGAGAGAGAGAGAGAGAGAGAGAGAGAGAGAGAGAGAAATGGAAAGAGAAAAGGTGCATTTCCATGAAGCGATGTCGTATAATACGGAGCTTGGAGGGGCGAGAAAAGCGCACTTGCTTCAATATCATATGGCGGCCATGTTGGCGATAAAATTGCTCCACACAAGGCGAGGAAATCACGAGCCTCTGATTGGCTGCGGCACGCGATATTCTAGATTTTTCCGCTCCATGGAAAAGCACCTAAAGAGAGAGAGAGAGAGAGAGAGAGAGAGAGAGAGAGAGAGAAAGAGGAAGAGACAGAGATAAATAAATTACAACACTGTTGCTAGACTTTGCTGTCTCATAAAATTAAATAAAGTTAGCTTAAGTGCGAAAATCTACAATAACGGTACACATACACACACACAGAGTATAGCATCATAAATTTAACCACTTTTATGAATTTATATACATTATATTTTTAGTACTTTTTCATAAATTTCTTTTTTTTTCTTGTTGCAATATATTTTTATTAAAAAGTTTTATTTTTTTCCCAGACTTAGTTTTTTTTTTTTTATATATTTTTAAATTTTACTATAATGTTAATAAAGTGCATTATTAAAATTTATATTCTTATTAAATTATCTATAAGAAATAGCTTTTTGATAAGTTACATATTTTATTATATATCTATAAAATAAATGCTAACGTTTGCAAAGAAAAAAAAATATTCAGAAAAGCCTTTTAACACGTTTTTCCTTTTGACTGGAGAACGGATGTATTAGTGGCAAAGGCAATAAAAAAAGAGAGGAGAGAGAGAGAGAGAGAGAGAGAGAGAGAGAGAGAGAGAGAGAGAGAGAGAGAGAGAGAGAGAGAGAGAGAGAGAGAGAGAGAGAGAGAGAGTGAGAGAGAGAGAGAGAGAGAGAGTGAGAGAGAGAGAGAGAGAGAGAGAGAGAGAGAGAGAGAGAGAGAGAAAAAAAGTGCGGATATAACCAAATGCTTTGTCGTTGGGCCGATAGTATCGATTGAACTTGTCGAGTTGAGGCAAACCCAGCCTTTGAGAAAAATCTGCTGCATTATCTCCGACCAAACTAATTACCATGGTACCGCTTTTCAAGAGAGAGGGAGAAAATATCAACTTTATTAATAAATTTTCATTTAAAATGTTGTTGCAGCTAATATTGTTTTATGTTTGTATTTTTTTTATCAGAGTTTGTTAAAATTTATAAAGAAGCATTGTTCATAATAAAAGAATAACACCTAAATGATCATCGTGTTATTGATGAATTGGAAACCATCTTGTACATAATTTATGATTTTTTTATATAGACCTATTCTTTAATTAAAAATTATGTTTTCTTTCAAAATCCATAAAAAATATAAATAATATCGATGGTTATCAATTTTAATTGGTGTTTTTTAATTGCACTTTGTTTTCGTTTTAGAATAAATATTATATAAAAAAGTTAATACATTCTTACTTCTTTGACACTATTAAGCTTGTTTGCATGCCAGAGAGCTTGAATATTAGAAGCTCTTTGACTTTTGCTGTATTTAATGCATTCAAGAAATAAATAAATAATAACAATAAAACATTTTGAGACTTATAATGTCATGTATTAATAACTAAAATATTTATTAAAAATACAAATAATAAATATACTTGAAAATATTTTAACAATTTCCAAAGTAGAATAATTTGAGGCTTGAATAGAAAATAAAGACTTCACAAAACACCTAGCTTGTGTCATATATATATAAGTATTTATAAAGCTATATATATATATATATCAGACATTATTTTAAACTAGGTAACTATTTTTCTCTTCATACTTTATGTACTGAATGCTTTTGCTTGTTGAGTTGAAGAAAATAAAAGCTCTTTACCTGTAAGCTTTTATTGTAAGTTGTTTCAAGTATTTTCTCCTCTTTTTTTTTATCTGGTGTAAACAGAAAGTATGTGTAACTGTTTTCAAAGTTAGAAACTTGAAGTAAGAGGACTTTCTGGTAATAGATCCTATTTCAAAGCTGTTTAACATTACAAGTACGAAATAGCCAGAAGTAGTAGCAAAGAGATGTGTGTGGTTTTGAGTTTGGTGTGAAGTTACATCTCACTCCTTATACGAAAATCTTCTCCTCTCATCTTTCTTTAGGTACGTGTTCGTCACACCAGTAAGGGCAAAGACATTCCAAGATAATTTAACTCTTTGTATGCGAGAGTTTTAGTGAGAGAAATTTGATGATGTACGAGTGTCAAGTAACTTAATGAGATGTATGAGAGGATAAAGGAAAAGGTAATTAGACAAAGAAGACAAGTTAGAAGATATTGGAGTTAAATATTGATGATTCACTGACACTTTCCTAGTCTAGACCTAAAAGATAATTTACCAAGATTACTTCTTATCTCTCTTTTTGCTAATTATTATCCGTAGTTGTTAATTTAAGTTAATATGTCTGGAAAGTATATAGCAAGAATTGAATAGGTTTAAGTATTTTATGTTAATGTTAATTATGTGTTTTATAAAATTATTACTCAAACATTTTTTTCAAAGTATTTTAATAAATATTGGGTGGGATTCACGGAGAGTTAAGGAGCGTTTTAGGAAGCGTTTTTCTTACCTGTTACCTGGTATAAAAAACGCTTCTTCAAATATCTCTCCCTAAAACGCTCCTTAACTCTTCGTGAATACCAACCATTATATATTCTAAAAACAAGAAAGTTTTTAATGTAACCGAATATGGAATATACGCAAAAAAATTTGTCATAGATATGGATGGAGGGTGCAAAATTATGTTACTCTGATTTTTTCCAGATTTTTAGGGCTATTTTTTTAACAATTTATTAACAATAATTGAAAGTTTAGAGACAAGTATCAATAGGCGTCACTCCTAATTTTTTTAAAAGGGTCGTGGATTCAAACCTAAACTTCGACTAACTTTTTAGCAATACTTTCCGGGCTCAGAGAAATATGAAAAAAAAAAAGCAGAGTAGCGAGCATAATTTGGCGCCCCTGTTTATTTTTGCAGTAAAATATGACATGTAGCTGTAGGTTGTCTGTTTATACTTATATTTAGAGTATACACAAATGTTTTTAAAATGTTTTGGGAGAATGGTTCAGAATTTAATTTACATAGTGGGGGCTTGGAAGCGGTTCTGAACTCTCTAGGCAACAAAATCTGCAGGAGTTTTAGCATTTTCTGGACATGTGAGTTGGTGAATTTTGGAAATGAAAAACGGTTATTAATCAATTTTATATAATTTAAAAAAATTGCCTTCTCACCCTTACATAAAACATTAAATTTTTCTAATGGTGGTTCGCACTTATTATGGCACACAATATTATGGTATTCAGACAGTTATTATTATGAATTGTACAGATTGTTCCATATTTCGTGTTTCACTTTTGATTTTGAATAAAAAATTTAATTTTTGATATCAACATAATATTTTTTGCACACGTATGCACAAAGATTCGGGTAATTGAATGATATCCTGGGTCTTAATTAGCTAATTAAATTATTTCACCCTCCAAAATGGAGGAAAGTTAAAAAAAGAAAAACACTTATCTATGGAAAATCAATGTTAAAAGTGACCTTATTAAAAAAAGTTTTGATTTCAACTTGAAAATTTCCGTTTATTGGTAGTTGACCCCGCAGATTTCAAAACTGATATTATTATTTTATCTTTGACAGACCCTTAAAGAAAAACGGCTCCTAATATTGTTAAAAAATAAAGGTAGGACAATTTTGACAGAGCTATCATGTTGCACGTAAATTTCTACAGCAAAAAAACTTTTTGAATTTTTCCATGTAATAGAGTATATTATAAAGCTTCTGAGTCTATTTGATGGCCTAACTTTATTGGTATAGTTTATTTGTCCGTCCTTTAAGCTCGCTTGATGAAACAAATTTTGGTATCTAAAAATTAAGATCGTTATTTATTTTTATATTTCGCGTGGTTTCCACACTGAAAATTTTTCATTGCTAAAGTCAATAAATAAAAAAAAAAAATAATACTTGCTAATTAAATAATAGAAAGTTATGTTATTTTAAATTGAATATAATTTATCAATGACTCTTATATTAAAAAAGCTGAAATATATCATAATTTCACTGCAAACTTGGAATTTATTGCAGATTTTTTTTTATTCGATAACAACCAATTTTGAACGAATTTAATTTCATATTTTTTGTTGCAGGAATAAAAATTAGAGCTTACACTGCCCGCGCGCTTTGAAACATCTTGAAAGTTTCATTTTTGCTATCCCATAATATATATTATAACAAACAGTCAATGAAGTTATGTGATAATTTCTCTGCAAAAATTAAAAAATTCACGCTGTAATATTATATGTAATTTTGTAAAATTTAAAGCATTGAAAGTTATTTTTTCAAAAAATAAATACTGATGAAATTTGCTGTTAATGGTATCTATGTGTTATATTTATTTACTAGTTTTTTGTTTGTGAACGTTTGCCTATGATGTAGGTACAACCAAAATGATTAAATATTTAATTTAAACGTAATCTTACGATCTATGTATGATAGCTATTAAAAAAAAAATTAAAAAATAAATATTTAAAAAATAAACCAAGTTGAATTACGTTCTTACGTATGATCAAAATGTTCAATATTTTGTTGATAAGGAAAATTAAAAACTATAAAGGTGGCAAAATGCGTTGGCTGGTTATTGTTAGATCCCCGAAGTTAAGCAACGACAAGCATGGTTCGCACTTAGATGGTTGACCGTTTCAAATAAAAATTACGTTGCTCCCTCCCTTAGCCAAATTCATCTTGTTTCCTACTCAGTGCAGTTGTGCAGTGCACTTGTGTGTGGTTCCCCAGGCTTTGGATATCACTTTTGTTCATTGATTAAAAAAAAAAGAGGTGTCCGTCCTGGCTGAGGTTTTCCACAGTTCCCTCAGTCACACCTCAGAGAAATGTTGGGATATGTAACAATCCGTAGCCACCATCCTTTCTTTCCTTTATCCCTACTCAATATCTGAAGCTTCAAGCACATACTCATCCTAAAAAAATGATAATAACAACAACGTTAATTTATTTTCCCTTTTCATTTGAACGAGATGAGAGAGTGATAGCATGCACTTCAAATATTTATTATCATTGCTGTTGTAGTCCCCTGTCATTATTCTCATGTCTGATTGTAAGCCCCTATACATGACTTGATTTCTCCCCTGGGTAACAACATTAGCCTCATTTGACTGTGATGTGACAGGAGCGACATCACTCGAGTGTAATTAAAACTAAATTAGGAAAAATTACGCGATGTTTATACAATATTGTTATAGTATAAATTTGTATAAAACATTGTTATTTTAATGAAAGTTTTCATGTTATATTATTTATTTTAAAAGTTTTACTACCTTTATAATACCTCTAGACTATAAGTGTTATTTAATAGTATATTTTAATCCAGAGTAAAAAATGAATTAATAATTTATATAGAATAAATATTTCAGTTCTTAAATTTGTTAAAATTTAAAATCCCATGCAATGATTGAAATTTATATTTTTTGTTTGTTTGCAATGCTATATTAATAATTTTTGGAAACATTGTTTGTAAATTATTTAACAGACTTACAAAATCCTTATTCATTCATCAACGATTTAATTTGCTAATTCATTTGGATATGAATTTAAAATATAATCAACATACAAAATATACTTAATATTTTATACAATTTAATAAATTTGCATTTTTTTTTGAATTAATTAAATCAGAATAAACTAAAAAGATTTTGGTTTAAAAGCTTCAAATTTTGATGAAAGTTTTATATCATTAAATATAAAACTTAAAATAAAACACTATGATATGACTATTAAAATAAACTCTTAATATTAATATTATTAATATTTCTTAATGTAGTTCCGTAAATGATAAAAAGAACCATTTATACCAAAATGAACATGTAATAGTGAACATAGTAATATATATTGAGTTAATTCTCTGTTACTTTTTAAGCTACGGTAAAGTAATAGTAATGGTAGTAGTTAGTTAGATAATAATGTATTTTCCATCAAGTTGAAATTAGATTACAATATCCCCCCTCCCCTCTCTCCTTTCGTACATTTTGTTAGGGTTACAAAGGGGAAATGATAAAGTCATGGCAGACGGTACTAGAGGAAAAACGAAGATAAAATACGTCTTGCCAATATCCTCCCTCCCCCCTCCACCTCATTGGTTTATATGATCAACTTGGAGGGTCAAAGATTATCGTAGAACGCCAAATAACTTTTACGTAAATTACCTCTTTTCCCGCTCCTTTTCAAATATGATTTATTTTATGTAACTCCTCCTTTTACTATTAACCTTTACTAAAAAAAAAAAAAAAAAAAAAAAAGCTAACAACCCTTTTATGTTATAAAAAAAGATAAGAATAAAATGATTTATTATTATATTTTATCAAGTTTATAAATAAAAAAACATGTTATTTAATATTATATTGTACCATTTTTATAAGCAATATTTATATAATTCTCTACGGATTAAATAACATAATACTTGGAAATGAACACATGATATTTATTTATTATTGTAAATAACATAAAATATTAATCTAATTATGACAGCCGTGAAAATAAATCTACTGTAAAGAAAAATGAAAATATAAAATATAAATAATGAATATATAGTATTATAGTTGATTCAAATATTATATAAATTTACTTTAATATTTTACATTGTAAGGTCGAGATAATACGAATCAGCTGGCCCAATGCTAAAAAAATCCCATTCATAAAAATTCTGTAAAAAATTTAAAATGTTCTCCTCTACATCCCCTATCAGTAGGTAAAATATCAGGTATGTATACAAAAACGAGCTAGTTTTCGAGTTATTAATTTTTAAAGTTCTCTAATTTAAGATGGAGAAATGGATCTTCCATGTTAAATTAGTCAACTTTAAAAATTAATAACTCGAAAACTAGCTCGTTTTTGTATACCTGATATTTCACCTACTGATAGGGGATGTAGAGGAGAACATTTTAATTTTTTTTTCATAATTTTTATGAATGGGATTTTTATTAACATTGGGCCAGCTGATCCATGTTATCTCTATTATACCTTAAAACCATCAAATCAAGAAAAAATACATTATAATTCAATTGCGAAAAAACAACAGAGTTCTTATTTTATATTATCCTCCTTATATATGCAAGAGCGGGCCAGGACCAAATTTCGGAGGGGGATGGATACAGGATCTTGAGTTATATATTGCCATTTTTTTCAAAATTTTTTGAACCCACCAACACTTTCAAAATCGCTGTGACGTCATAGTCATGAAATGACTTTTCCTATGCTTACGTGTTAAATATTTTCATGCTCATAACCTCAAAGCAAAAACGCAGCTCGATTTTTAAGTGTTTAAAAAAAATCTGAAAAAAATATTGATTATATAACTCGAGGTTCTCTCTCCAAATATGAAATTATAAAATCATGAAGATTATCTATTTTGAAATTGTGCTGCACCTACTTAAGGGCATTGGGTGTAGCACCGGTAGTTGGCAACACTGACGTATCTTCACCATGTAAATTTTTGATCATTGCTCCTCGGAGTAATTTTTATGCTAGAGCTAAGCTGATTGCTGTAGTATCAAGATAATTAGTAGCCCAAGGGCACAATTTGGCTAAATAAAGCCTGATTTAAAGAAAAGTATTTTTTTTTTTATTTTAGAAAAATGCAAGTAAATTTAAAAAATTACTAAAAATACTTTTCTTTAAAACAGGCTTTATTTAGCCAAATTGTGCAATTGGGCTACTTATTATTTTGATACTACAGCAATCAGCTTAGCTCTAGCATAAAAATTACTCCGAGGAGCAAGGATAAAAAAATAACATGGTGAAGATACGTCAGTGTTGCCAACTACCGGTGCTACACCCAATGCCCTTAATCGGAAAATTAGAAATGAATTACAAACTTTTTTTGAAGTAAACCATGTGTGCAGAAATGAAAAAGGAAGCGTAATTTCTAGTTCAGATGATTCAAGTGGGGCTGTAAATTTTGAATTATAACGCGGGCAATGTAGGTATTTTCCTCACTTTAATTTTTTAACATTCCTTATGGAAACAAATGTACAATAAAAAATAAATCATGAAGGTTGTCCGTTATCGCGTTAACGAGATGTTCATTTTATAATTTGTAAAACAAAAACAATGTCTGTCTAAAAGTTTAATAGTTAACTGTCATGGAATATCTATTTTACAAAATTTATATAATACTCAGTATTTTGTTTCATTAAAACTCCCATTTAAAATCAGAGAGTCAATATGAAAGCTCTACGTTTGAATATTCTGACTTGAAATGTATTTAGGAAAAAAAATATAGATATTATAATGTGTATAGGAAATAATTTCATCATAAATATCATGTTAAACAAAGGATTTGTAATGTAGTATCTTACTTCATATTATACATATTTTGATATTTTAAATTGTCAGAAAATAATTCCAGATATATAAATTATTAATACATTCCTTCATAAAATTATTATTTCGGTGTTAAAATATTATCATAGCTTAATATTGAACATCATTATAAAAACAGATTATTTTAAAATATTTTTTTTTTGTATCATACAAATAATGCATATTATTTTATGAGGACAAATCAAGCAAAAAATCATATTTGAAAAGAAATCTAGATTAAATTTTGATTATTATTATTATTATTTTTTGCAATAAAAGAAGATATTGTAAAACTCACAAAATATATAAAAAGTAATAATTCTTTCTTCTATTTTTCTTTCTCACTTGGGAAGAGAGAAGACAAATAGAATGTTTTAAGTTATTTTTCTTTTTCTTGTTCTCTTTATATAGAGTTTTCACGTTTAAAGTCTTCTTTCTACCATATAGTGTCCACCCTGTTTTTTTTTTTTTTCCTTTTTCTGTACGCTTTGTTGGTAATCTTATTGGACCAGCACACACACACTATACTGCTGGACTATGCGGCATGTTATGATCACCAAGCTTCTCCGGTGGTTATGAGTCATAAAGTCCTTTCGTCCATGCAGCAGACACGCCCACAATCTAGAAGGAAATATCGAGGAGGAGCAGTCTGGTGCTTAGATGTGTCGTAAGAAAAGCGTAATACAATCAAATTAATTTTATATTACTTTCGGAAGTAGTGAAATTTGTAGCTCTTCTGTTTGTAATTTAATTTTGAAATTTTACAAAATTGTTTGAAGTATAGTAGTATTAAGCTATGTGTGAAATTGTAATGCTGAAATATGAATAAGAAGACCAGAAAACCTTACATTTCCGGAGGGAATTTTATGTAAATTTGACTGTATTCTTACCTTCTCTCTCTCTATTTTTCTCTCTTAGAAAGGAACTCGGTGACAAACGACTTAATCAAACGCTGGAAGTGCGAGGAGAAAGCTGCAGAAGGAAGCAAACTCCACCGCTTGTAGTAGAAAAGTATAAAGTAATGCTGCGGTTTGGGGGTGAGAGAGATCACACTACTGTGTGTGGTGGCGGCTTTAACGTGAACCAGTTGCGAGGCTTGTTATTAAACTGTTCTATACAGCATACCACACTATATACCTTCTATGCCTGCTCACTTTTTTTATTGTAGAAAAGGAAGGGAAAAAAAAAATTGTGGCTTTTTTTTAACTTTGCTATTTGTGTTTATACCTATAGTAAGTGATATTAGGCTTCTAGGAATGAAATTCGTCTTTTTTTTTACTGCCAGTCATAAATGCTGCTTCTATATATAAATATAAAAATGTATAAAACAATGAACGTTTTTTTTTTAATAAAGATTATATTACAGTTAAGTATATTTTATATAAAGAAAAATGAGGTTTTGTGTAAACGTATTATAATATTCAGATCTTTTCATATTGTTTCTATATTAAAATGTAGTCTATATTTAAAAATAAAAAGAGATAAATATGAAAAAAAATGCATAATAATTACTAATTTAAATGTTATTGATTTACGGACATTACAGGCTCTCTGTTTGCCCTCACTATCTCTACGAGTTGAAATCATTTTCATCTTTTATTAATTCTTAACGTTCTCTTCGTCTTTTTTCCTCCTATTTTGCAACATTTTCGAGAAAAAAAATACGAGATCACGTCTTTTTTCCTCTTATTGAACATGAAATTTTAGAAATAATGAGTGCGATTCAAGAAGGAAATTATCCAGGTTTCTCATTAATCACGTTTATTGTCATTGAATTAGGCTGGCGCTAACCACGGTAAGTCAGAAACCTGGATAAATTTGGGGACAACTCTTTCGTGAATCGCGCCCAATGTTGGCGATTCACGAAGATGTTAGCCAGGTTTGTAACCACGTTTAGCTTAAGGTCTGTCGCTATGCAGCCGGCCACCAGAGGCGCGACGTATGCCTTTTAAAAAATAATTATTGGATGAATTTTGTTCGGCTTCTTCTGCAGAACGATAAATTATATTCCATTTTTGATGATATAATGTTATTCATACATATAATCTTTAGGAAACCTGTTAATATAAATTCGTATCGGTAAGATTTTGATGACTTTATTAGTACGAAAAAATACATATAATATTTCCCTACTTCCTCACAAGCCATTTTGCTGATTTATTTTCGCCGCAGATGTACCGTACTGTACTGTACATTGTTCCATTGTTGGGGACGAGCGGCCGGCCTGCACCTTGCTCGCTAGCGGTCAGGCAGGCGAGGCGGGCCACTTGGCCTGCAGACTTTCACAAGGGTTGGCGCCTTGCGGCTCGCGCGACGCAAATATAATATAATCGCGGGCCGTGCTTTTACCTTATCTATGGTCAGGAAAAATGAATACATAAAAATATTGCACCATCAATCAAAATGAAATGAATGCAGCATTTATTAATGTGATATAAATATTATAAATATAACATACATTTAATATAAATTTATAAAAAAGTATATAAAAATATAAATATAAATGAAACAAAATATAAAATAATATTAAAATATTAATATAATATAATATATAATATAATATTAAATTTTTTTTATAAAAATTGAAACATATTAATACAACATTATATATACATATTATATATATATATATATATATATATATATATATATATATATATATATATATATATATATATATATATATATATATATCAGAGTCTTCTGCGCGCAATGTTTCTAACAAAACATTGTTCAATGTCTGTCGCGTGGCCCGATTATTGCGTGACGCTTTAGTTCCATTTTGCGCCCGCCAGAGTGACCAGAGGCGCCACTAGCGAGCGGTTTTTGTTGACTATGCGCCATTGTTTAACATAGGAAATTCGCGAGTTGACGCCAAAATGTAACAATAACTTCCAAAATATCACACCAAAAGTATAAAAAAAATCATTATTTCGTACTACATTGATCCAGGTAATGTAAAAAATTAATTATTAGTAAATATAACGGTACTTTATCTTATTTTTAGCACATAGAAAAGACGACGCAGACTGAGGTTGGCGTTTCATTGCCTTTAATGTGATTCTATGCAATCATAGATGTTAGATGGGACTCCAGTCACTCCAGCATTAAAGTCTAAAAGCATAGAAATTTGTAAATTATCGAATTACTGCTATATCTTCAGGATATAAGAAATTCAAAGGTACAATTTTAAAACCCTATTATATTGCTTTTTATTTTTAAATAAATCAACAAATGGACACTGGTGCGGCTGGTAAGGGTAGCCAAGTCCTGCCAGAACTGCTAGCTAAAAGATTTTAGAGCTTACAAGCCCTTGTGGGAACACAGAAATGATATACATTACTTACACCATGGTTATCGCTCCACATTTCTTCTACCGTTTCAATGATAAAAAACCGTTAAAAATTCTTAATTTTTTCTATAAAATTGCCGCGCATGTTTTTTTCCATTTCACTTGATTTTTGAAAACATGTCCTCAATTTTCTAATTATTTTTATTAGTTTTTCATGTTATTCATAATGCTTCCCTTGATAATTACCGCTCGCTGGTGGCGCCACCACCGGCAAAAAATTGTAAACAGCGGAGTTTGTTTACTTTTTTCCTTTCTCGCGTTCAACAATCGAAAATTACACCACGCGACAGACATTGAACAATGTTTTGTTAGAAACATTGCGCGCAGAAGACTCTGATATATATATATATATATCAGGGGCGGCTCGTGCCCCTTTTCCGTGGGGGTGCTGCCTGACATGGGACCCGCAGAACACCATGGGGGGGTTTGGGGGGCGGAGCCCCCCAATGGCCCGCCGCAGGCGCGATTTTTTTTAAGGACACGCCCCTTTTTTAGGGTAAAATTATGACAAAATCATATAATAATGCTCTCAACAACGAAGCAGAAATTATCTAAAATCAAAAAATGCATGCATTTTATTTATAATTTGTCATGACATGCACTTATGCGAGCCCTTTTGAAATCGTGATTGAATGTTTCAAACTTAATATAATATCCAATTTTTAATTATTTTTTTTAATTCATAAGTCCTTTCACGTGGTAAGAAATATATATTTACATAAAAATAAATATTGTTTTAAGCCCTTTTTTTTTTAAATAATAGTGTCAATCAAACTGCATTCAAACTGCATTGTTAATATGAAACCTGAATGTCTGGTATAATTTTTACGCAATGTATATAATGAACATCAAATAAATCGATCATGGTATATACAATATGTACAAAATAAGGCAACAACCAGAATCTAATATAAATTTTTAAAGACCAAATTTAATAAAAAAATAAAAAATGAAATTTATATAAGAAAAAGGTAAGCGGACCAAATACCCCCGGACCAAATATCCCCGCCCGGACCGGACGAAATACCCCCGGACGAAATACTCCCGGACGAAATATCCCCGGACGAAATACTCCCGGACGAAATACCCCCGGACGAAATACCCTCTTGTAAGTGGAGAGGGGCGGGTGACCGACGTGGAAGGGGAAGTTGACTTTATTTATAAAGTCGGTTTTTCTGTCTTTTGTCTGACGTCACGCGCGTCGTATTAAAGAAGGAAGTTATATTAGTAACGTTAGGCCAATACGTTATGCATTAATTTATCATATCATTCATATCGAATTAAAATTAATGTGTAATAAATTTTGATACGATACATTTTATGCATGTTAATTATTAGTGTTTATTGCATTTTTTAGATTTTTTTTTTAACTAAAAATTTTCAAAATCATCCCTATAATATAATTTTTTAACTTAAAAAAAAAATAAGTAAATTTTTTTAGTGTAATTTTTTAATTCTGATTCGATCGGTATAGGTCTAAAAATGCAATATTTTTTATTGTTTTCATGGTTCCCCGGTGCTATAGGTGCCGTGAACACTTAACGTAGAGCATGTGTACCCTTCCTGAAGAAACTTAATTTTCTTGTTGTTCTATTTATTTCCTTATTTATTCCTTCCTTTTCTATTTATATATATATATATGTTGGCACCAAAGCCCGAATTCAATGCGTACATCTGTAGGTGTGTGCCCCTAGCGATTTGAGCAAAGCCCGAAATTAACAAATATTTTGGGCTTTGCTCATATAAATTTGAACATTTCTAGAAGTGCTCAAATCGAAAAAAGGCAAACCCCGACGTAGAGTTTCATTTCGGGGTTTGCTCATTTAAATTTGATCATTTCTAGGAGTGCTCAACTCGAAAAATACAAACCCTGTCGAGAAGCTTTATTTTGGGCTTTGCTCACTGTTTTGATCATTTCTAGAAGTGCTCAAAGCAAAGTGAAAAAAAAATAATTGGAAATTGTGCCGTATTATAGTAATAATTTGTAATAAATAATTAAAACAATAAAATATTGTGAATTTAATAATATTTTAATTACATCACTTTTTTAATTGAGTAACAAAAATACAAATTTAGCATTATATATATAGCGTGTATATTATTTTTTTATTAAAATATTTATTTCTGTTTTATTCAAGTCATACTGAAAAATACGATTTTGTCACACTTTTTATATTAATTAATATAATTGTTAGTTAATTTAAATAAATTTTTACAGCTGATATATTATAAATTCATTTTAACTTAATTTACAGAACTTGGTAAGAAGCAAAGAGCTCCTCAAGATAGTATCAAACCTACTAATTTAAAATAAATAATAAATAAATAAATAAATAAATAAATAAATAAATAAATAAATAAATAAATAAATAAATAAATAAATAAATAAATAAATAAATAAATAAATAAATAAATAAATAAATAAATAATAAATATTATTAAACTTGATTATTACCTGATCGTATTATTATCTGAACTTGACTTATTTTTGCAGGGATTACTATCATGGCATTTTAAATTTCATCTAAATTTTTTCTTAATTTGCACAACATATTTTAAATTGAATACTTGTATTTTTAATTTGGATAATAATATTTAGTCTCATAAAAAGTAATAATATAATTTAATTGGAACATTTTGTTTGTGTTATATAAATTTTAAAGCGACAATTTTAATAATAATGTGAAATTAAATTAAAACTTTTGTTTGCAAAAAAAGTAATTCTTGCCATAGAATCTTGCCATTTTTGTTAAATTCTTTAATTAAATTATTTTGTTATTGCCTTTTTTTTTTTCCTTAATATTAATTGATTAAATATGCTTGAATAAATTGTTTTAGCTTGAAATTTAATTACTATGTATTTTATGAACCGGCCGCTAAGATTATGTTAATAATTTTGGCTGGACATTAATGTATAAACTATTTATGAAGTAAAAAAAAAAAAAAATTGACAACCTTTCTTGCAGTTGCAAAACACAAAACCTGGCTTTGAATTTGCTAATGCTGCTGCTGATCTGAGACACTCTTTTCTTTGTCATGTGTGGTACGTCGTCTGAACTTAGAAATTGTTCATCTGCAACCTGAAATTCATTGCTAGAGTATAATTGTAATCATGCCCTTTAATTATAAAAAAATGATAATAATAAAAAAATTAAAAGTGTCTCTCATTGTCAGTGTGAAAAAATTGTATTTTTTCAATATGACTTGAATAATACAGAAAGAAATATTTTAATAAAACAAATACTATACACGCTATAACTAATGTTAAATTTGTATTTTTATCAATAAATTAAAAAAGTGATATAATTAAAATTTTATTAAATTTACATTATTTTATTATTTATTGCTATAATACGGCACAATTTCCAATTATTATTTTTATTTTGCTCTGAGCACTTCTAGCAATGATCAAAACTGTGAGCAAAGCCCGAAATAAAAATTATTGTCGGGGTTGCTTTTTTCGAGTTGGGCACTTTTAGAACGAGCAAATTTAAATGAGCAAACCCCGAAATAAAACTTCTCGTCGGGGTTCGCTTTTACCGATTTGAGCACTTCTAGAAATGATCAAATTTAAATGAGCAAAGCCCGATATAAAACTCCTCGTCGGGGATTGCTTTTTTCGATTTGAGCACTTCTAGAAATGTTCAAATTTAAATAAGCAAAGCCCGAAGTATTTGTTAATTTCGGGCTTTGCTCAAATCGCTAGTGGCACATCTAGGTTTAAAAACCTAAAATCGTTTAATCAACTTCAAAATCTTGCTGCAAAACGCTGTGACAATTGCCGCACAATCAAAGTAAGCATAGCATATACAAAAATCGTTTGTTTGCGGCACAATTTTGAGTATGTTTTGGTATAATTAAATTAAAGACGCAATTTGAGATCTTGATACGGTACTAACTATAAATATACTTTGAATTTTATATGTGATATATATTTGTTGTGAAAGCATTACTATAACTTCCTTCTTTAATACGACGCGCGTGACGTCAGACAAACGACATAAAAACAGACTTTATAAATAAAGTCGACTTCCCCTCCCGTGTTGGTCGCCCGCCCCTCTCCACTTACAAGGGGGTATTTCGTCCGGGGGTATTTCGTCCGGGAGTATTTCGTCCGGGGATATTTCGTCCGGGAGTATTTCGTCCGGGGGTATTTCGTCCGGTCCGGGCGGGGATATTTGGTCCGGGGGTATTTCGTCCGGGGGTATTTGGTCCGGGATTCAAGAAAAAATTGCATTATTAAACATTATTTCAATATTATTAGTATTTATTTAATTGAGAAAAAAATAATCGTAATCCTGTTAAGGTAGAGATAACACGGATCAGCTGACCTAATGCTAAAAAAATCTCAGTCATGAAAATTACGAAAAAAAAAATAATAAAATGTTCTCCTCTACATCGCCTATCAGGTATCCGGCATTTTCGGTGTAAGACATTTCGGTGTAAGGAATGTTCGGTGTAAGCGTTCGGTGTACGGAACTTTCGGTGTAAAGAGATCTTGGTGAAAGGAAGATTCGGTGCAAGGAATTTTCAGCGTAACGAAAATTTGGTGCAACGTTAATAAAACTGTTAAATATAAAATAATGTAATTGTTTTTCAATTTATTAATACTTTTTCTATTTGAGGTCAGAATTAGAAGAACTAGAAGAACTTATGCTATATATATCAATAGTCAGTACATGTTGTCAATATACACCGAACGCTTACACCGAACAATCCTTACACCGAAATGTCTTACACCGAAAATTCCTAGAATCCCTCTCGAGCGGTATAACAGATCAAAGATCCCAATTTTTTTATTATTGTTTTATTTTTTTTTTAGCCATGCAATATTTCTTTGATTACTATCGCATATTTGCTGCTAAATAATGTACTGCCGGTACACGCAAACCCGGGAAAATAAGCTATATATTTTTCTCATCCTGGAGTAGTTAACGTTTTCTTATATTTTGTATACTCGTACACTTTTACAACTTGTTTTTGTTTTATTGTTTTATTTTTATGTTTGAATTTTCACATTAATGGTATAAAATGCTGTAGTGAATATATATAATTAATAAATAAATAGCTCCCATGTATAATATATCGACTTGTTCCTGGTAAACTTATAATTTATAATAAAATACATGGGCGCGATTCACGAACGAATTAAGTTATCCAGATTTCTCACTTAATTAATTCGATCGACGTTTAGTGCCATCGAGTTAGACTGGCGCTAACTGCGTGGTTAGTAAGAAACCTGTTGTTGTCGTTGTTCGAACGTGAGATCTCACGATTGTTTACATGCATGCACCACTTAATTTTCAAAAGACAAAAGTGTTGGTTCTTTTGGGACAGTCATATTTTTATTAAAGTAAAATAAAAGTGCTGGTCTTCATTCCTCAGATGCTTCAATATATTTAGCCAATCTTTGTTAGTATATTCACTGATGAATGTAATTAAAATTTTGTTAATCTGCTCAATGAAACCATATTACAGGAAAGGTTTTCGAAGTGTTGTTCAAAATTATTCCCGCATGTCAAATACCACAAGCTCATTGGTTCTGTTGAACCAATGAGCTTGCGGGTACTGCCGATCGCACAGTCCCCGATCGCTCCAAAATCACACGGCTTGAGTGGGAGTTGAAGAGGAGGAGAATGAGGGTGGGAACACTGCTTTGGGCTACTGCTAGTAGTGGCAGTACCTTCCGCTGGGCAGCGCTGAGGGAATAAATTTACGCGGCAGCGGCAAAAATTTCATGATTTTAAATGTTAGAACTGATAAAAATTTGCTGGAAAGTTCAGAAAAATTATAGGATTATTTGATATTTCTAATTGTGTGTTTGTTCCCAAAATTTCTGGGGGGGCTGCAGTACCGCAGTACTATAGTACGAGCCGCCCCTGATATATATATATATATATATATATATATATATATATATATATATATATATATATATATATATATATATATTTAAAATGTATATATATGATGTTGCAATATTTATGCATTTATTATGCATAATTTACTACATTTGATTGGTGCAATTTTTTCATTTTCTCCTATGAAATATAAAGTGGTGTTCCCAAAAATATTTATACATTGCATTGAAGTCTGTTTGTAACTAGGTTTCTATCTAAAACATATACTACATTCTTTTCTTCACCTTTCTCAAAGAAAAGAAAGGTTTATGAATGAGGATAGCAAGGGTTGGGGGAGTAAAATACAAGTTATTTTCTTGAGTTCGTTTACCCTTCTGACCTGCGCGCGACAGTGAAAATTGTTGTAATTATATAACAATGAAAACTTATAAAAAATTAATCTATATTTTATTAGGAAAATTATGAATCATAATAAAGTATATTGATTTCGCTTTTTCATTATTATTCAATAAATTTAATTTCAGTCTCTCCAAGTATAGATGATCGTCATGAAACACTTGAAAAGTATTGCTTGAGAGGATACAAAAAAAAAGGAAGGATTATTATAATAAACAGATTAAGATTTCAAATTCATCGTTATATAATACAGGTCGAGAATATTTTAATTACTTTTTAAAATATTAAGTTTGGAGGGAGTTTTATCATTAAAACCACACAAAAAAATTGTATATATAATATATAAATATTTGAAAAATATATATCATACTAATTTTGATAAAAAAAAATGTGCCTTGAAAATTAACTTTTATTAAAAAAATTTTGATCATTTTACGCGTACAGCAACACATTCAGTACGTAACGCCTGCTCTTTTTTTCCCTTCTCCCCATCCTCCCCCGTCCTCTCCGGACCCAGGAAGGAAGTGAAGAAAAAAAAACTGCAGCTCGCGAATGCAAGCAGTAGCAGCGCGGGGCAATTGCACATTCTACCTCATGATAGCAGCATTCGCACTCATGATGTGGTCCACGGACAGGAGCAAAATACATTGAATTTCAATGTGAAAGAGTTACTATATAACAATAAAAAATAGTTTCTTTTTTCTAAACGTCACATTTTTAATTTAATTTATAATTTGACATAATTAAAAATACATCTAAAAAATTAATCCACAGTTCTTTATTAGTTTGAGCATACATTAGCATTTTATTCATATTCCATAAATTTAATTTTTTTACTCCCTCCAGTAGATAATTGACATGATAAAACTGAAAAAGTATAGCTTGAAAGGATATAAAAAATATATGATTTTATATGTCCGATTGGTGATTATAGTATTCAGATTTATCCTATATAAAACCGATAATGTATTTTTTTAAATTAATTAGGTTAGTTTCTTTATCTATATATTATACAAAAAAGCAACAAAACATTTTTTGATACCTATTAATTACTACAAAAATTAAATTTATTTAAAAAAAATAATTCATAATAATAACAGAGAATGCTGTATACAAAACACTCTGTTACCATATTTCTATTTTCTATTCAATTTTGTACAATACTTTGGAGTCGACCTCACAATGCACTCGTCACGGCACGCATGGCACGTAAAGGACGCACTCGCAACGGCACGCCTGCCCTCCTTGTTTCTTTCCTTGCCTTCAGCTTTTGCTCTCCAGTAAAATGTTGCATACTTTTAATTGCTATAACTCTATATATAATGAATATTTTAAATAATGAATCGGTAGAAGGCATAGGCAAACAACACGTTTAAGCCCTAAGTTCAACAAAAACGCTTAATTTTCTTTATTTTCATTGCTAATGCCGAATAAAAATCACCGAATCCCGTATCTTTTTTACTATAGGCAGGTAGCGACATCTCATTTAATTTCAGTTGCATTTTTTCATAGCGACAGACCTTAACCACGTTTAACTAGGTGTTTTAACATGTAAAGCAGGTATAGTTAAACGTGGTTAAGCTAAACGTGGTTAGAAAGCTGGCTAACTGCTTTGTGAATGCACCCATTGTCTCCATTTTATTCTCACTTTGAGCAAAGAAGAAATAATGGGGGGCATGCACAAAGCACTTTAAGGGCATTGGGTGTAGCACCTGTAGCTGGCAACACTGACATGTTGTTCACCATGTTAATTTTTGATCCTTGCTCCTCGGAATAATTTTTATGCTAGAGCTAAGCTGATTGCTGTAGTATCAAGATAATTAGTAGCCCAAGTGCACAATATGGCTAAATAAAGCCTAATTTAAAGAAAAGTATTTTTTAGTAATTTTTTAAATTTATATGCATTTTTCTAAAATATAAAAAAAATACTTTTCTTTAAATCAGGCTTTATTTAGCCAAATTGTGCACTTGGGCTACTAATTATCTTGATACTACAGCAATCAGCTTAGCTTTAGCATAAAAATTACTCCGAGGAGCAAGGATAAAAAATTAACATGGTGAAGATACGTCAGTGTTGCCAACTACCGGTGCTACACCCAATGCCCTTAACCCCCACTTTAGCTTCAATTCTTATCCCTGGTGCTAAACATGGTGCTAAACTAAGGGTTAACCATGTTAAGCTCCTATTTTAGCACCATGTTTAGCACCAGGGATAAAAAATCGAGGCTAAAGTGGGGTTTAAAGTGCTTTGTGAATGCCCCCTCCCCCCAATATGTGTTTTTGAGTCAAAAAGACGTAATAAGATTAGTTTTAGACGTGTAAAGGACGAATTAAAGATGTAATTTTTTAACTAGGGGCACAACTCATGCAGCATGAACGTTAGATTTGCTGGGTCTTCAGCCCATAGACACAAAGATATTTGGGGAAAGTTCTAAGAATTGTACCTAGTCTAAACATTAAAGTTCAAGTTTACCTCAACGACTGTATATTGGGAGGACGGTCTAGGACAACTTATTGAAGAATCTCGATACCCGACAATTCTCACTAACCTTCGGGAAGTCCGCTAAATAAGCCACGTGCTCGGGCGGTTTGTTTGTGGAGGTCAAAGATTTGACAGATGGCTAATAAAGCGGCATTTTTGACCGCAAAATCTTTGTAACTGACTTTAGGTCAATCAAATGCACTAGAAAATTCAAGGTCTTGACGTCACAGGGTTGAGCAAATGGCGGCGCGTTGGCGGCAAAAGTAGCCGGTTTGAAAGTAAGCCGTCCTCCCAGTATATATAAGTTCTTGAATTCACCTCGCCTCTGCGTGATAGTGCCTACAGAGTAGAGGTAACGTTCATGGAGGTATTAATTATCTCTGCTGGTGCATACTAGCTAGTCATCATTACAAACTATCAATTCTTGTCAAGAATTCCAGCTTAGAATGAAGACTAGAAGTATTATACGATCTGGGATAATTAGCTATACCTCCGTGAATACAAAAGGAAAGTTTGGTGCAATTATTTGTTCTTAGAAATTAAATGCTCAGTAAGTTCTTAGTAATTTAATATAAATAAAAACTAAAAATGGTCCCCTTCAGCATTTATAGAAGAGATAATATATTTAACTACAATCTACATTGTGGTAAAGTCTTTAAATTTATATTTTACTAAGACTAAACTAATAATAATTTCAAACTCAATGTGGACAAATTTCAGGGCATACTGGAAACTGATTCATTCGATTGGGACAATTCTTAAAATTAATAAATTTAAGTCATTTCATTGCATTTTCAAATTCCTATTTTTTTTTTAATACCACGAAACTTCAGATAATTTGAAGGGTAGTAAATTTTAAAGCTTAATCATTTATATAAGAAACGAAAAAAATAAAAAATATCCTTGATTAAGCATTAAATTGATTTTTTTTTGTCATCGACAAAGTTTAATTTAAATCAACGTAAGTTATAAAGTGTAAAAATATATAAAAAATATATATTATATATAAAGCTTTTATAGCTTGAAGGTAATTAGGGTTATGAAGTTACTTGATAAAAAAAAACAGCTTATTTTTTTGTAAAGTTAAGGATAAATTGAAAACTTTTTACCTGCATGAAAATTACCTTTTAATTATAAAAGTATAATGTGAAATAAATTTAACCTTTATAATTTTCATTAAAAATTGACTTTTGCAGCTGCAATAAATATAATATTTAAAACTTGACCTAGTTTAAAAAAAATATATATGTATTTTTAACATTTTAAAAATATATGTATTTTTAATAACGTACTACATACTATAATATTGATGAATATTTTCATCATCATTATATATATTTTTTCATGCATACATTCATTCCTCTCATATACAGTGAGAAGACTAGATGGATTTCATGATTCCGTCTGCTTTCTAACAGATTAAATCCTCCCTTTCCCTCTCTCTCTCTGCCACGTGATGGGTAGGGATTAGGTGTTCCTTCCTCTCTCCTTTCCGTGGCACACTATAGTGAATGGGTGCAGCAGTGGTGGTGGTAGCGTTAAGGGAAGGAGGGGGGGGGGACAGACGAGTAAATTGGGATGCCTGGTGCATGAAAAGAGGGGAGAGAGAGAGAGAGAGAGAGTGAGAGAGAGAGAGAGAGAGAGAGAGAGAGAGAGAGAGAGAGAGAGAGAGAGAGAGAGAGAGAGAGAGAGAGAGAGAGAGAGAGAGAGAGAGAGAGAGAGAGAGAGAGAGAGAGAGAGAGTCTTGGGCTGTCAATCCTGCCAAGACCCAGAGGCTACCCACCAGTCTTCCCATCAGTAAAAACAGACGCACTAGAACAGAAAAAAAAACTTTCAGTGACACTTTCTATATGGATAAAGTTTAAAAGGACTTAAGTCGAGTAGAATTAAAACTATATGTTTTCGTAAGTAGTTACGAAGCTATATTAGTTGTATAGTAAACTTTTATTAATGACTTTTATTTTGTAATTACTATCTTATTAATACAATGAAATAAAGATTAACAAACTTTTGTAATGAACTGAGCTATGTCTTTATAAGTTTAATATAATAATTATAATATATATTGTTGTAGGATAATTAATTCTTAAATCCTTTAATTTTTGTTTGAAAATTATTTAAAAAAATTACACTTTTTATTGTGATTTAATTGAACTTAAAGTTATTTATTTTTTGAATACGTAAGAAAAAAATTAATTGACATCATGATAAATATTTAATACGAAATAATATAGTTTTTGGTATTATTTTAAAAACGTTAAATTAAAATGGATTAATTCAATTGAAATGAATCAGATTAGTACATGTTAACTTGTACATATTACACTCAGACAATGCAATTAATTAATACACAAATCTATATATTGGTTTACTGAATAATAAGTAAACATATATAAGGAAACAACGTTCATGCTTTTCCAAATTAAATCAAATTAAACATATCAACTTCATGAATAACAGTCTAATTTAATTAATAAAACTTTTGACATTTTTGTAATGCAATTTTGTAAGTCATTTAAAGGCCCTATGACCATTTCACAGTATTAAGTCCACAGTTAGTATTGCCTCAATATGATACGGCTGCATAAAAAAAATTGTTCCAGCAGCAATAATATCAGAGATAATAGCCGATGAAAAGGCACCTGTGACGTCATTTGTACCCATTCTGCGGCGACGGTATAGGGAAATCCCTGCAAAAGATAGGATCATTCTAGCTGCAACCACGGACATAATTTTAATTCTGGAATGTTGAAATTTTACCAGGGCAATTTTGATAGTATTTGTCAAATATCCTGAAAGAATTTTGTTGTTGACATTCATACAGACTGACTTCTTGCAGTAGCAAGATGAGCCAAAAATGTTGCATAGGAAAACAATGTTAAATTTTTGGCTCATCTTGCTACTGCAATAAATAATTCAGTCTGTGTAAATGTCAACAACAAAATTCTTTCAGAATTTTTGACAAATACTATCAAAATTGCCCTGATAAAATTTCAACATTCCAGAATTAAAATTATGTCCGTGGTTGCAGCTAGAATGATCCTATCTTTTGCATGGATTTCCCTATACCGTCGCCGCAGAATGGGTACAAATGACGTCACAGGTGCCTTTTCATCGGTTATTTTCTCTGATATTATTGCTGCTGGAACAATTTTTTTTTATGCAGCCGTATCATACTGAGGCAATACTAACTGTGGACTTGATACTGTGAAATGGTCATAGGGCCTTTAAATTTGTGTAAATATTTAGTTAAATATAATTAAAGAAATCTAGAAGAAGGAATTTGAAAGGAGGTATCCAGAAAGATATTTACGTTCCTTACTAACCGCATTAGTGTCATTGAGCTAGGTTGACGCTAGCCGTGGTTAGTGAGAAGGGTGGATCATAATTATGTTCGTTTATGAATTGCGCAAAGTAGGGTTTAATTTTTTTACTTGCATTTTTTTATCAAGTAAAAACGGAGGATAATAGAGAGGATAAACTTAAAAATAACTCACCAAAGTAACGTACTGTTCACTTAAAAATTTATTAAATTGAAAAAAATAGCTCCATCATGCTAATAATGTCTGATAAACCTATAATCTGCTGAAATTCATAATAACCATATTAATCCTAAATCAGTATAATATATATGTTAGCACCCAAAGCCGAATTTAGACAATGTCCGAAAAAAGTGACCAAAACTAGTTGTGGTTTTTGCATTTTCACCAAAACCCGAAATGAACAAACAGTTCTAGTCAAATCATAAAAACCAAAATCCGTTGAGAGAGAGAGAGAGAGAGAGATCTCGTCGGCTTTTGGTCAAACAAAATTAACCACATCTACAGTTTTGGTTACATCAGAAAAACCAAAACCCGATGTGAGCCTTATTTCAGCCTTTGGTCACTTTTTCACATGTTTAAAACCAAAACTAGGTTTGGCCATTTCATTATACGACTAAAGAATATTCGTGCTTTATTCAATAACAACACTTTAATTTATATCAATGCTTACTTTATGTTAAGCCAACGTTTATCATAATCCTATAACGGCTATAACAGTGCATGATATAATAAAATGAGATGTAAAAAAATATTAATTATAAAATTAATAAAATAAGTACACACCTTTAAAAGTTTCTAATTAAGTGTAATATTTTATTATTATACTTCCGCATTTTTATCATTCATTGCATGCTTCATAGTTTTTAATTATTATTCATTATTATTTTCCATGATATATATTATATTCAAAGTCTTCTGCTCGTTGTTAGATAAACAAAGTATTGTTGTTTAATGTCTGTCGCGTGAAAGGAAAACATGGGGGGCGGTTGTTGATTTACATGTTAACTTATGGAAATTGACCGTTAATTATGAAGTTGAAACGGTTAACTATACAGCGCCAACAATGCCATTACGTTTTCGGCTCTGGTGGCAAAATCAAACACTACGTCGTCCCGTTTTTAACAATGAAAAAGGCTAGATGCGACAGACATAAACAATGGTTTGTTAATATAACCATTGCGAATAGAAGACTTTAATTAATAATATATACTGTATATTAGAGCTGCATCTTCATCAAATTATTGAACCACACACCATATTTCAAGGTACGCATCAGTCTACTCAGTAAACAGGGCTAATCCTCTATTGAACCGGGTAAAGTCACTCACGACCATTACAAAAAAAATTGGATTGTTGAAATTTGTAAACAACACGCAAATAACCCCTTTTTAACCAATAGGAAGGCGTTTCAGCAAAAAGGGTTATTTCTAAGCTAATCAGAATTAAGAATTCGGTCTCCATAAGCCGGAAGGGAGTGACTATACCCCCTACAATAGAGGAATAGCCCTGCTCAGTAAAGTCCTTATCGTTATACTGTATCATAGAAAAGAAATGGAATAACATTTGTAATGTGTAATTTTTATTTCTCAGAATTGTGTCACCAAAAACATTGTCAAAAATAATAATTGTTCGAAGGAGTTTAACTCGGTATAATAATATATTATATTTTCAAATACGGTGCTTACTTCTTTAGTATATATGGTTGTATTGACGTGAGAAGCTCTGAAACTGTGTTAAGTATTAATGAATAATAATTAAAAATTATGAATTATGAAGCAATGCGATAAAAATGCTGAAGTGTATAGTAAAAATTAAATGTTTTACAATTGGAAACTCTTAAAGGTGTGTACCATTTTATTTTTTTATTATAATATTATTTTTCACCTTATTAGTTACTCTTAACTATTATTCCATTATGATACACATTTTGGCATAAAATAAAGCAAGCTTTGTTATAAATTAGGTGTTAATTGTTATTGAATAAAGCACGAACGAATATTCTTTAGTCGCATTAATGAAATGGCCAAACCTAGTTTTGGTTAAACATGTGAAAAAGTGACCAAAAGCCGAAATAAAGCTCGCATTGGGTTCTGGTTTTTCTGATTTAACCAAAACTGTAGATGTGGTTAATATTGTTTGAACAAAAGCCAACGAGATCTCTCTCAACGGGTTTTGCTTTTTTTGATTTCACCAGAACTAGTTGTGATCAAATTTAAATGACCAAAAGCCGAAATACTTGTTCATTTTGGGTTTTGGTCAAAATGCAAAAACCACAACTTTTTGTTCACTTTTTTTGGACAATATCTGAATTAGGCTTTGAGCGCTAACATATATATTGTTTATTGCACTTTACTATGATAAAATTTAAGGTAAATAAATATTTTAAAATTTTATTTGTGAAGTTATTTATTAAAAAGGTTTGATATTTTTTTTAAAGACATAAAACCAAAAAGTACTACCTTTATTTTTTGCTTGGTTAGTTTATGATAAAAGGTGAAGCTACTTCCAACCACTGTGAGACGTGATAAGAAAAACAAAAGAAGTTAAAGAAGCGCAAGAGACAGACGAAGATAGGAGATTTCACCTTCCTTTTTTTTCATACTACTTTCACATCTTGACTAAAAAAATAAAATAAAAATCTGAGATACTATTTCCAAGAGTTTTCTCTCACATATATAACAAAACACTTGGTATGTTCAGTCATGGCAGGCCCTGAGAAAAATTTTGTATTTTTTTGTTGTTGGAGAGGGAGGCGTGATTTTTTTCTTTCACCTCAGAAAATACTTTAACCTCATTTATCATTCACTCTGTTGTTATATACATTATATACTAACAGTAAAGTGACAACAAGAAAAAAAATGTGAGCTAGAGGATATAGCAAGTGTTAGCTAGGAAGGATTTCTTTTAGTACACTATATACTATTCTTTATATAAAATTTGATACTGTACTTTATGTATATCATGGCGAGAGAGAGAGAGAGAGAGAGAGAGAGAGAGAGGAGAGAGAGAGAGAGAGAGAGAGAGAGAGAGAGAGAGAGAGAGAGAGAGAGAAGGAGAAAAGAAGACGCGATTAACACCAAACCTTCTCACCACTCAAACTTGAATGACACTTCTACTTAGCCAGCATAAAAGTGTAGAGTGGCAAGCGTAATTTTAACCCTCCTTTTTTGAAAAGAAAAAAGGAAAAGAGAGAAGGAATATGCAAGTAATTTTGTTATAAACTAGCAACTTTGTTATATTAAAAAAGAGGGGAAGAAGCTTTGGCCGTGTAACTTACTATAATTTTATTAGTATTTTTTTTTTTTATTCCCTTTTCATATTTTTCTCTCCATTTACTCTAAAATCTTTTTTGTATAAATAACCTCTGTATATTTTTATAAAATGCAATAATTTTCTAATGTTTTAACATTTAAGCTTGAAATATAAGTAATAGTATTTTTTTTTATTTATTCAGAAATATACAAGCATCATTTTTATATAAGATAACATTTCATGTAAAATTCAAAGTATAAAGAAGAGGGGAAAAATATTTATATTTAACTGAACTGATTGGGAACGTTTATACAGAATAAAAAAAAGCACAAATTGAGCTAAAATAGTGTATGCATTAGAGAGCGGAAAAATTCACATTTTTTTTTTCAAAAATAGGCGCCTGAAAAGTCATTTTTTTTGGGGAAAATAGTCTTTAAAAAAGTCACTTTTTTTTGGAATAGTCTACAAAAAGTCACTTTTATTTTTAGAAAAGGCAGCAAATAGGCATTTTAAAAGTATTAAAGAAAAAATATTTTTATTAGTTTTAAAAGATGTACATCCATTGATAGCATGCATTGTCAAAAAACATTTTTTCTACGGGTGTTAAAAATTCTGTGATTGTGAGTTCTATTTTTTTACTATATTTCTTTACTAGTTTTTATTGACGATTTGAAGAAAATAGCTGAAATGTACTAAGAAGTGTCAAAAAGTCACAAAAAAGTCACATTTTGCCAAAATAGTCACAAAAACAAAAAATAGTCCAAATAGTCAATTTTTTCATAGGCTTATCTTAATCCACTTCCGGAGATCGGTGGACATCCTAAATGACAACAAAGTAATCCTCGAATGCACAAAAAGTCGAAATTACTTTTTTTTCCGCTCTCTAGTATGCATATAAAATTATCAAAATATATACTAATGTACATACTGTATATTATATATACAGTATATACAGTCTATTTGCCCCATATAGGCTCACATGTTTCTGTATTTTACTGTATTTTCAGCCTATGAAAGATTTAATAAATAAATAAATAAATAAATAAATAAATAAATAAATAAATAAATAAATAAATAAATAAATAAATAAATAAATAAATAAATAAATAAATAAATAAATAAATTATATACACTAATAATAGGCTTACTTCATCTTATAGGAATTTCAATTGTTTTAATTAAAAAAAAAATCGACATCTATATATATATATATATATATATATATATATATATATATATATATATATATAATAATTATATTTTACAAACTTTGACTTTCTGTGGAGCTCATAAATGGGGTACTGACCGGTATTTGAGTTAGCAATACTAGTAAAAAGTACTGTGAATTCTATGAAGAACGAGCCCTTTTAGAGCACTCTACGACAATTTGCTGATTTTATATGAAATTTTAAAACTTTTTTTGATGACGTCATAGCATTGAATCTTAAATGGGAAAATGCATCAGTTAACATTGCTAAAATGAAAAGTTATTGAGGTAGGAATTTGAAACCTTCATTATCGTGATTCTAGTACCTAAAAACCTTGCAAATGAAGTTTTGGTTACATTTTAATATTAAGTATGGGATTTGGCAATGTTAATTGATCTATTTTCCCATTTAAGATTCAATGTTATGACGTCATTTTTGAGAGGTTTTAAAAATTCATATAAAATCTGGAAATTGTCGTAGAATGCTGTAATAGGGCTTGTTCTTCATGAAATTCTCGTGCCTTTTGAAATATTGACAAAAACTTGAAACTTTTTTTTTGGGTCAGTACCCCATATAATTAATTTATCATTGCTGAACTTAACATAAGTTTCAAAATTGAATATATTTATACATTAATAATTTACAACTAATATAGAAAAACTCTATAATTTCCATTTCTTCTTATTTTAATAAATTTGTAAATACATCAGCTATCGCTCCGGAAAGTTAGTTGTATCAACAGCGTTATTATAATGTTCGAATGATACATCAACACTAGTGCCATCTGTTGGTGAAAGAAATTTCCATGGTGATAGTTCATCTTAATATAATATACCTACATCAAAAGGTTTGTTCGTAAACCCTGGCCGGTGTACATTTTCTACACTTAATCGAACTGGTCGATCAGGTGTTGAAAGTGTACTCTGTATACGGTTTAAGAAACAGACCTAAAGTAAAACAGAATGTCACATCATTTTCGTTTGTGATTTTTTTAATTGTTTTTATAATAAATGAATATACGTGCACTTTGCAAATTGTATACTTTTTTCTTTGCTATTTTTTTTCTTTTTTTTTTGTTCTGCTGAGCTCATCTAAAATATAAGATGATTGTGAAATAGCATCTATGACTTCCGGCCTTGGGAGGACTGAATTGTTGTTTTTATCAATAAAAATATTATATAAAAAATTAGCTGGGATTTGCAGCCATTTTTTAACTTACTCCTGCTACGAGTTGTGATTATGCAACCCTCTTTATTCTACTGCTACAACAGTTGCCTAGATTCAAGGGGCTACAATTGCTCAAATCTGGTTGATTTAGTTCAGGTAAAAATGTCATGTATTTAAAGCGATTGGGTGTAGCGCCGGTAGTTGGCAACACTGACGAATATTAATAATGTTAATTTTTCATTTTAAATTTTATTGTAATTTTGTTAGGGTAATTTTGACCTTTTCCGATTGCAGGACCCATAAGTAGTTTCTCTATGCTACTAAATGGACCCCCTCTTTTTTTTTTTGTAAATTTATAAATATTTTTCAAACTTTTAAAACAAAAATACATGTATTTTTTTAGTAAAAAAATACCACCTACTGGCGCTGAACCTAATCTTTATTCTCTATTCTAATCTCTTTAAACCCGAACTTCTATCGTAATAACCCAATACGTTTTTTTAAAGCCTTTTTGAATTTGACCCAACATGTTCATTGCAAAAAATAAACAAAAATTGTCCTCTTTTGTTTACTTCAGATTGAAAAATTACTTCGATAACAAAAGTTGTGATCACTTCCATAATGTTAATTACAAAAATGAAACTATATGAAATATTAATCGCTTCGTTATTCAGTTAACTTGCTATTACTTTTTCACATGCTTTTTTTTTTTTGTAATATTTTAAAAAAAAATAAAATTCACGTCAGTTGTGCTAAAATTACGACCAGGCTTATACAGATGAATTCTAGGATCCTCTTAATCCATATACCTTACTAGGCACTATATATGGGCGGGAAAGATAAAATTTTATAGTTCTACTCTTAGAATAGACGTGAGTTAGGCATTTAAGAAAGTGATGAAAACTTTAGAAAAAAATCATAATTGATAAATTGAATACGGTTACATTAATCATTTAAATAATATAATATTATAAGATAGAAATATTTACTCCACACTACATAAATCCTTGTCAACAAATTTAAAGAAAAAAAAAAATACAGAGCAATGCAAAATTATTCTCTACAAATAAAATAGAACAATAAATAAAATTTTATTAAAATTCTTAAAAACCACAATAATAATAATTTTCAGTAAGTAAGAAAAAGTATATTATATATACAGAGAGACTTTCTTAGTGGTAGCAAAAGTGGTAGAAAATAAAGTAGAAGGTAGATATGGCTGTAAGATAAATGTGCGACACGCCTCTTTTCTAACGTTAGAGAGAGAGAAAGAGAGAGAGAGAGAGAGAGAGAGAGAGAGAGAGAGAGAGAGAGAGAGAGAGAGAGAGAGAGAGAGAGAGAGAGAGAGAGAGAGAGAGAGAGAGAGAGAGAGAGAGAGAGAGAGAGAGAGAGAGAGAGAGAGAGAGAGAGAGAGAGAGAGGGTGGTGGTAGGTTTCTCAGGAGAGTCGTTATAGTGCAGAGTGCTGTTGTGGGCTGAAAGTTTTTGGCTTGGTCTTGCTATACTACTACTTCTGATACTCCTCTCCATCGAAGCAAGCAAGCGAACTAGTTACTACTATACACTAACCTTGCTTGGTACACTCACATTACACCCATCTGGTGTCTACAAGAAACACGATGCTAGAGGAAGAAGGAAGGATTGAAGAATAGAAAAAAGGAGGACTGACAAGACTCGATGCTTTTGGTTAAAATTTACTCGGTAGTTTGCTCACGTTTCCTTATACACGCTGCACGTTCTAACGTTGAGAACATGGATACTGGGGGGGGGGGTATAGCCAAAAGCGAAGGATTGAGGGAGGGGATATAACGGTAATGTTCCATGGTCCGTGGGTTTCAAACTATAACAGCCATACTTCCTATTTTATTTTATATATATATTTTTTTTGGTCTGTATTATAACAACTTTCATCTCAAAATTCTTTTCAAAAAAAAAAAAAAAAAAAAAAAAAAGAAGAAGCAATTTTTATAAATAAACAATAGTATTTTATGGGGTAATTTTTGATATTGTAATAGTACACTCATAATTAATAAAACAACTTCTCTGTTTAAGTCTCTTGAAATTTTTATACTGTAGGTAGAGAATAATATGAAGAATATTTTAAAGTACAAATAAAAAAAAAATACAACAATTATCAGACAAGAAACAAGAATTAAATAATAGCTACATCCATATAAAATGCAATGAAAGACCTTTCTCAATATGTATTAGGCAGAGATTTTAAAAAATCTATGAAAATGTTACTAAATGATTTTTTTTTTATAATGTTGTAAATCTCATTAAAAGTTTAAATCCTAACATATTATAATTATTGTATACATATATTATTTTGAAGCATTTAAACTTCTCATTCAAAGTGCTTGCATTTTATCAATTTTTGTCTTTATAAGTTTGGAATTTCACATAAAAAATATTTAAATTTGAATTTTTGAAAATGAAGAAGACTTGTTGAGAAAGTATTAAGGGCATTGGGTGTAGCACCGGTAGTTGGCAACACTGACGTATCTTCACCATGTTAATTTGTGATCCTTGCTCCTCGGAGTAATTTTTATGCTAGAGCTAAGCTGATTGCTGTAGTATCAAGATAATTAGTAGCCCAAAGGCACAATTTGGCTAAATAAAGCCTGATTTAAAGAAAAGTATTTTTTTTTATATTTTAGAAAAATGCATGTAAATTTAAAAAATTACTAAAAAATACTTCTCTTTAAATCAGGCTTTATTTAACCAAATTGTGCACTTGGGTATCTTGATACTACAGCAATCAGCTTTGCTCTAGCATAAAAATTACTCCGAGGAGCAAGGATCAAAAATTAACATGGTGAAGATACGTCAGTGTTGCCAACTACCGGTGCTACACCCAATGCCCTTAATACTTATACTTGACTTTCAAAGTATTAGGTATTCATTGTTGATGTCCTTCAAGTTTTTTAAGTAGAGACAATTTTTTCCGTTCAAAAAATAATTTTTTCGCTGTAACTTTTAAAGCTATAAATTTGAAAACATTTTCTACTCTTCTGAAGTCTTTTATGATATAAAAATCAAGAACTTATTTTAAAACAGCTTTAATTACGAATCACTAACTATTTGTTTCCTTAGGTTTAAACAAGTTTAATTTATAAAATCAACTGACTTGAAGTCTCTAATGAGAAAAATAAATATTTCCATGTCAGGTGGAAGCTATGTTTTTTAAATTAAGTAATAAAATATTTTTATTTCAATAAAATATATATTATTATAGTTATATATAATTACAAGCCAGTAAACTATATGAAATTTTTAATTGAGCTTAAGTTTGTAAGAAAAACACATGTTTTTAGAAATCCGAATTGAAAATAACTAGGGCGTGGTTCTTATTAGGGGATAATAAGTTTTAATATTTAATAGTTTTTAACTGCTATAACTGCATGCAGAAATGTAATAATAAAAAAAAGAAGAATATTTAATAAAAAAATGCAAAATACATATAAAATTGTACAGCAAAAATAGCACAAGTTGATTCATTCTACGTATTATTTTTTTAAAAACATAAATTAATTACTTGTCACAATTAGCAATGAAAGAAATTAAAAATAAATTATTCTATTTGTACAATAACAAGAGATTATATAACAATGCTTATTATTAGTACACATTATTGCTAATATACCAACTGAAATCTTTATTATTTAATAACAATGCGCTTGCTTGCATTATACAGAGTTCCAGTAAGACTTTGAGATTGTATATAATGGACAACATACATGAAAATTTTTTATTGCAAAAATGAATAGAGGGTACCAAATTATTGTACTCTGAATTTTTTCAGATTTTTTTGAAACCCAGAACTACTTTTAAATACTTGTTGAAAGTGCGGCCACGCCCCCTGGAGGCGTCAATTGGCGTCCAGTCTCTATCCTTTTTATTAAGAATTCAGGGGTGCCAACTGAAATCACAGGACTTTCAATAATTATTTAAAAATAGTTCCGGGTCTCAAAAAAATCTGAAAAAACTCGGAGTAGCATAATTTGGTACCCTCTATTCATTTCTGCAATAAAATTTTTTCATGTATGTTGTCCATTTAAATAGGGGCTGTCGAGTTGGTTGATCTTGTGCTCGCTGACACAAATTATTAAGACTCTCTCTCTCTCTCTCTCTCTCTCTCTCTCTCTCTCTCTCTCTCTCTCTCTCTCTCTCTCTCTATGAAAATCTCTCTGTATTAAAATCTCTCTCTAAGTAATTAATGTTAATTCTGCTGTATTCTGTGCTTATTTCGTTTGCTAACTTGATCAGCTGTAGCTCGCAAGCGATACAAAACTACCCAGACGTCTATACAGTTAATATTATATTTACAAAGTGCAGAAAATATACACTTGCTTGCTTTATCTAGACAACGATGTAAGCTAGGTCAGGCGTGAAGTACACTAACTAGATGTAGTCATGGTTTATACCTCAGTAAATTTAAACTAGCTAATTATGTTAAAAAAAAGGTGGCAACTCATGCATGATTATTCGAGTGAAGATATTAGCGTAAAAACAAGATGGCTACCACAGGATTATACAACATTATAAGCTCTAAAATATTTCACATGTAAAATAAATATATACATAATATTTTAAAAATTGATACTATATAAGCTCAATTTTTACTGTCTTTTTTCTTCATTGTTTTAACAAAAATTTTACATTTTACAAGGAAAAAAAAAATTTAAATTAAAAATAATTTCATTAATGATGGCATCTTATTTCTATATATTAATATATTTTTTTTTAAATTAATTTTCCGTATGTCTAACCTGCTACTCAAGAATAGAACTTATAGACAGGGACGAATGGTGTGCACAGGAAAGGCTGGAGTCCATCAGGTGCCCGATAATAAGGAGTAAGTTGACTGGATGACGAGGTTACTAGGAAAGAGGCGGCTGTTGCCTTGTGTTAAACTGATGTTAAAATTACATTGAATTTTATACGATATAAAAATGTACAATATTCTATAACATATAACTCTATTCTCTATTTACTTCATATTTGTAACAAACTGGAGAATTTCTCTGAATGTTTAATAACGTAATGCAGCAATAAATTTTTACCATAAATTTTCTTAGTTATTTACATTAAAGATTAAAAACGATTCATATTATAAACTTTCTGTATATAATTATATACAAATATACATGTTCAAACATTACATAAGTAAGGCTTAAATATACAAATGCAATATCCAATATTAATAAACATTAAGTAGTAGTAGATTTTATTGTTTTATATAAAGTGTATAGAAGATATACTTTAAAGGGTAATTTTCAGAAACCAATTTGTCCATTTGCGTGTAGTTAAACGGTTCTACAAAAGCGACCCTTTACGTTAGATTGGAGGGTCTCTGTTTTGGCCAGATAATTGGATTAGTCTATATCTGCTTTGTATGTATCGTGAACATAACTAGAAGGGTTACATTTATAATTATTGCTATTTAGTTTATAAAATGCAGCTGTGCAAATTTGTTCGGTAACAAAATAATATCTTTAATAGCATTTTTTATAGAGGGAGGTAAAATTAGAATATGATTTGAAATTTTAAGTTCGTAAAAATTTAAAAGACAAGTGTTAATCATCTAAGATTTAATTAAGGCTTAACCTGAGAAATTTGGACGAAAAGTTCGCTACAACAGATTTTCTTCAAATTAATTTGGTGGACTTAAAACAATCGTCAAATTAGCTCGGAATTTTTTCGGAATTTTTTAACCGTTGGTTTAATGACAATTAATTTATTTAAATGAGAATTTTGTATCCTTCCAATGTTAAATTTATTTTATTTTATTATCTCTTTCATGGGCACAAACATACATATATCACAATGTACAAGTCAGAATAATAAAAAAAAAGAGCCCATGGGGCAAATGAAAAAGATTGCTGAGCAGTCCATTCACAGTAAGTGTTCATTCACCCGTTGAAATTAACTTAAAAATAAATATAATAATAATAAGACAAAACTAACAACAAAAAAAGAAAATAATAATAATATTTAATTATTAATTAAATATTAATAATTAATATTAATAATATTAATTAGCATTGCAAAAAAACTATACAACAGATTCTTTTATTTTTTTTTTACTAAAACCTAATTTTTTAGACTATTTTTCTGAATTGTTTTTATATATTTCGAACCGTGGCGATGATTGTTTTCCATATGTGATGAGAAATGTGGCAACGCTCTCAAGGACTGTTGTCACCACCCCCTCCTAACAAATTATTCGCATTCCAATGCAAACAGTGTTGCCAGTATAGCCACGCCTCTTGACCTTGACAGACAAATTCTCAGGTTATACCTTAAACCTGATCTTCAATTCCTTACATACTACAAAATGTTCATAAAATTCATCCAACCTGTATGGAATTTGTCACTAAAACAATTTATTACTAAATAAATTATTTAAGTAGAATACCTCGAGATTATTGTATTTTCAATATTTTTGAACCTCTAGTACCTTTATATTCATGCTGCAAGACACTATTTGCAAAGATTTGACTTCATGATATTTTGCAGTACGATTTTAAGTGTGTTTAAAGGGGAAAAAAATTACAAAAATTGACAATACGTAATTTATAGTCTTCTATCCAAATATATGTAATGAAAATTTCATTTGTCTATTTGCAGTTAGCTCTTATATTTCTATGTACACTCATCGCCTTGAAAAATTTCCCATTTGCAGCCTTGTTAATCACCATGCTCTGTGTTATATAATTACGGTGCATGATGATGAACAAGGCGGCAAAGGGAAATTTTCCGAGGTGACGAGTGTCCCTCGTCCGCAATAATGAGCTAACTGCTATCACGATAGTGTGCAATAATGAGCTATCTGCTACTTCAGGTGAGCGCAACAATGAGCTTTATTTTATACCTATTTACTGCTATTAATTGCACTCACCTGATATAGCAGATAGCTCATTATTGTACTTGAGATCGTGGTAGGCAGATAGTGCATTATTGCGGATAAAGCAGGTTAAATTACTTCAAAGAATATAGAAAAGTCAGCAAAGTTTTCCAAATTTGATATGTTTTAATGCCGACAAAGTTATCTAACTTCAAGTCAACATGACAACATGACGAAGAAAGGTAGGCATAAAAAAAAATGACAAGTACGAGTGTATATATTTTTTAACATCTTTGAAGCTGACTGTATATTTATTTTTTAATGAGTCCTACCATCAGTGCAATAAGAATATTTTTAACACAAATTGGGAGACATTCACGAATCACTTTAACCCCCACTTTAGCCTTGATTTTTATCTTTGGTGCTAAACCATGGATAAAAATCGAGGCTAAAGTGGGGGTTAAAGTGCTTCGTGAATGTCCCCCATTGTACTCTATACGTTGTTTGTTTTTAACATTTGTTTATAAATAAATGTCCTAAAGAAATGAGTTATTAAAATTTTAGAGAGCTGTATTTTAATTAACAAAATCAGTTTATTTTTATCGATGTTGATTAAAAAACAAATGATAAAGGTAACGACTTACGAAGAGAATCCTAATTAGTGATTCATTTGTAAACAAATGTGTAAACAAAGTAAAGTGTTTGCAACGTTTGTTTACAACAATTTTTTTCATTCATGATATTTGTTTTGTTACTCAAAGTTAATAATAGATTTTGAAAAGAAGAATTATACAGAACGGTGAAGGTAAAAGGAATTTTTTTCTTATTTTATTACATTCTAATGATTTGATATATTTAACCAATTTAATACATTAATGTATACAAAATATGGAAGTCAAATTAAAACATTTTTACACTTTAAACTTTAATTAACAGAAAAAAAAATATCTTCATCAGTGAGATGATTTAAATAATGCGTTAAATAAAAGTTAGAATATAAATTAGCTAGAAATAGTTGGCAGGTGAGATTGAGATGGATTGTAGTGTCACATCACCTTAAGACGTGACACGACCCTGCTAGAAGATCTTGAGGGGGTTCACGTGGTTTTATAGCTTGCTGAGATGCGAGGGGGCGGAATCGACAAGAATAAATCAGTCCCTGGAATTCTCCATGGGGGCGTTACCACCACTAGACTCTTGTCAAGTCTAGTGTAACGTTTTACCAGATAAATGCACACCCCATTGTATAGCTTCTTTAAATAGAACAAAGGAAAGAATAGTATATTCTTGCCTATAAGTTATGTTTGAAAATAAGAAAGTACATTAAAAAAAATAAAGGAACAAAAGTAAAAACATTAACTAGTAACTATAATTTATTTAAAATGTATTTTTGTAGTTTTTTAAAATGAAATCCCAAATGTATTAAAAAATTTAAAGTGTTTAATGTAATGGTTTGTAAATTTGTTGGAAAATTTCCAAATTGGTTATTTGAAAACAATCAATACTTATTCTTATGAAAAGAATTACCGTGCTAGTTATATAATCGTCTCTTGAGGATACAAAAAGTTTATCTCCATTATATCGTAAGGATTATATGAATGTTGAATGAGATTGTAAAATGAGCTTTAATTCTTTGCCATTATTTAGATAAAAATATCTGTTTTAATGCTATAAGTGTACTATGAATTAGTTGAAATAAATACTAATAAGAGATTTGACTTAAATATCTTTGCTTGTCCACATGAAAATATATAATTGTTTATTTATTTTATTTATTTATTTCACTCAATACATACATATTATATATATATATATATATATATATTATAAAAAGGTCAAAATTGAGTCAGGATAACATGCAAAGCGTAAAAACACTATATCACAAAAGTGGCAGTTACCCTATATTAATTAATTATAACAAATATATTTTTAACCTATAAAAGAGTTACAGTCAAAGAAGAAAAAAAGAAAAGTAGATCTGAGTACATCAGAGATGACAACGAGTGGTAATAGTAGCAGGAAAGCACCAAATAACGAAAGAAAGCTATAGCATTCACATTTTTTAATGTACAGATATACGATACTTATTTTAAATATTTTGGTAATTCATATAAAATAAGTATCGTATATGTTTGTACATAAAAAATGTGAAATGCTATAGCTTTATTTCGTTATTTGGTGCTTTCCTGCTACTATTCCCACTCGTTGTCACCTCTGATGTTCTCAGATGAAATAAACAATTATTTATTTTCATGTGGACAAGCAAAGATATTTAAGTCAAATCTCTTATTAGTATTTATTTCAACAGATCGATTTGAAGTGATTTGAAATTAAAAGAGGGTATACGTAGGTTGTTTGGTGTGAGATAAAAATACTTTGGTAATGCTTAGGTTATAGAAAATCTTCATTTTACTTTGATTATAATAAAAGTCTTAATCATTATTGATTGGTAAAATTTTCAACCTTTTATTAATTTACCTAAAAGATATTCATGTTTTCTTAACATACAATTAATCCTATTAAATATTCATTTGATACAAGTAATAATTAATCACTCAAGAAATTAAAGTCCTTTTTTTTGTTGTTTCATGTTTCACAATATAAATTTATCAGAAAAACCATATTTTCCACATCATAAGATAAAATTTTCATGCATATTTGCGCAGAGTCCAAATAATGCGCTCGTTTGTGATGCTATAACAAATTCTTATTTTTTGTTGTAAGTTTTCCCTGCCTAATTGGTACGGTCATTTGCCGCATCCTTTGGCTGGCTATTGTACTCGCTTGGTTTTGCAATATAATAGCACAAATGAGTTACTACTGTTGCTCTTTTTATAGTTTGCAATATAAAGTCATAAAGTCTGGAATTTTTAGTTAGAAAAAATGTAGTTAAATTCCATATGCATTACGGAAAAAAGTTAAATATATGGGTAGCGATGTTTGCTGTTAAGTATGTAAAACTATATTATGTTGTTATATATAGTTAACATTCATGCATAAGAATATTAAGCAGAATTTTATATATTATCTAGTATTTTTTTTTAAAAACATTTTGCATCTTTAAAATCGAATTGCAAAATCATATGACATCTCTCTCTCTCTCTCTCTCTCTCTCTCTCTCTCTCTCTCTCTCTCTCTCTCTCTCTCTCTCTCTCTCTCTCTCTCTCTCTCCTTTCGTCGTAGTTTATTTACACGACGTATGCTTTCATTCCTTATATATTTTGTTTCCTTTTCCTTATTTCAAGGATTTGATACTTTTAATTCAAACATACGATACACATATGAATGTATAATATTAAAGTTCTTATAAAGTTTTTTAAAGTTGAAAAAGAAATTTCATTAAAAGGTAATGTTGATTTTGACTGTAATTACATACCTTTGATTTGTAACAACTCTGCATTCAACGACACCTACACCTCAAGAAATGCTGACTTTTTCCTTTGGTATCTATAACTTAATATTTATTTTACGACGCTTAAACTGATACACTGCTATTTACCTGCACTTCAATTTATGATTAATTTTCAAGTCATTGAAAATGCATATCAATAAAGTTAGAAAGAAACGTCCAAAATATCACCATGTAGAAAAACAGATCAGATAACATTCGGGACATGACGAAGTGTACTTCTTACTATTTATATTTTGTTAGCAAAATAATTTTATTTTCTCGTCGAACGTGTTTATTGACTTGTAATATCATGAGTATATGAAATGGCTTTTGTTAAAACAATCCTTGATAAGTTTCCAACTGCAGTTTCCAGCAAGTTATAATGATTACTTATTCATTGTTAGTTTTGTCATGTAGGCATGTTGATGTGAATATTGCATCACAAATTATCGAGAATATAACCAAAAAATATATTATTAAATTAAAGTTAATGAAAATAAAGTGCATAGTAAATATTAGTAACATTGACAGTTAAAGTTTGAAGTGCAACGACAATAATTCAAAGTTTCACTAATATAATATACACAGGTAAAATAGTTAAATTCATATTATAAGCCATAATGTTGATTTTTGCACCATTTAGTAGGTTATTTTCACAATTAATTTCAAATTAAAAACTTGCAACTCTCAGTACTCAAAAATTTGTCAGGCGCTAAACTCCGGCTATTTTGAGGTATAAACATAACGAGTACCTAAAAGTCACAGCTTGCCTTGAGGTTAGGCAACTTGCACGTCAAGAAAACGTAGCGGGTTGCATATACATTGGCTGGAAATGTGGTTTTATAGATGTTGGAGAGAGAAAAAGATGGCGCGAACGGGCAAACAGCCCTTAGCGTCACTGTGTGAGAAAAATTAATTTGTTGATCTACAACGCGAAGAAAGTATTTGTAACTGTGCAAGGTGAATCTTAAATAAATTAGCAATGGATACCAGTGAAATGATGGACTATTTTAGAAAGGAATTTGATGTAATGAGAAATTTGTTGTTCGACGAGCGTGCTGAGCGTATTGCACTGCAAGCTCAGTTCAACCACGAAGTAAGCTGCCTGAAAAGGGCCAACGACGAACTTCAACGAGCACTGGACGCACAAGAAAGTAAGAACAGAAAAAATAACATTATAATTTTTGGTGTTGATGAAGCCTCTGATCAGACATGCGAGGAGACTGTGACTGACATTTGCATGTCATTAAAAGTAGATATGGGTGAAAATGGAATTTCGGAGGCATTCCGTGTTGGCCGCAACCGAGGTAAACGACCAATTGTATGCAAGATCGCAAATTTTAATAAGAAATGTGAAATAATGAGGAAAAATAAGCAATGTGGAAACTTCAAAATACTTCATGACCTAACAAAAAAAGAGCGACGCGATCGCCAAGAACTCCAGCACCACCTCAACATAGCTAGAGGCAAAGGCAAGCATGCATTCGTTAGACACGGCAACATAGTGGTAGATGGCTTCACATATACAAAAGAGCAGTTGTCAAGTGCACCATCACACAACAACGCGACAATGGCGGTGGACGAGGCAGAATGCAGCAAAAATGACAAACCGACAACATTGCAGTTTTCCGAAACACATGGCTCTGACGTCAGTGTTTCATCAGTTAGGGGAGCAAGCTCTGAGAAATGCATCCCCACAAACGTGCGACCTTGGGAACTGAGGAGCCGAGATTGCACCGCGGCGAGTAACGTGAGACCAGCAGCAGAAATCCCCCGCCCCCGTCAACCAGCTCAAGCTGGCAAAACTGTGCCACGAGATACACTGTACAAAATTAAACGTGCGCCCACCACTCATTCACATGTTGTGCAAAGAAAAAAAAATGATAAATCGTTCAATTAATTAAATCAATTAAAACAAATTAAAAATTTTATTAGTGTACAATGAGTGAATCAACAAATTGGACTAAGAGACTTACTTTGGACACTGTGGAATACTTGAGACTTTTAAATTTATATTTTTAAGCAAATAATAAAAAAATAAAAAAAATCCAAAAAAATTGTAAAACCCCGCAGGTAGAGATGATATAATAAGACTTAATTGTTTTGAATCCTAACTCTGTATTTGTATTATGTGAATTTGAATAAAACCTATTCTGAATCTGAATCTAGATGTTGGAGAATAGATGGTCTTACGTTTAAATGTAATTATTTAATAATTAAGACATTTGATTTACCAAAAACGACAGTAAAATTCTATATATAACGCTTCATATAGTCAAATTTCTATAACATTCCCTCCGGAAGTAGCCAGAAATAAGAGGTTTCTGATCTTCCTAATCTTATTTCAGATTTGAAATTTCACATGTCGGTCAGTATTTCTACTCCAAACCACTCTATTAAGTTTCTAAACTGAATAACAAACAGAAGAGCTGCAAACTTCACACTTCCGGCTACTTCCGGAAGGAATATCAAATTAATTTGGCCGTAGGAATTAGAGGTCTGCACTGGCCGGATTTTTGAGGCCAAACCTGGCCCGGCCCATTGGCTGCTGCGCCCGGCTCTGCCCGGGCCTGTGAAAATTTTTCCGCAGCGCGGCCCGGCCCGTAGCCCGTCTGAAATTAACCCTCGGCCCGCTCATAGCCCGCTCATTTAGTGTAGGTCATCGGCAGTCTTGTTCGGTTTTATATTGTTTCATTTTTTTTTTTTTTTAGTCTGTGATGTCTTCATATTTATATGTGCCTTTTCTATATACGATGTACGACCGTTATAAAACTGAAAAAAATGTTAATTTATATTTTCTTTATTTTCCCATCTCTGTAGCTTCTATAAGTAAAAAAAGTCATTTTAACAAGTAATATTAAAGTTTTGAAGAATTAATATATATATTTTTTTTATTGGTCATTTTGTTACATAGATCAACCAAGGTTATTTTACATAACCTTATTGGTTGAAACAAGTTATTAAAAATATGATTCTTCAAGACCCTTATTATATCTTTAAATTTAATCTTAATTTAAACAATTTTTTTTAAAGAAAATATATAGATGATATTAATGACAAAATATTTTTTCCAGAAAAAAAATTAACATTTTTTAAACATTTCTATCAACTTATTTAAATTTAAAGAAAACAAAAATTTTTGAGTACAATATCTTCATCAATTTTCCCCAAGACTCTAGAACAATGTAGATTACCCTATTTGAGTATATACAATATTTCACAAATTTTGCAAAAAACAAATCAAACAAAAAATAAACACATCTTCTTGATGTCCATTCCCTGAAACAAAACGACTTTAGTTTGGTTGTAAACAATAACAAAAAACATACATAACACTTATTGAGAAATCTATTTATTAATATGTTTAAAATAATCATTAATGAATTTTGTAATTAATATTACCATATTTATATATTAAATTAAATTCAAATTATTTCAATTTCTTAATATTTCATTCAATTTATTTATTTTAATTATAACTAATGAAAATTGAATTAATATTTAAATTAATTTTAGAAAAGATTTGTTATAGTGTGACCCAGGCCCGTTGCACACTGGCCGCTGCCCGGCCTGAGCCCAGCCTGTGGGCCGGGCGGGCCTATGCCCGCGGGCCAGGCCCGGGCCCGTGCAGACCTCCAGTAGGTATGTTAAACAGAAACGATCAGAGACATCTGTGTCGTATGACTGTAAAAATTACCGAAATTTGGAAAAAATACTGCTTCCCAGAGGACAGCAAGGATTCTTCACATAGTATAAGATACGCGCGCATTTCATGCGTCAATTTGTTAAGCCCCATTGCACCGCGAAATTTCAAAAATAGGGTGCATGAAGGGCGCATTTAAATTTTGCAGTTTGGTGTGGCCTAAAATACTTGAACGTGATTGGCTACGACTTTTAAGTTGGACATATCGGTGGCTTAGCCTTTATAAAGCCAATCCTGGAGGAAGGTAGTGACAGTAGTGGGTGCGATTCTCAAAGAAGTTAGCCAGGTTTTTAACCACGTTTAAGTATACCTGTTTCACGTGTTAAACCACCCAGTTAAACGTGGTTAAGTAAATTGTGGTTAGAATCCTGAAAAACTGCTTCGTGAATCACGTCCACTAGTGGCGCTACCAATTCTAGGAATTTTCGGTGTAAGACATTTCGGTGTAAGGAATGTTCGGATTACGGAACTTTCGGTGTAAATAAATCTTGATGAAAGGAAGATTCGGTGCAATGAATTTTCGGTGCAAGGAATTTTCAGTGCAAGAAATCTTTGGTGCAAGGAAAATTCGGTGCAAATAGTAAAATATATATTTTTTTATGAAATGTCAATATTTTTGGTTATATAATAAAATAATAATTATAGAAAATGTAGTTAAAGGAAGTTATAAATTTCATTTTTTCAAAAATTTTACATGCAATCAAAAATCACTCCATAATAATACTAATATAATAATAATATAATAATAATAATGATAATATAGACGTTTATCGTTGACGTTCTGCA